>WBNO01022601.1:36618-61815 GCA_013400575.1 Peucedramus taeniatus
CCGGCCCCGGGCTGGGAGCCGGGCCTGGCTGCCGGGAGCCCCGACAGCCCCGTAGCCGGGCAGCCCTGCGGACTGACCGCGGCTGGTCACCCCTGAGCCCGACTGACCGCGGCCCGCCTGCCCCGCGGCCTGCTGGCCACAGCTTGCCTGCTCCTCGGTGTGACTGACCCACAGCTCCGCTGGTCACGCCATTTCCCTGATCCGCAGGCTGAGCAGCGTCAGGAGTTGAAGCCCTGGCACTGCCAGCTCCTCACCTGCATCCACACGGGAAGAGTGTTGGTGGTGGGAGGGTCCCTGTACCCTGCAGGGACAGCTCATCCTGACATTTTTGCCACGTAGCCCAGTCTGCCCCAGTCTGGCTGCTCTACCCCTTCCCTGGTGCCTGCTGTTGCTCCAGGGGGCTGAGGTGTCTCTTGTGCTGGTGGCCCTGTGACACCGTGTAAATGGGAGCACTGGGACAGGGTAGCAGGAGGACAGAACTGCTGCACTGAGTCATCGTGGCAGCTGAAACTGTCTGACCTGCAGCCAGAGCAGTTCCAGGGCTTAAGGCTGTATCTTCTGTTGATTTTCAGAAGGAATGTTCACTGCCCCAAGCTCTAACATTTATGTTCTCCAAAACCTCATCCCACCTGACAGCTGTGGCACCTGAAGTGAGTGTAAGGCATTCCAACTAACGTGTGCAGTTCTACTAACTGAGTACTTGGGAACAAAACACAGGTAGAATGTGCAGACAGCATAAGCTGATAGAGCAGCAAACAAAGAAAATGTACCAGACCATAGAGCTTTCAGGCAGCAAGAGTGAAGAGATTTCCAGCCTGAAAAGCATCTGAATCACTGGACAGGCAGTGCTGAAGCATGTCAGAACATCTGTGTGTGTGTTAAACAGTGATGTCAGGAAGGAATTTCTCTCCTGTAAAAGCTGGTGGTAAGAGTGATCTGAGATATTGTGGCCACTTTTGGTTTCTGCCTTTTAAAAGCTGGGCACAGAGCTAATTAAAGATGGAAGGAGGCTGCAGCAGCCGTAGTTCTCCCTGCATTTATCGCTGCTGATAATCGTGGCCCAGTTCATTCTCCATTGCTGAGCCCTGTATGAGGGACAGAAAATCTCTCCAGGGATGCTCTGGGGTCCCTGGTGCTGTGCCTCACTGTGGGACATGTCACTGTCCTCTGCTCATCAACACTTGGGTACTAACCCAGCTGTGAAGGCGTAGCTGTCACCATGCTGGGGTGATGGACTTGTTTCTGCCACCAGACTCAAGGTGGGGTATAAGTGTGCTGCTTCAAGGCTGTGGAAAGAACCTTTCCCTTGCCCCTCTAATGAAACAATTTTGCTGGCAGGGCTCTGTAGGGCAGGCACAGCTTCAGATGAGTCTCCCAGAAGAGGCATCCTGACAGCATGAGGGGCAGAAACAACTCCCTTCTTCCTGCAGTGCTTGAGCACCTGCACTTCTGAGATTTGGAGATGCTGCCTTAATGTGTGGCCTGTTCTGGGGCTGCTCTGTCAGGAACCTCTGCTGTGGGCAGAGAGGATTTATCAGGGCAGAGAGAGAGGCAGAACTCTGGTCTGGGGGCTGAGGGCCTCGCTGGAGCAGGAGGCAAATCCTGTGCTGTGTCCTTGCTAAATGTGACAGATGGACATTTGTTATGGAAACTGCTTCTTCCCTCCTGCCCTTCCTGTCTCTTAGCCCTAAGCCCAAGGACTGCACAGGTTCATGAAGGAGATGTGTCTCAAAGGACAAGAGAGCTTCACTTGGGTTCTGCACAGGCATGGCAAAATGGTGAGATCACATCACTAATTTCACACTTTCATTTGCATTGTTGTCTCTTAGGATATGTGTTCTGACCAGTAATACCCCAGTTACAGTCTGTGTTACTTAAATATGCTGCACTGCACAAGCCTCATTTTGAAGGAGCCACTGGAAGGACTGTGGAAATCAGCTTGAGTAATGCTGAGTAAATGACCTCCAAGAAATGGTACATGTGGGTTCCTGAGTAGTGGGTAGCACTGGGAGGAGCTGGGGGGTGGTGGCAGCTTCCCCAGTCAGTAGAACACCCCTGGAGAGATGGGAGAGCTCAGGTCAAAGTCCTTCACATTGAAATGCCAGCAGCTGAAATCCATCTCAACACAGAGTTCAGAGTGCTGCCTGCTCCTCTTGAGTGGGAGAGGGAAGCTGAATCCTCCACTGATCCAGGTGTGCTTTCTGCTGGCTCTTAAATAGAACATAGGATCACATAGACTTGAAGTGCTAAGAAAAAATGAACTGTGATGGGAATTCTTGGGAAGAAGCTTTTGTACCAGGAGATCTTGGGTGTCATTCAGCCTCAGGTAGGGTCTTGGGTTCCTGCAGGTTGGAGAGGCCATGAGAAACACCCCTGCAGTGCAGGTGGCACGGGCAGAGACCTGGAGCAGGTGATGGGACAGCTGTGCAGTCCAGCTCTCAGTCAGCACCTGGGCTAATTCATGTTCCCAGAGGTGACTGAGAATTTCAGGGGGATGGGGAGGAGGTGGGGAAATGGCAGCATCACTATGTGGAATTTGAGCTCAGGCAGCTCCACTGTGCTGTTAGTGGAGCTTTGGGGGAGGAGTGTCCCAGTCAGCAGACATGGCCTGGGGGAAGAGCAGCTGCTGCTCACTGGACACATCACCAGGTTTGGGATCTGCTGAAGCTGCACCGTTCCTGTGTCAATGAGAGCTAATAAAAATTCACATAGACTCACAAATATTTCCACTGCTTTTTATCCAGCATGTTGAAAAACTGTTTTCCAGTTGCCTGCAGTAACGCCTAGAAAGTAAGGGTAGACAACCCTCAGGCATGGGGAGCACTTACATCGGACCTGGGAAAGCTCATCTTGCAGCCCATCTTTCTCTGTCAACACCAAGATGGTGCAGAAACCCTTATTTCCATGTGTGGGTCGCTTGAAACTAATTTGAAAATTAATTCTTCTATTTAATGTCTGCGTAGTTTTGACTCCTAAGACCATCCTGTGTTAAGATGTAGCAGTGCCTCGAGAGGGAACAGTAACAAACCTGTGTCCTTCGCTCCAGCCAGCCTCTCCAGCAAGGTTCAAGGGGGCAAATAATAGCAATTTTGTCTAATTGCTTTTGAGTGTGGATTTAAGGCATGCCTGGTTTGTGTGGGTCAGGTGTTTATATGCCATAAGTGTGCTTAGGATGGTTAAAAGCAGACCTTGCTCCACTCTGGTGCTGGTACTGGGATGGGTTCACTCCCCAGAGTCGTGGTCTGGGTCTGGCTGACATTGGCACCTCCTGTAGCTTCACCTCTCTGCTCCCGTTCCCACCCAAACCTCCCACTGAGCAGCTGCTGAACCCTTTGTATGTTCAATTTGATAACTTAGGCTAAAGCTTCCTTTCTTGGCTGCTGGGTTGACACGTGCAGCCTGTGAGATTCTCCAGGGGCATGGCAGGATGAAGGCCTTCCCTCCTTTTTGGCAGCTGCAGGCTGTGAGATCAGCTGAGCTGTCCTGGGGAACTGCCACAAGCCATGCCTTGCACAGAGGTCACAATCACACTCTTCCTTCCCTGAATGAGTTACATTTCACTGAATCAGGTAAGTGGTGCATGGAGCAGGGGCTGGGATTCAAGGCTCCCTCTTTCCCAAGCTCTGCAAATCAGCAGAAGGCTCTCCTTGATTCCTCACCTCTTACTGAGGGAATCTTCAGCAGGGCAGTGGTGACAATGTGGACTTTGAAGCAGTAGCTCAGAGAACTTTGCTGTTTGCTCCCTGCTGTGTCCTAGGGCTCTCCCATCCAGCTGAGGCCTCGTTGAGGAACCCAGCAGGGATGAAAGTGAGATCACTGCAACACCTGCACAGTGTGTCTGTGGGACCTGCTGCCTGCAGGTGGAGGGGAATGGCTCAGCAGAGCTCAGAGAAGAGCTGTAGCTGATGAAAGCAGGGCCAGCTTGGCCAGGGAGGTGGTTGTGGTGTTCCCTGTCCTACACAGCTCACCTTGCTGCATTCCCTAATCCTCTGTGTGAGCAGGGATTGCCCCATCAGCACAGGCAGTTCTGCAGGGAGGTGTTCGGGGGAGCAGGGATTTCTGAAATGTGTTATGAATTTCCCTGAAGGTCATTTTACATATCTGACATTACACTCCCTGGCAGGAACATAAGTAGGAGGAAAGGAAACAATTGAGATGAAATAGCTTCAGGGTCCTTGGACAACTGGTGCAGGGAAGGCATCCTTGCCTCCCACAGAGTCAGGTTAATACAGGCCAAACTCCAGAATAAAAGAAACACTAAACCACCAAGTATTTTGCCAAAAACCCACCAAGTATTTTGAAGCTGGTTGGGGACACAAAAGGAAACCACAGCAGATGAGTGGAACTGGCCATAAAAATGCAGAGAGAGTATGAAGGTTTTTATCAAAGCCAGCTTTGTTCTCTTTCAACCAACACTTTTATGCATTTCAGCATAAATACTTGAGTGCTGAGTTGTGAGGCAGCCAGGTCCCTCCGGTGCAGCTTTGGTATGAGCACAGCTGGGCCCCTCAGTGGCAGAGAAGAGGGAGATGGCAGCCCAGCCATCCAGGTGAGAGTTACTGGCCTGTGGGGCTGGATGGGGGAGAGAAGCCAGTTTTCACAGGAGTGTACTTTGGAGTGAGTGCCCCAGCACCTGAAAATGACTCAATCTTACACCAAGTGAAAATTGAGTGCTGGGCTCCCTTTGTGCAATCCCTGAGGAAGAGTGAGCAGTTTCCAGGGTTGCTGAGATAACACTTCCATCTTGAGAGGGGGAAGCAGATCTGGAAAAAGTGTTTCTTGCATCTTTCCTAAAACTGCATCAAGCGTGGTACAGTCCATCCCAGCAGTTGCTGCAGTTTGGTTTTTGAAGTGCTGCACATCGAACTCTGGGAGAGCTGCAGGGGTAGGAGCACCTGTGGGGATAGATCTATCCCTTGAGCATCCCAGGGCCATTTCCTGGGGGCTTGAGACATGAACTAGTCAGATACAGCTTCTGCCTGGAGAAAACCAAGGTGCCAATGAAGGAAGGGCACTTGCCTCTCAGCCGTGCGGGCTGATCTGGGCGGGACAGCCCAGGGCAGGTTTGGAGCCCAGAAATGCAGCTGGACAGAAATGCAGAGCCCAGAAATGCAGTGGGGCATGTGCTGCCACAGCAGCCGCACAGGAGGCCGAAGCAGAGAGTCGGAGCTGAGTGTTTCCAGCAGCTCCGCTGTGTGCGGCAGGACAGGGTAGAGCTGCCAGCGGGGTCTGTCCTTCACAAGTCTTTCAGGGTAATCTGTGCGTTGATGGGTGTGAGTGTCCCTGGGGCGAGAGCTGCGCTGGGAAGATTCCCTCGTGGATGTGTTTGTCCCCTCCTCTCCCCGCTGGGGAAGCAGCAGGAGGTATGTGTATGCTCAGCTGGGCTTCTGCTCCCCCTTTCATGTTCCTTATCTTCCAGGAGGCTCTGAATTCCCTGCGGGAAGGCAGGCAGTTGCTGTAATCGAGGTGCGTGCAGAGGCAGAGCGCTCCGTCTGTTTACTGCCCGGAGTACCCTGTGCCATTGTTCCAGCCCAGCTGGAAGAGATGCCCTGAGAGCAAGGGAAAATGAGCAAAGCCGTGTCAGCACAGGTATCCTTCCCCTCCTGAAGCAGCTGTCTCTGCACGCTGCCTGGAATGCTGTGAACAGCCGGCTCTTTCATGGCAAGCATCCAGAGCACAGCTCGTTGCAGAATCGCTGGGTAATTTGGAATATCTGGCAGGGAACATGAGGATGTGGCTTCAAGAACTTGTCGCCTCGTTCTTTCCTGTTCTCTTGGAGGACTTGGTTCTCTCTGCCAGGCCATGGCGAGTCCAAGGGGCTGGCACCAGAAAAGGCCAGGACTCGGCAAATAGAACCCAACTGCCGAAGAGAAAGGCTGCTTGGAGAAAGGAGCAGCTTCAGGCTCCAGAGGGAGGGATCTCCCTTGCTGAGAAATACCCAAGTCTGAGGGCTGTAGCTATGCATCAGCAGCGATCTGGGGCTCTGTGCCCTCATCAGCTCAATCCCTGCTGCAGCCACAGGTGTCCCAGCCTGGCTCTGGTGCCAGCACTCCACAGGCCCTCATGACGCCAGCACTGCTCGGGGGGATCTGGTTCCATCCCTTTCCTCAAGGCCCCTGTTAGGCCATGGGGATTTCTCTTGGAAACCCAGTATGCTGGCACCAAAAGGGAATGTCTTGTGTATAGCTGGATGGCACCCGAGACACAGCTCCTGATTTTGGGAGAGGTGATGCCACAGTGCCCAGTGCTGCACAAACTCAGGACAGCACAACATAAAGTGCAGTTTACTGGGACCCTCTGGCTTACTCCTTGGCACCCCCTCCCGGCTTTCACAGACAAAGAGTGTGTGCTGCTGATCCAGTTAAACTGGTGTGAAATTGGTCTTGACACAGAGGTCAGTGAAAAGAGGCTGTGGCCATGTGCAGCTGCACCACAAGGCCAGTGCAGAACTGGGTGCACTGGTTGTAGTGCAGTGCACCTGCAAAGCACCTCTGCCCTGTCAGTGCATCCCTCTGCAGGGCACTGGAGCTCTCCAGCCACGTCAGTGCCTACAGTGCTTCAGCTCCTCAGGGCTAATGGGGACATGAATGCTCAGCTCTGTCCTGGTGCCCTGCTCTAATCCATTGGTGTCACCATGAATTCCCAGAGGGTCTCAAATCTGAGACAGAGGTCTGAGGAGTTTCTGTTCCTACCTGCTTTACTGCTCAGCAATCCACAGGATTCTCAGTACAGCCACCCTCTGTGCACTTTGGGTAGCAAGAACCAGCTCAGGTCTGTGACACTTCCCCCAGCCTCTGCTGCCTGGCCATCATGGATGGAGGAGTCTGGACTGTGGATGTGTCGTGGTTTAACCCCAGCTGGCAACTGAGCACCAGCACAGCCCCTTGTTTCTCCCCCACACTGTAAAGGCAGGAGAAGTGGAAGGTGAAAGTGAGAAAACTGGTGGGTTGACATGATGACAGTTAAATAATGAAAAATATTTTTTTTTAAATGTAAGGGGAGAAAACCAACAAAGAGAGGAAAATAGAAACCAAGAAAAACAAGTAATACAAGATAGCAATTGTTCATCACCAACTGCCCTAAGACTGGCCAGACCCCACCATCGTCCCACCCTCTGTTTCAGGGCTGAGCATGGCATCACATGGTCTGGGATATTCCTGTGGTCAGTGAGGGACAGCTGTCCTGGCTGTGTTCCCCCAGATCCTTGTGCACCCCTGGCCCAACGCTGGTGGGTCGGGGTGAGGGGCAGAACAGCTCCTGACTCAGCAGGAGCTAAATCATCCCTGTGGGCTCAGTGCTGTTTTCAGCACAGATCCCAAACAGCACCACAAGGTGCTGTGGAGAGCTGTAACTCTGCCCCAGCCCAAAGCCCTACAGGATGTGACCTGTTTGCCACACTCACTCACTCACCACCTCTGCCAGGTTCCATGGTCAGAAGGACCCTGTGACGCAGTCAGTACAGATGGGAACATCCCAACTCTGGGAATAGGAATGAGCTGGTCCCTGGGGCTGCTGCCTGACCAGCAGGGAGGGGAAGCTGCACAGCAAGAGAGATCTGGCTTAATGAGTGATTTTGGTTACCCACACAAAAATAATCACGAAATGGTTTGGGTTGGAAAGGACCTTAAAGCTCATCTTGTTTCCATCCCTGCCATGGGCAAGGACACCTTCCACTAGCCCAGGCTGCTCCAAGCCCTGTCCAGCCTGGCCTTGGGCACTTCCAGGGATCCAGGGGCAGCCACAGCTGCTCTGGGCACCCTGTGCCAGGGCCTCCCCACCTTCACAGGAAGGAATTTCTTCCCAGTATCCCACCCATCCCTGCCCTCTGGCAGTGGGAAACCATTCCACCTCATCCTGGCACTCCAGCCCTTGTCCAAAGTCCCTCTCCAGATCTCCTGGAGCCCCTTTAGGCACTGGAAGGAACTCTAAGGTCTCCCTGGAGCCTTCTATTCTCCAGGTGAATACCTCCCAAAAAAAGCCAATTAATTGCCCTAAAAGAGAGACCAATTCCTCTAGCAGGGCAAGACAAGACACATCTTCAGTATCTAAACCAAAAGTTAGTGTGGAAAAGACAAAATTTGTAGGCTAGGGACAATTTACTCCCAGGTAACAAACTGAACCTGGTACAGGTTCAGATACCAAAGTCTGGGATCTTTTGCGACAGGGGCACTATCCAGTGCAGACACAGCACCCCAAAACAGAGGGGCCACAGCCCAATCGGTGAGTTCCTCAGGAGGGGCTTTGAATTCTAAATTAAAAATAACTGTACTTGCTAGAGAAGCTGTTTCAGCTTTGATAAATGGCAGGTGGAAGTTTGGTACCGCAGAGCAGCAGGGAAAGGCAGGAAAGCAGCACTGAAAGAGTCTGGGCTGAAGCAATATTTAAAATGAGCAGGGATGGGAGCAGCCCCTGAACGTGGGCTTGCAGAGAACAAAATTTAGGGCAGGTAGTGAAGTCCAGGCTTGCAGGAGCAGGATTAAAACAGTTGGATGAACAAATAATCTAAGATTTAAAAGCAGAGAATGTATTTAAGGTCATTAAACCAGGCTCTTATTTAAGGATTACCTCCAAGAAGCCAGGCTAATAGCATGGTGAGGTTACAAAGTCAAGTGATCAAGGGAGAAAATGCTGATATTAATCTTGCTCATGAAATGTTAATCTGTGGGCTGACACTGTTGCAAGTTCTCCGACTGTCACGGAAGGAACCTCACAAACAAAACAAGAGCCCAGCCCTTTGGGGTTCCACTCTGGCAACTCAGGCACATCCTGCAACTTAATTGGACACTCCCTGCGGGGGCAGGATCAGGTATGAACAGGGTTTAATCATAAAATTAGAGATATGCCTGCTGCACACAGTCAGGATTCTGGAGGCCTTCCCTTGTACAAACCACTCTGGCTATGCCTTCTGCACTTGTAGTTCCCGTATTTAAGGATTCCCAGCCAATCTGGATCAGGACTGTTTAAAACAGGAACGAATTCAGTGCTGTCTAGTTAGGAATAGTTTTCAGCTCTAAATGAAAGATTTATCATGGCACCCAGCAAACATTCCCAAAATCCTTATGGAAAATCCATGTTCTCCCATCAAGGTTTGGCCTGAGGTCAGTGGATTAAGCATTCTCCCCGAATTGTTGCTCTGTTTGTTGCAATGCAGCACTTGAGATAAAATGTGCAGGTCTGTGTGATGACATAGAAGGTTGTTGTGGTTTAGAAATTATATTCCCCAATTCAGTGTCTCCACCAAGACTCCCCCAAACCAGATGTCTCTCCCTGCCCCCCTTCCCCTCCACCTTCCTGCTCTGGGGAGGGGATGGGATTGAGAATTTGAGGCACAAAAGGTGTAAATCATGTGTTAAGATAAGAACAATTTACTGGAAACAGCAATGAGATAAGAAAACGACCAGTAATAGCAACAATATTAATAACACAAGGTATAAGGCATTATTTATTTACATGGAAAACCAGAGTACCCAACAGCTCTTCCCGACCACACCACGCTTTCCCCCACCAAAAGGGAATGTCATTCTCCCCCAGGAAGGGAGAATTCCACCGTCCCACCCTGGCAGTGAAGTGCATGGTATGGAATAACAACCTGGACCCACCCACATGGCTCCAGGCTCTGCCCCTCATGGCTGCTGTGAAAAAAATTCACCCTGTCCTGGCTGAAACCAGGGCAAATGGCAAATGTGCAGATCTGTGTGAGGAAATTAAAATCCTGCTCTGCAGCCAAAGCCTAGCGATGTGCACTGGGCTGCTGCTACTCTCTGGTGCATGCCAGGCAGCCGGGAGCAACTCCACCTGCACGTCCCTCTCCTTCCCAGAGCCCTGCCCACACCACCCTGAGGCACAGCAGAGGATCCGTCCCCACCCACCTGGGTTATGCAGTTCTCCTTACGAGAAAGTGAAATCCGTGTTAAGGAACTGGCTCCTGGAGTGTGCTCCTTCCTGCTGCTGGAGCTTGACACATCTCTTCACCAGCTCCCAGCTGATGGCCAGGACCAGCTCCAGGTCCTGCCATCTAAAATTCAAAATAATTAATAAAAACAAATGTATTAGAGACAGAAAGGGTCTCTCAGAGGCAGAGAATAAAACCTGTCACTGAGGAGCAGGGCCCCCACACTGCTGAGGTACCCCCTGATCCAGCCTGCGATGGGCTGGTGGAAGGCTGGTGGCTGTGGGATACAGCTTAAACCAGAGCAGGAAATCCCACAAACTCACTGCCCGTCCCTCCTTCCCCATCTGCCATGCTCCTGTGTAGGAATTGTCCAGACAGACATCTGGGCTGGCTTCTTCGGCCTCCACAAAGGAGGCACTTGGAAGGGAGTGTCTCTCCCCACTGATACAGTCAGAGGGGCCCTACACTTCTGGAAGGAGCCAGGTCTAAAAGCAGGGTGAGTGCACAGGACTGAGGATGGATGTGTGAAACAGGATGGATTTGCACTTGGAGAGGAGGAGATGAACCTGAGCTCTGAAACAATGGAGCTGTGGTGAAGCATTGTCCTGAGTGGTGCAATTTGCAATCCCCACACCCTGTGTCCTGTGAGCTGGGGATAAGGAGGAGGGGTACCTCACTCAGTACCTGGCTGAAATGCAGGCAGCAGGCTGCCCTTGTCCATCTGAGTGCTGGGAAATGTGCATGGAAATCCCAGGTCATCCCAGGTACTCAGAGCAGGCAGGCATGGGGTTAAGGCTGTCATGTTTTTGGGAATTCAGTGATAGAAATGAATGTGCACACATTATTTATCCAATTCTTCTGAGAAAGAACAGAAAACAAGAGCTGCAGAGTTGTACATTCAAAGACGTTTCATCCAAGCTGCTGGAAAAGCCCCAGGCCCACAGTGCAGCCACAGAGACTGTATCACAGATACACAGCTAGTCCAGAATTTTTGGAAGGTGTCATATTCACTGAACACACGGGTTGCAGCCAAAGTCTGTGCCTGGGGCCATGATAGCATTACCAGGCACAGGGAAATCCTGGGGAACCAAAAAAAACTTCTGCTGCTCACAGAACTGGTCTCCAGCAGGAAAAAAGTATGTGTTCAAGAAACCCCTGATAGCCCCTTGGACTTGACATGACCGTTTAGTCAAACTAAATCAAAAGCATTTCAGGAAGGTTTGACTGTATTAACCGAAAACCATTCCAAAGGATGGTTTTCCTTTGGAAACCATCCAAAGGAATGGGTTTTGGGTGTGCAGCATCACCAGCTTCTGTAGGACTGGAGGACTTCTCGATAGTGCAGCAGCTGTAGGAGGGCACACTGAGGGAAACTGAGGCACACTCAGCTCCAAGTGCCAAACATGTGGAATCATTGCCGTGATGTCTTTTTCACAGAATCATGGAATCATTGAGGTTGGAAAAGACCTCAAAGACCATCAAGTCCAAGTTGTGACTAACCCCCACCTTGTCAACCAGCCCAGAACACTGAGTGCCATGTCCAGTCCTTCCCTTGGACACTTCCACGGATGGGGACTCCAAACTTCCCTGGGAAGCCCCTTATGGTGTTTAATCACCCTTTCAGAGAGGAAAATCCTTCCTGATGTCCAACCTGAACCTGCCCTTGATGCCACATGAGACACCCAACACAGCCTGGGGAGTGGGGCTGAGGCGATGCCGCCGTAGGTTGTAGGTGCCCAAGTCAGAGCTGGTACTGAATACAGGAATTAAACATGTCAAAACCTCAGCTGAAGCTGGACCAGGGCACCCTTTAACACCACAGCCCAGCCCAATCTCTGATTTTATCAGCTTAGCCAAAAAGAATGCTCCCTGCACTCACAGCAATAGCATCTGAATTTTCTGCTTTGGCAAGGGGTCTGGCCCATCTCATGATGTGGTGCTGCAATGTTTCTAACAGAGAATAAAACCCTCTGAGTGTGTGACTGTACCACTGGCTGTCCAGGCCCCACCCCACTGCTCAACTGCACTGGCAGAGCTGAAGGACAGTTGGAGCAGTGTGAGTGTTATTTCAGGTCAGAGCATTTAAAAAGCATAAATCAAATCTTTAAAGTCTTATAATTAGTTTTAAAATAATTATTTTTTTTAAATCAGTGTGGGCACTTATTTTCCATACATTGTACAGTTTAGATTAAACTTTACTCATAAGTTGGAGATTTCCTTAGTAATTTGGAACAACAGAACCAAATGTATTGCTTTGAATGAGCAGATGAAATTTTCAGTGTACCTGGTGTCTAAAATGGGAGGCTTTGAGAAGGGAAAAAAGAGAACACTGAAATATTTGCAATACAATAGCAACAAGTGAAAGAATTAAATCTAATTTGACATATTCTCTGTTAACCTACAGGAGAAGTATTCCCAAATTTGGGCTTGCAAAGATCCCACTAGACATGTAGTGCTCAGTTTTTTCAAACTGAGAAAACCACAACAGATGATTAAAAAAAAAAAAAAAGACCATCTAACTGTTGTTTTTTTTTTTTTTCTTAAATTAAAAAAGAACAAAATAAACTAAAATATTGTAACTATTTTTCTCTTTCATCTTCCAATAGCTCATGACCACTGTAGGTGGGATCCCCCCTATCAGATCATGAACATCTACAGCTGCAAAGGTTTTCAGGGGCAGAGAGTGGCAGGACTAGGCAGGGGATGGTTTTAAAAGGAGAGATTTAGACTTGGTGTTGGGAAGAAATTCTACCCTGTGAGGGTGGGCAGGCCCTGGCACAGGGTGCCCAGAGCAGCTGTGGCTGCCCCTGGATCCCTGGAAGTGTCCAAGGTCAGGCTGGACAGGGCTTGGAGCAGCCTGGGACAGTGAAGGTGTCCCTGCCATGGCAGAGGGTGGAATGGGATGAGTTTTAAGGTCCCTTCCAACCCAAGCCATTCCATGGTTCTGTCATTTCAGTTCTTCCTGTCTCAGACAACCAGGACTATTCTGGTCTTCTTTACCAAACAATTTTTCTAAGGAGGTAGAGCTAAAGGCACCTTGCAGCCAAGGCGATGCCTCAGTGAAGTTAAGCCAAGTAATTAGGATAAAACAAAGGAGAAAAAAAGAACAGGAAGAAAAGTTCTTTCTGGTCTCTTGGAGCACAGGCTGGGTGTTGGACAAAGCTCTTTTCTGACCCAGAAATGGGCAACTGAGAGGCATTTTAAAACCTTTTATTCTATTTTCAGTCTCATGAGAAGGGTGACACAATACAGATGTTATAATTCACACCATCACAATCAGAAGCTATTTTTAAATTACAGTACACTATAAGCATTTCTTGGCTTATCAGCTTTTGCCACACCATGCTGTAAATGCTACACTATGTGAGCCTTCTATCAAGCTTTAAGAATTTTCTATAAATCAAATTCCCACAGTTGGGGGTTATTAGAAGTTTAATATTGACTTGATTCCTCAAATATATACCAGCTTAAAAGCACTAAGCAAAGAATTTGGGCTTGCTGAGGATCAAAATTCAAAAGAGAAGACTTATCTTAAAAAAAAAACAACATTGCACACCTTGGTGTATGTTTTCCCTTGGTGTCCATCACCCAGCTCAGATACTCATTTGTGGGATCACTCCCCACTCTGGTGTGGGGATGGCCATGCTGCCTTGAGAGGCTTAGAACAGTCTAGAGAGATTTACAGGAATAAAGCAGGTATTTATTAATAAGGCCTTCAAAGGATACGCCTTGGGCAGTACAAGAGCCTGGCCACGGCTACACCCAAGATGTATGGCAAGTCACAAGTTTTCACACTTTTATAAGTTTTGGTCCATTTCCATTGGGTTTAATTTTCCAATTACAGCTTCAGGTTATGCAGTCCCATCCTCCCAATCTGCTCTCCTCAATTTGCTGTTGTTTACACTTTTGGGGCCTGAAGCTGCAACAGTGTCTTTGGTTCTCAAGCTGGAAAAGGATTGTTTTGTCTAAGTAAACTATGAGCAGAACTTGCTGACACTTTATATGAACGTAGAGCTATATACTAATGGAGTACAGAATCCTGAAAATATGGAAGCTAAAACTTAAGGCATCAGCCAAATTCCCTAAACATGGTTTAGTGCTTTCTTACAGCCCACCTGGTTTTCAGTCACACATTACACTTGGCATCATTCTTCGGAAAATCAATTATATCAATGTTATTTGTGGGTTTTTCCCCTTCTTCTGCCTCTGACCCTCTCTCAATCCTCTGATCCTTGCTTTCCTGAGTTCTTTTGCCCTTCTTTCCTTTCAGGGTACACCCACACAGGTTTCATTCTGCACCTTGGGCTCAAATGATCACAATGGGGTTGATAACAGCAGGAGCAGCATCCTCAGCAGGTGTCAGTTCCCTGCCCTGGGGATCAGTCGGAGTGAGGGGGTTCATCCCTTCCCTCCATGTACAGATCCAACCTAGCACAATTCCAAAACACTCCTGTTGAAAGTACCACCTTTATCCAGGCTGCTTGCAGGGCTGCAGATCTATACAGGAAGAGGAAAAAATCACCTACTTTGTTATTGTTCAAAATTGTTTCACGTCCCTCTCCTGCTGCAAAAACTCAGCTCAGTGCAGGAAGAAGGAATTTCCTGAAACGGGTGCTGAGGCCCTGAAGGATGGATGGAACTCCAGGTATCAAATATCAGACCCGCACACACAGCAGCTGCTTTACCCAGGGAGTGAGTTTGGCAATTGCAGGAATATTTCTTTTAATATAACCCTTAGGACATACCAAGGGTTTTTATGCTTCCCGCTTAATATCCAACTTCAACTGGGGCATTTAAACACCAGATCTACTGATTCCAGTAGAATCTTCGTGGCTCTCCAGATCTGGCCCCTTAGCTTTCAGTCCTTTCCATTTTGTGACTCTTCATCCCAGTAGTGGCACTTGGCACAGGCACTGCTGTCCCTGCAGTGGAGCTGCCTCCAGCCTCCTGGGAGAGGGATTTGTCCACACCCCACTCTTTCAGCCCAGAGACAGCACCCAGAGCCCTCCTGGAGGACCGGGGCCTCTGGGTGCCCACCGGGCAGACGTGGGGCTCTCAGGCTGTCTCCCAGCAAATCCCGGGGTGCCCATGCCTTGGTCCCAGTTTTACCTGGGTGTTTCACCGGTGGCTTTCCTCGGGCTCAGTGCGCCTAGCCGGGACAGGGAGAGCTCTCACCCAGGACACCCGTGGGTGGGAAGCCACGAGCGGACCCCGATCCCTCAGGGCTCCTTCCCAGGGCAGCAGCCCCGCTGACTCTGGGCTCCCTAGGCTAGGCTCGAAACTCTTGGCCAACACCCGGGGGTGGACAGTGCTGAGCCCCCTCCCCTTCAGCCGCTGGCTCCGGACAGAACGATCCCCGGCGCGGCCACAGCGATCCCGGCCTGAAGCAGAGCCTGAGGAGGAAGGTACCGGCCTTTGTTGGCGGGAAAACTAAACCCCACCTCCTCCCCGCCCTTTGTTACGAATCAGCCAATAGTTCGCGCAGAGAGCTGACAGACATTTCTATCACCCAATAGCACAGAGCTGATCGCATGCCACGCCAATGAGCATAGCGCAGGGGTCCGAGCGCCCCGCCCCTCACATTATATAAGGTGAGCCCAGTGAGCGCGGCTGCCGTAGAGGTGCTGCTTAGACACGTTACGCGTCTGTCCCGGCGCTCCTAAGCCATGGTGAGTGGGGCGAGGGCCCGGCGGGGCATGGGTAGCCCGGCGCCGCTCCGCGTGCTGCAGCGGTAAGGAGGGGGACGGGATGGGCGGCGGGACGCCCCCGCCGAGCCGTGCTGGGTAGTGGGTCTCGCTGCCCCGAACCGTGTCTGGTCCCGCGCCCTGTCGCTCCTGCAGTCTCGTCCCAAAATGGTGGCGGGCTCTTCGAGAACATGGCGGCCCCCGGGACCCTTAGCCCTGGCCGGCTCAAGGGCTGCAGCTCCGTTCCGGTCACCGTCAGCCCCCGGGGCCGTCTGTCCCTGCGGGCCGCGGGGCGCCCTGCCCGCACAGCGCGGGAGAGCCGCGGGGTTCCCGCTGCGGGTAAAGCCGGGGCGCCTCCGCGCGGTGTACGCGACCCGCAGGGCGGCGGGAGGAGCCCAGCCCACCGCCCTGGGTGTTGCCGAGGTGCCGCTCCCCCCGCCCTGGCCCGGGGCTGTCCGGGGGGGGAGCGGGTGGGAGCGCCGGGGTTGGGCTCATGGGGAGGGTTCCTGAAGGACTTTGTGAGACTGCCCGGCGAGAATGACCTGGTAAATTGAGTCACCTTGAAGGGTTGTCTGAAAGGTGTGACGGGGCTGGGATGTCCCACAGGACAGGGTTCAGGTGCTGGGGCGGGCAGCACAGCTGGAGGCTGGGATGGGCGTGCGGCTCTTCCCCGCGGGGGTGTTGTCTTCCTACATCTCTGAAAAGAGATTGTCAGAAGGTTACATGGGTTTACAAATGTAGCAAGACTGCTACTGTAGGTTTGTGACTTATTGAGCTGAAAATTATTGTAAGTTAGAGTATTGGTGGGATGTGTTGAGGTCCTTGCTCTTACTCTTCCCTTGGGGGCTGTTTATTGTCACGGTTTTCAAATAAAGTCAAATCAAGAGTATGAATACAGCCCCTGGTCTCTGCAAAGGATGCAGGTTCCATGGAGTCCCATCCCAGGGGAACAGTGTTCCTCCATATGGTGTGCTGGTAAGTTTGGTCAGAGCTGGCACTGCCATTCTCAGGAAGCTTGGCTTTCCATCAGCTTCACACAGGTGCAGCTGGACCTTGAGCACCGAGCTCAGGAGGGCAGAGGACCTAGAGCTTGGCCCAGCTGTGCCATGGGGGAGCTGGAGGGCTGCAGCCCAGCAGTGAGTGCAGCAAGAGGAGTCTGCAACTGCTGGAAGGGCAGTGACTGGACAGGCCAGTGCCCTTCAGCTGGAGCACATCCCTTAGGGAAAGGAAACAGAGACTGGGCTGCAGAAATTCTGCCTGAAACTTTGTGTGCTTGCAAATAGTGTATATAAGTGTGGGGAAAGCATTTAGTGTTAGTTAAATAAATAAGAGGATTCTGTAGTGGCTTGAATACAGCACTGACCAGTGCTGTCTCCATACATTTAATCCTTATTCTGAAGCTCTCATCAGAGCTCTGTGAAGGCCCCGAGCTATAATGAGTGTGACAGTTCTCTTGCCTGTCATTCCAACTTTGAGCTGGTGCTTTTGGAATAAAATCTGGGCCTTGTTCTTTAGTATTCTTGGTGCTGTCAAAATGCCATGCAGCACAAAATGGGCAGAGAATCTGTTAGTGTCTGACAAAGTTTTGTGCTTCATTGAGTAGCCACACTACTTAAAAGTCCTTGGCAGACTTGTAGGAAAGCAGTTGAAAGAACTCTCAAAGCAGGACTCAGAGTAGCACCAGGCCGGGCTTTGTGACTGACCTGGTCTAGCCACTTCCAAGGATGGAGATCCCTTCCCACTTCTCTAGTGACCTGTTCCAGGGCCACACCATTCCACTGGGGAGGCTTTTCCTAACACAAACCTGAGCCTCTGAGAATCTGACCTGGAACCACATGCAGAGCAGAGGGAAGCCTTCTCCTGTGCTGGCCACATGTCTCCTTTTGTTCCCTGGCACATGGTTTGTCCTACTGAGGACAAGAGCACCCTGTGGGATATTCAGGCTGGTTTCTGTGGGAACCTCCAGGATCTTTTCAGCAGGGCTCCCTCTCAGTTATTGCTGTTTGTACTGGTGCAGGGAGTCACTGCCCAACGTGTTGAACTTTGTATTTTGTCCCAGTAAACAAGCCATGGTTTGATGGTGCTCCTGTAACACCTGGTCTGTGTCTGTGTTGCCAAGCTGCACATTTAGAGTTGGAAGGGACCCACAAGGGCCATTGAGTCCAGCTCCTGGCCCTGCACGGGACACCCCCAGGAATCCCACTCTTTGCCTGAGTCTTGAGTTCTGTCAGCCCTGGGGTTGTGATCACTGCCCTGGGGAGCCTGTTCTGTTGTCTGATCACCCTCTGGGGGAGGGATATTTTCCTCATATCCAGGCAAACCTCCCCTGACACACCTTCTATTGGGTCCTGTCACTGGTCACCAGAGAGCCTGCTGCCTCCTCTCATGAGGAAGCTCTAGGCCATGATCAAATCTCCCCTCTTCTCCTGGCTAAACAAGTCAATGGCCTCAGCTGCTCCACATACCCTTCTTCTTTACACTCTCTGTCTCTGTGGTGTGTGACCTTTCAGTGACCTTTCCCAGCTGCTTAGGAGTTTCTCTAGGGAAGTTTAGGTTACTGGTAGGACCTCATTCAGGTGAGGATCCAGGCTGATGTGGTGGTCTGTGTTCTCCTGTCCCTGCAGAAAAGTTTCAGGCTGGCCCGATCTCCTGAAGGGATGTTCCCTGAGTCGCTGCCATGGTCTGGTCTCTGTTGCACTGCAGCTGGTTTTCCTGTCACCTCTTTCACGCTGTGCAGGTTGGCTGTGTGTTCTCTGCCATGGTAGCACTGGACAAGCTCATTGCTTCAGCCTGGAGAGTGATGGTGTAATGGCTTTGGAGAAGTGTGGCAGCAGCTCTGAGTAATGCTGCTTGCAGAGAGGATGTGGGCTGGACATCTGAATATACAGCTTGGATGGATGAGAGCTTATAAACAGTTCAACTGTACAGTGCTGTGCTTGAGAACAGGTGTTTTGTTTTTTTTCTTAACAAATATAAATTTTAATTTCATGGAGTTCCCAATGAATTTGAAAGGACTGTGTGTCCGCTTTTCTGCGTTGACTACGGATGTGGACTAGGCAGTTCCAGGTCATAGAATGGTTTGTGTTGGAAGGGACCTTAAAGACCATCCAATTTCATTTCTTCCACTAGACCAGGTTGTTTCAAGCACCATCCAACCTGGTCTTGGACACTTCCAGAGAAGGGGCAGCCACAGCTTCTGTGGGCACCCTGTGCCAGGGCCTCAGCACCCTCACAGGGAAGAATTTCATTCTAATATCTAATCTAACCTTATCCTGCATTTTAAGGCCATTTCCATTTGTCCAAAGTCCCTCGCCAGCTCTCCTGGAGCCCATTTAGGCACTAGAAGGGACTTTAAAGTTTCCCTGGAACCTTCTCTTCTTCAGAATGAAGATCCCCAGCTCTCCCAGCCTGGCTCCAGAGCAGAGGGGCTCCAGGCCTTGGAACAGCTCCGCGGCCTCCTCTGGGCTCGCTCCAGCAGCTCCAGCTCCTTCCTGTGCTGGAACCCCAGGGCTGGAGGCAGCTCTGCAGGTGGGGTCTCAGCTGAGCAGGGCACAGGGGCAGAATCCCCCCCCTGCCCTGCTGCCCATGCTGGGGAATCAGCCCAGCACAGGGGGGGTTCTGGGCTGCCAGACCACAGGGCTGGGGCCTGTTGAGCTTCTCATCCACCAACACCCCCATGTCCTTCTCCCCAGTGCTGCTCTCTGTCCATTCTCTGTCTGGCCTGTACTTGTGTCTGAAAGTACACCTACTTATCCTGGAATTCGAGGGGACCAAATTGTCCCATCCAGTCACAGGATCTGAACACAGGTTTGGGTAACAGTCACATTAAACTGAAGTCTATGTAGGCTGTTCTAGAACGTGTTTTACTGACATTCAAAACTAGATGTTGAATATAAAATGTCACAGATGGACCAGGAGTTTGGAGATGTTTCTATTATGGTTTGGCTTTTACCATTTGAAGTTCTGTGCCGCAATATTAAAGAAACTGGGTTTATGCTCTGGACATCAAAGGGAACTTGAGAATCCATAAATGGGTAGGAACAGATAATTTTGCTGCCGTGAACTATTTTCTACATGGCTTTCATGAGGTAGTTTTACCTGGTGTTGAGGAGTTCAGTACCTTGCGTACAGCAGTGTGGTTTGAGGCCTGATGGGTCTCTCTTTACTGAGGGTTATGAAGGGGTTTGTTAGGGAAAGCCCTTCCTACTGAGTGACAGTTTCCTCAAGGGATCTGGGGAATATTTTTTTTTGGTTTTGGGTACATTAAATGAAGTGCTTCCGGATCCTGGGAGGATTTTGCTGCTTCTGCTGGCTGTACTCCTGGAGCTGGGGTCTGGGTGTTGCTGTTCTGGACACTTAGGCCAGTGAGAGATGTGATCATCAGCTTTTCTAAATATTCGGCTTGGTATGAAGAGAGGAATTGGCTGAAGAACTTGAAAGAGTTGATCAGACTCTTCCTGTCTGATTGAAGAATAACAAAGAGGAATAAGCTTGTAAAAATGATAATGTCCAAAAGAGTTTTTCTGGGTGGAGCTGATGATGTCTCAAAGGGGCTTTTGTGTTCTGTTGTGTTTTGTGCCAAATGCCCCCAACACCAAGACAATAAGACCAATGTTTTAATGGCTTTGTGGGCTGGCACTTCCCCTGGGTGTGCTGAGCCTTTGCTAAACAAGGGCAGCTCTGTGTGTGCTGAGTGATGCGTTTCTGTCCCGCAGCGCGAGTGCATCTCCATCCACGTGGGCCAAGCGGGCGTGCAGATCGGCAATGCCTGCTGGGAGCTGTACTGCCTGGAGCACGGCATCCAGCCCGACGGGCAGATGCCCAGCGACAAGACCATCGGCGGGGGGGACGACTCCTTCAACACCTTCTTCAGCGAGACCGGCGCGGGGAAGCACGTCCCACGCGCTGTCTTTGTGGACCTTGAGCCTGCAGTCATAGGTAACAGTGACCATGCTAGGCACTGGAGAACATTGCTACATGTTATTGCTACATAAATACTTTAGACTATCGGGTTTTGGCTGAGGGATCCATTCTTCTAGTCCTGAAAAATGCTTTGGGGCTTTAAATTTTTAGTACATGAAGCTTGCCGACACCTTCCTAGTGATGGAAAATACTTGGCTTTATTTTCATTGAGACTGGCAAATGTGCTCTGTGGAGCTTTCAGGAATTTCAGCATTACCTTCTGCCAGGCTGTGGAGTTAAATGGGTCTCATGAACATGCTTCATGCTTTTGCTATGCAAGGAGCAGTTATAACCCCTTGGAACAGTATGGCATAATGTGTGCTGCAGTCAGTAGAACCCCTTTAAGAGACATAATATATATCATTAGGAAGATTCCTTTTTGTACATGGGAATGATTGCTGTAGTTTCCCAAAGCAATCTGTGGAAGCTGAACAGTGCTTGCAGAAATTAGTCCCCATAGCTGGCCCAAATTCAGGGACTTCTGAACATGTGCTTCAGCTGCCTGTTGCCTTATCTTTGAGAAACAGTCTACTGCTGAAAATGTGTTCTGTTCCAAGCTCTGGCAACACTGGCTCTTGGTGTTCAGATGCAATCCCATGCATCAGCTACTGACCATCAGCTACATCCTGGGGCAGTAGATGTACTGTCAGCTCAGTGTGAGCTCCTGGTTTCACAAGACCTTCATCTCTTGTGTCAGGAATCCTGGTTTTCCTCTCATCAGTGTGTGCCAGAAGTAATTCTTCTGGAGCTGGTTTTTGGCTATCTTGCTTCAAGCGGTGAATTGGGGTTGTTATGGCAGAGGTCTCTGTTGCCTGTGCTTATGCAGTTGCTGTGTTTTATCTTTCTGCAATACAGAGTTGGGGAAATGTGTGTCTGTGCTCAGGCTACTCCCCTGTACCCAAAACATGGCTCTTCTGTAGCTACTCTTCAGTGTAACACACCAGACCCCTTTTTGTGGCTAACATAGCAAATGAACCTCCCAGGGGAGCAGAAGGCTGTGTGGCTGCCTAAGGGTGGGTGTGCTGGGCTATAACTTTGAAATGAGCCCAGGCACCCTTGGCCATACACTAATATTCTCAGGAGCTGTTGCAGGTCTAGCTTTGTGCTTTTTTGAACCCTGTGGCTGTTGCCTCCTCTGTGCTGGCCAGGTGGTGGCTCTGAGCAACCAGAAACGGCTCAGAAATGAGATGAGGGAGAACAGGTGGCAAAACAGGGCAGAGGAGCTGGTGAGTCTTGGAACAAATGCCAAAAAGTAGTGAGTGTTCCAGTGCTTGTTGGTGATGCAGGTGTAGTGTGGGGAGATGGGCAAGATTGGTAATACTCAAAGTTAGGGCTTTTTGTTAAAGGTTATATTGTGTACCTTTCTGGGAAATAGCTGTTATTCCTCCCTGGCTAATGTGAAAATTACTGCTCCAGTTTCCTGGGCAGAGCTCGTGAGTCTCCCCATTCATGCAGGAAGTCCCTATGCACTGAATTTATGAAAAACCCACTTTTGGGCATGCAGCAGCTGTGCAGCTTTCACATGTGTGCACAGGGATTTCTGTCCTTGGAGATCAGTGCTGGTCTTGCAGAAAGCAGCAAGATGGTGGATATGCACCACCTCTGTGAATATAGTGGTAAAATACCATCAAACTTTCCCCCAGAAAATAGGGCAGTGACATCTGGGAATTCAGCACAAGTGTCTTTAACAGTCTACGCCAGCTAGACTTGAAAAAATGAAGGATAGTATGTGTGGGGCAAGCTGGTTTAGCTGTCCCCTCACCTAAGTCCTTTGTTCCAGGCACACTTTTGTAGTCCAGTGACTGATCCTCTGAACTCTACAAGTTATGTTACTTCCTGAGGACCATCCTGGCTCATGCTACCCCTGTCTGCATAGGATAAAGAACCATTTTCTTTTGGTTCTGTATTTTTCCCTTATTACCCATATTTGTCCCTTGTAATGTGGAGTGGTATTGTAAGAAGTCTTAGACACACGGGTATTTGAGATGGCAAACTTTTACAAATTGTTTTTATTTTGATGCAGTGTTAGGAATACTTTAGACTATCACATTGCAGACTGGAGTGGGAGCTGCTCAACCTAAACTGGTTTAAATGCTAATTATATTTTTACATCTTAAGCTTATCTTCGTCTTGCTTGTTCTCTTTTAGATTAATGAATACATGCAAACAGGCAACTTCAGCTGTAGTTAATAAAGCTCTCTGCTGGCCACCTGATTTAAATTAAAGAATGCAATACTGCAATAGCACACAACTCAAGAGTGGCTTGAGCTGAACCAAAGCTCTGCTGAGTGTCTTTGTGCCTTTCTAGTAGGACAGAGCTTTAGCCTGCTGGGTGTAAGTGCATATTTCTGGGAACTAGTGGCTCTAAATCAGTCTCCAAATGTGTAACTGCTGGGGGATGTGTGTGCTGCAGGTTACAGCTCCGGGTTTAGTTAATTGCTCTAAGAGCATCTCCTGTTCCCTTTGAATCCTCCTCTACCTTTGGCAGAAAATACAGTGAGGAGAAAGGCACATGTAAATAGAGTTGGCTCTGCCAGCCTGCAGAAGCATCCTGGAGGGATTGGGAAGTGAAGAGGAAAAATGGGATTTCAGCTGCTGGGCTGAAGAATAGGCCTTAAGTTGTCTTAAACTGGAAGAATGGTTCTGCTGCAGTAGTCCAGTTTTAAATCGCTGTGACAGGTCAAAATTCTAAACTTTGGTGTAAAATAGAACAGTTTCCTAAGCAGTAACTTAATTTTCTTAATTATTCAGCATTTAAGCTGTAGGAAGTAATCTACTGATAGGTAGTTGCTTTTTATCTCTAAAGGTTTAAGTACACTGTTGTCCTAGGGTGACATTATGATGCTAATATCCCCAGTCGTCTGTTCTGTTTATACTGGATATTATATTCAGTGCCTTCAAGACTGACTCTAGAAAACAAAGGATTTTTTTTGTTATCAGCCTGCTAATAACAGTCAGCAGGACACGGATGGTGCACAGTGCAGTACATAGTGCTGCTTTTGCTCCTACTTTACTTGTTAGCTAGTTTAGCTAGGCAGTCTGAATTTTCCCTAGATTGTTTTTATTTCCCTTTCCTTGGAACCATTTGAACCTGCTCTGGACTGGGACCTGGGAAACACCAAGAGTTTATACATTGTGGCCTGCAGCAGCCATTCCCAGCGCCAGAGAGACCGATAACAGAGCGACCACTCCCCAGAGAAACTTTCTGAATTTGTAATCTCTTCAGAACAGTAAAAGGGTTTTATCATCCAATATTATTCTTTTTATGTGCTAGGGGCTGCTTTGCCTATTAAATAAATAGATTCTTTCCATGTCTCTCTGAGGAATCCTTCCTGAACTGGTTGGGAGGAGAGGCTGTGTGGCTTTGCTTTCTGAAGAAGCCCCCTTTGGGGGTTTTCTCCCAAATTTACCCTAAACCAGGACAATTATTCTGGACACCCTAGAAGTTTGAAAATGCTGGTCTCTATAGAAAATTTACTCAAAATATTTATATATTATATAATAATATATATCTTGTCTCTCCCCAGATGAAGTTAGGAATGGGACATACCGGCAGCTCTTTCATCCTGAGCAACTGATATCTGGTAAAGAAGATGCTGCAAATAACTATGCTCGAGGTCACTACACAGTTGGGAAAGAGATAATTGATCTGGTTCTAGAGCGTATCAGGAAGCTGGTAAGACTCCACTGAAGGCTCTGAAACATCTATTTTACAGGATTTGGAAATGAGGTTATCAAATACACAAACTGTTGTTAACTTATTGTAAAGCTTCCGTACCATCTTAGTGATTTCTCATGGGCAGCTCCTCACAGCACTGACTCCTTCCTCCTTGCAGCACAGCCAACAAACTCCAGTTCTAATTAACTTCTTGACTAGCTAACCCACTCTTTTATCGGCAGTTGCCCTGTCCCCTTTTGATACCACATCTCCTAGCTTATCCTTTGTATGTTGGCAGCTCTGTCCAGGTCCCATTGTCTTTCCCTAACTTTTTTCTAAACACTATATGTAGTACTTATATCAGTCTTAAGATCTTATGACTTTGTCCATGGTAAAGCACTACAAAGGGTATAGTCAGTAATCTTAATGCCTTTTCTTTTCTACAAAGCTTTCCATGTAGATATAACACTGTTTTTTACTTGATAAGTTATTTTCCATTATGTCCCCAGTGGCTCACCTGTACCCCAGGTGTCAAAATCAGTTAGGTCCAGACTAGGCAGCTTCTCCCTGCTGCTCTCAGTGTTACACTGGGCTCTGTCTCCGGTTGCACCTTGCCCTACAGCCCAATCTCGAATCATGTCAGGTTACTGTGGAGATGGCCATCATACAGTTTCAGAAGGCTTCTCTTACACATTGTCTGCTCATGCAGCAGTGATTTGGCAAACCTCTCAGAAGGCTTCTCTTCATGTTGTCTTGTCTCTCTACAACACTGTTCAGTTGTTTAATGCTGTCTCGATGTTGCTTCTCAAGGCCTTCCTTGCCATCAAGCACATGCTTTAAATGCTGCAATCTTGGGGGTGGTGTCTCATATATTGTCCAGGTTTCTAGGCTCCCTAGGCCTGTCTGGCTATAACTCATCTGGATTTTTAGGCTCTCAGGTTCTTGGTTTGCCTGTTCAGCTCCTAGGCTCTTGGTCCCACCATCTTACTGCTCTTAGGTCT
>WBNO01022602.1:0-70684 GCA_013400575.1 Peucedramus taeniatus
TGCTTCTCAAACCAGAACACATGTGCAAATTAATTTGGGCTATGAGCAGGGAATAGAAAACCAAAATCTATTTTGCTTGGGGGAAAGTTTTCTCAAAATATTTTTTCTATAGTAGAAAATAATTTGGAAAGGCACTAGGGTAGGCATACTATAATGGTCCAGAACCACTGTTTTCTACAATAAGGTCATGTCATCCAGAATAGACATATTATATTGCAACGCCTTTCAGATATATAAGAATTTAGATATATAAGAATTTAAGAATAATCAATATTCTTGATTATTCACTCCTTTTCAAGGTCCAGAGCGACATTTAGAAAGACAAGTTGTGCAGTTACTCCAAAACATGAACACTCAGAACAAATCAAAACTATTCATTACTCAGGGAAGTGTAATAGCACATATTTCACAGAAAATTAAGTGAAAACATTGAGCTTAGTCTAACTACAAAATGTTTGGTGGAATTCAGTGGAAATAAATAGCCTTCCTTAAAATTAAAATTTCCCATTTCTAATATAGAAAAATATGACTCACTGGATACTTCCTAAGCTTTCACAGTAAAGAACATGGTATTTAAACCCCAGTAAATTTAAGTCAATTATCATAAGCCAGTAGCATTTTTTAAAGTGCTATCTCACTCTTCAAATAACTAGTGTTGAAATCTTTAACCTGCAGCACATAGATAAGGTGTATAGTAGATTAAATTAAGCCTTCACATGGCAGTAATAGATGATAACTATCTAGGTGAAAGGGTTCATAAATGAAAATTCACTCCAAATTAATTCCCATACCTGTGACTAGGATAGGATAATGGCATGTGTCATTATTAGGTTAGGTAAGCTGGTCCTTGGCCAAGGCTGCTGAGTTTGGCACTGTTATCAGACCTATGTATTCATTTCCATAAGTTGAGGTTTCTAATTATGATCTGTAATGACAAGAAAATTATCATTGACAGTGTCTCCAGTGAAGTGCTTTTATTTTTATAATCAAGGAGGTATAATGCCAGTCTCCATTTATAAAGAAATAAGACTTACAGAAGTCTAAGAAAAGGTCCTGCTTTCTGCACTCTTGCCTGTATTGCTTCAGCAAAGAGCAACTGCAACATTCAGATGGAAAATAAATCATCTTTTGGTCTAGTGGATGTGTGATAGATATATTCAAATTTGCAGCTTAATAGCTAGGAAGCAGAAAAATGTAATTAATTCTCTTCTCTAAGTTCTCTAGAATGAAGGATTCCTTATTATTTTTTGTTTAGTTGAAGTATTGAGTTATGCTGTTTCCAATACTCACTGGCATGTCCATTTGTTTTTGAACAGTTGAAGTCTGAACAGCAAGAGTAACTCTGTTAACGCTAAACTCTCGAATGGAGTGATTCACTCAAGTGAAACAAGATTCCAATGGTTTTGTTACAATTTAAATGATTACTCTAGACAGACATCCTAAAATAGGTGCATTTTCTTTGTGTCTTTGTTTTTTATCTCAAGATCTTGTCATTCATTTCAAAGATACCTATGAAATAGAAATTGCATTTGAACATGCTAACAGCTGCTCCCACAAAATTGCAGCTGAGGCCTGGATTCAGGGAGAGCCCATGTGGTGATGAAGAGCAGGCACCTGTCTGCCTTAGATCTGATAGATGCATCCCTGTGGAATCTACTGTGGTTAGGGTTTTTTTTTTTAAATACCTCAACACACTGACTCCCCAAGTGGATGTTTTCCTGTGCTCACAAGAGACTGTGCCTTTTCTCGGCAGTCTTCTGTCTCTCCATTCAGGATGTGCTAAAGTAAACTCACTTCTCTCAAAAAGCCTGGGAGACTCTTCTGTGGTCAGTGAAGGCTGGGTGGCAGCTGGAAAGTGATGCCACAGCCTGGGTTTTGGTGCTTAAAATAAGACTAGATGCATGTGAGCATACATAAATGAAGCCAGGAAATAAGTCTGGTCTTATTAAAAGATTCAGCCTGAACCTCATCAATGAGGTAGTGGTACCTGTTTTCCAGACAGCCACTTCAGGGGTCCTTTCTCCATCTGTTCTAAGAGATTTCTCTGTGACATCCTATATTCCCATGTTTCCATGTTCCAAGGTTTCCATGTTACCTTGCTGGAAATCGGTGCAGTGCCCAAAGCTAACAACTGCAGAACGGAATGGCATTACAATAGACTATCATCTGGAGGCTGAGTTTTCCTGAATATTTGTAATGGGATGAGAAATTAGCACAGTAGTTTTCACTTCTTCAGAACTCCCATTAAACATAATTCTGAGGGCAAGGACCATTAGTTTTAATAGCAAATAAGACAAGTGAACACTACAAGTGTTCAGTATTATTGGCGTAGAACTCCGTACAGCATATAAAATCTTTTATTTTTCTCTCCATAGGTAAATGCTGTAATTTTATTTCTAAAATATGCAGCACTGACTTAAGGTCTTCAACAATTTACTATGTACATTTTTTATTTTGTGTACCAAATGCGTAAGAAGGCCAGTGGAAGCACGCTGGTTATGGTTTGGGTCCACAATGATGTCACTCAACTTTCTTTCAAATTAGTTTGTGTAATGGAGCAATGTTTGAACACATAGGTCAGAATTCAAGTCTGGATAGCTGGCTATTGTTGGTTAGTCAAGAATTAGGGGAAACAGAAGCAAAGAGGCACCGTTTTTTGGCAGAATTATTTACTGGCTGCTTCCACACTGCTAGTCTTTTCTGCTGTCGGAGGATGTTTTGGGTCTTTGGGCACGTTGAACTGGTCAGACAGTATGGCCTCAAATTCATCTTTAAATCTGTACTGTGTAAACACAGATTTACTGTGTAAATCTGTACTGTGTAAACACATGTCAACATTTTTTCTTCAAAGTAGTGAGAGACAGAAAGTCTCTGAAAAAATAATTCTATCTGCTGTGCCTGAAACTATATTTTAAGACCATACAGAATACTTAGCAATGGCATATTTGGTTTATTTCCAGAAATAATTCAAGATTTCAGTTTCAACAGATAAATTTTTACAGCCAGCTGCTAACTTTTGAGATGTCACTCTTTGCTTTTGCGTCATGCCAAGTCAACTCAAGAGTGACAGAGCCTGAGCTGGTAGTCATGTCTTTAACATAGAAAATATTTGTTCTATATTTCCCTCAGCTTTTTGTTCTACACCATACCTTCTCTTTGGTTACACACACACGTTCATTGATGTGAAAGTAAATCACAAGGCTTATTTTTTTCAAGGCAATATTTTTTCAGAGGAATATCAATATAGTAACATTTTGAAATGGGCCAAGAGATATTTAGGAATTAAATGCCCATTGGCTTTAAATGCACTCCTGAAAATAAGAGTGAAGATTCTAGTTAAATTTAGTGATTTGGTAAATCTTACCATGGGTTCTGGGTTTATGCATGCCTCTTATCACCTTTGGCAGACCTAACAGACTGTTCATGGCACTGGCACTTGCTTCTATTTGCATGAGGTGGTTTTCTGAGGCTCCCCTTCCCTAAGAATAAAGAGGAAATACCTGCAGAGAGTGATTCAGAGCAGCAGCCTAACTGTACATGCTCGGATTCATCTGCTGGAGGAGTGCATCTCTCTTGGGTGACTCCAGATGGAATTCATGGACTTGCCTCCCCAGTCTAAAGTTAACCTGCATGGATCTTACCTGCTTACTTTTCTTGTGAGTTTAGTTCTTCTGGGTTCATAAAATATTTTAAACTTTTTTTTCTGAGTATTTCTGATAAATTAACTAATGTGGTTCTCTCCTTTTATTGCAGAAAACACAGTAGTCACCTCCCAGACTTGAGCATGCAAACGAAAAAAATGAAGATTATTGTGTGAAGGCAATGAAACTGTCATACCTAGCTCTACAAGAAACTAAAATATTATACACACTTGACAAGAAAATATACCTTTATTTTCAAATAAGTTAAAATTTTGAAGGAAGATGATAAAATAGTATTAGAGAAAAAAGGGGAAAACAACCTTACAAATTACCAAAATAGGATTTAGCTCTTCAGATTCCTTAATTAGCATGCCTTGCTGGTTTTGTTTTCAGTTCTCTTATTTCTTGTTCTATGATAAATCTTCACTACTGGTAGCAAGGAAATTAATTGCTCCTGGAGCTTATACTACAGAAGTTAGAGACAATCTATTAAAATTTAATGAATCTGTCACTCAGTTGCTTCCTCTTTTTCACTTATAGTTTTTAACAAGTATTTACTCTCCCCATGGTTTATCTGAGCTTTTTTGGCATGCAGTCTTCCCTGAAATAATGAACTTTTCAAAATAAAATTTTAGTCTAAAATATTCAGCTTCCTAATTGGTATCTTTTACTGTGTTTTGTCTAAACAACTTTACTGTTCTCAGTGAACCACTCTGAACTGTTTTGAAGGGTGCACTGTGAAGAGCAAGCCTCATTTAGGAAAAAAAATCCAAATAGTATATGAGAAATGATTGTGGCTTATCTAAAAGGATCTTTCTAATCGCGTGTTCTCAAAATAAATGGAAGTTCTAGGAAATTGTGGTACGAAGAAAAATAAAGGTGAGAGCAACAGGTGAAGCTGCCACATTCCATTGCCTGCAGTAGTAATATATTAGCTATGCCTGCCAGGGTACTTCTTGGGTGTTAATAAATCATTATGTTTGACTCTGGTGAAGTATTCCTGTATAACAAAACAGACCATATCCTCAGAGGATAACATAATTTTCATTCAGATCAATCTATAGTCACAATTCCTTGGTTTGTCTTAAACATGTTTTGTACAGAACACTTTGCTATTGTCAGGTACTGGATGGAAATTAATTACTCTGACAGTTCAGTGACAGAAGCCTCAGATACTGTTATACTGAATTCAATTGACTTTTCACAAGATAAGTTGTTTTCTGCATTGCTCTTCTTAGCACCACATGTCCCAAAGATCAAATTGCCATCTAAAATTGCCAGTTTACTAATTAGATTTTTTTTTCATTTTGCTGCTAAGATAATTGATCTCTGTATTGTTTGATCATTTCCTTCCTGAGCTCAAACTGATGATAATTAGATGCAAGAACTATAGAGACAAGACCGGCTTTAGAGGAAAATCAATTGCAAGTGTATGGGTGGATGATAATTTTAGTTACATTATCTCTATAATATGTATCTATTCAAAAGCTCTTTCTAGATGCAGAAAAAATTTGAAAAAAGGACATTCTAGAAAAAACTGAGGTACTAGGGTTTTGTGGGGCTAGAAGAAAACAATTCAAATAGACAGCAACTTTTTTCAGAAAAAATCCATTTCAAAGGTAGGTAGAAACATTTTTGTTTAGAATCCAAAAGACCATTTCCATATGGTCACTACTATATGATCATTAAAATTTTGACATCTGCCCCTAATTACTCAGAGTTGCTGGGGTTGTCTCCCATTTTAGAAAACACTTCTTTCAGCAGATTCCATTGTCACGTCTTGCGTGCATAATGTGAGATTCAGTATGATTTACCCCTTTTCACACTCCTCAGTAGCAGTGCATAGATCAAGCATGTTTTCCATGCAGGTTCCTGGTATCTGCCCCTCCTCAGGACCTCACAGATCACACAGGAATATTCAGCATGTCCCTGTCTGCCAGACCCTGGTGCCCAAATGGGAGTGATTGAACAGGGCTGTGCTATAACCAGGACAAAGTACTAGTAGACAGTATTTACCCACAAGAAGTCAGGTGATGCAAAACCACTCCGTGCCCTGTGCCTCACGCCCTTCCCATGTTTGAGATATCCTTCCCATGGTCTTGTGGCAACTGAGTTTCCTGCATCATAATCTTTTTCAGCTGAGAAGTCTGAATTCACAGTGTTTATCTGCTTGGAACCTCATTTACTTGTATGAGCTGGCTACAAGGAGCCAGGTCTAAACTGGGTTTGAGAAGAAAATCAACATTTTGTCATACTTCATATTATGGAGCAGGTGAAATAGCTTCATCAGATCATTATAATGTGATATTTTTGAGAGCTAGAAATAGTTTTAATCTTATTTCTGAAGGATAGAGCCATTTTAGGACATTTAAAAATAGGCCAAGTTAGCTTCAGATTAAGTGCCTATATCTAAGAACTTTAAGGACAGACTGGGAAAGATCCTCTTTTCTTATTGGCTTTTCTGAAGTATCCGTGCTAACTAATCTCACAAGGATGGGGGCCTAGATGGTTCTTTTATGGTTCTGACACAGTATAGCAGTTCTTGTGCACCCAGGATGGGATGGGATTCACTGTACTTTGTGAAAATATTCTCTACTCCCTCCCACATTCCCTGGTTAAACTTCTAGAAATTACATTGTGCCCCAAAATCTTGAAATAGATGAACACTAGCCCTAAGGAAGGTGCAACAGACAGCCAGCTATTTTCATACACACAATGAAACACCTCATTTCTTCTAAGAACTTGGAATGGGAATGACTCAAGGAGTTATAGAGGTGTCACATTCTGTCTTTCTGCAGGTAATGTTAAATGCAGACAATGGCCTTATTTATTTCACAGGCCTTTCCCATTAATTTTAATCATAATTATAGGTTTTCAAAGGAAGAACAGCTGCCTAATAACATCCAGAGCTACATCAATTGCAATGAAAACATAGAAAACTAGCAGCACAGTATATTTAGAATGGGATTCAAAAATGCTGGATGCTGATACCTGGCAGTGTTAGTGATAAGAAATTCAAAAGTCAAAGTTACCCCCTTGTTGCATTAATCTTTTTCTCCCTCTGGTAAATGACAAGGTTTCTCTCCTCTTTGTGAAGAAAAAATTCTAATATTGATCTAATTTGGAGGCCTCTCCTTTGGCTCAATTTATTACCAGTGTCCTCACCATTGTCAGCACAACACTGCACATCAGGACTGATAAAATACATTCCCTCTTCTGGCTGCCACACTGCGTCCTGAAGATGGAACCAAATAGATCACAAATAACTAGTGACTATATTTTTGCAATGAAATTTATTGTCATGCATATGTCATACAACTAAGGATATGTAATTTAGGCTACTTCTGAGTATTCTTCTTGTGCTTTTTGTCTTCGAAAGATATCTAAATATGATATTTTTATATGAAGGAAGTATCCTTCTCCTTCTTTCAGGCAGAGAATATTGTATTAAATAGCAGACAGTTCCTTGTCACAGCAGCATTACCACTATTCCCTGTAACTTCAGCTTTGATGTATTTTTTGATTAAGAAAGCACCTTTGTTTTGAAGATCCTAAAGTCTTAAAATCTGTTACGTATTAAAACACAAATTAGGTATAAAAATATTAATTCTCATGTGGAAACATCTTTCTGTGGATGAGGTGATGGGGGGAATTAGAAACTACTTGTTTGGTTTTAAAATAAGATTCCAAAAGGAAAAAAAAGATAGGAAAGGATATGAGGATCTGAGGGAGCTTTAAGTAGCAAGCTGGAATCTCAACATAATTGTGTTTGGCACTTTACCGACGAGGATTGGGAGTTTATGTTTTAGGAAGAATCAGAGTGAACAGCTGCCAGCAGGTCCTTACATGAAAAGATAAGCCAAAGCTATACATCTTCTAGGTAGTTCTCAAACCCTCCCTTGAAATCACACTGTCACCATAGTAACCTTATCGTGGCTAAATGATGCCTAAGTGCTCCACATTACCAGAGTATCTTCTTGATCCCAAAACTTTGACTTTCTCAGTTATTGAGTTTCCTGGCTTAAGGGGAATTTGATTATTCTCTGAAATGAACATATATGAGTAAACGTTAGAAAACAGAAATAAACAACCAAGCTAAAGTAGAAGGTTTTACGTAACTGATTAGAATAAAATGTCCAGAAAAGGTACAGATATGGAGAGGTCTATAAAATTCAGCCACAATTTAACAGAACAATTTCTAGTAAGTACTGTGAAGCCAAAGGGTCTTATGGTGAAGTACATGATGTGGTCACCTGCCAGAATGGTAATTTCCCTCCTCCTTGTCCAAGGTTACCAAGCACAGTCTACATGGTGCAAACTGACGGCTGCCAGCAGAAAAACCAAATTAAATTAATTCTGCATGTTATTTCTCAGAAACCTCTTGGGACACTCAGAGTACAAGCCCTATAAACCCAGCAGGCAAATTTCCCCTGCCAGTTTTTCCTAAGGACTTCAGAGCTGCTGCTGCCTTGCTGGAAATGGCTGGACAAAGCTCCACCAAAATGCAAGCCCTGTGTAAATGGATGCATGAGCCTGGTCTGGCACATGTACACACACACACACACACACACATGTGCCAGCACACAAGGGGTCAGGCAAGTAGAAATCACAGCCAAAGCTCCAGCCTGTGCACTTGGATGCAGCTTCAGGTGGGAATCACAGCCTGGTGCACAGGCACAGCCCCCTGAGGGACTGGATGCGTGTTTCAGGTCATGTGCCAGTGCTCATTTCATAATGCTTGTGTAGCTGGTTCAGGTTCAGTGAAGGGACAAGGAGGTGGCCAAAACACCGAATGTCTCTTTCACATGCCATACCTGCAACAGATCTTACTGTAGTACTTCTGTCTTACTGAAACCCAGCAAGTAAACACTCAAAAGGAAAGTGAATCTTTTCTCCTTCCCCTTCAATCAGAATAAGGAAATATTTCACTACTGTTATGAAAGTTTCATCAAGCCTTTGAACAAAATTGAGCCTAGACTTGATGGTATTTCAAAATTTAAAATGCAGAAGAAGACCCTTTGAAATTTTGCTGATCAAAAACATTTAAAGGCCACAAAACCTCTTAAAACTTTTATTTACAGTTCACATTTAATTCAGCTTGTTAGGGGAAGTTATAGATTAGTATACCCTGCTGTTATAAAATACATATTTATAAGGTTTAGATGAATAATTTACAGAACTAATGTACTGCTCTGCTCCTGAAAAAATATTTGCAATCAGATCATGTTTTGGAGGATTTCTTTGTTACTTGAGATTACTCAAACTGTATATTAGTGATTAAAATTTTTATTCTGTTGCTTGCCTGTGACTGGTTCTCAGAATATTTGATATTCTGGTTGCAGTAATAGGTCAGATAAGTCCAGTGCTGCTATCTCCTTGCTCTGACTGGACCAATAAAGGAACTTTTCTGAAATAAATTGCCATGTAGAAGGACAGAATATTCAGTTTCTATAAATGCTTCTGCATGTGATTTTGAAAAACATTTCTACCAGTGTGATTTGATAGTATAAATATTTGAACAGAAGAAATATAAGCCAATATTAAACATGCCAAAGCAAAATATGAACAAATATTTTTTTTTTAGTTTTTCCTTTGTATTGTCTCAACTTGAATTCATTAGGATGAAACTAGAGAACTTTTGTATGCTTTTCTATGTAATGAGACTAGAAGCCAGACTCTATTCTGCTCTGACAGACTCATCTGCTAGTCTTTATTTCTTTGGAAAATGAAATAAAGTGTTATCTGTATAATAATAAATAAGAGTAATAATTATGTATATAATAAATAAGAGTATCTGTATATACCTCAATTCACATTCAAAAATGAGCACATTTTTCTTTGCTGTACTTAGGATGGGTCCAAGAGTATGACTTACCCCAGTCATTTCACAAGGAGGAAAAGGGCCATTAAAAGCATCTCTTCAAAATGAATAGTTAAGCCAGGACTGCAAATAATTTTTTTACCTCTCATTGCTGAAAGTTAGGGAACAAACTTCTACTGATGATAATTGACAAGATTAACAATATTTCTTCCATTTTATTGCCTAAAGGATGATATAACATGGCACAGCAAACTGAAGAATTATTTTCTGAGCTTGAGGTTGTTGTTCTCCAGGTCCTGCTCTGTCTTTTCTGTTTCTGCCTTTTTTTTTCCCTGGTTGTGAGCTCTGGCAACTGGTTACAGACCATTGGAAGATGGTACATTCAGCTTTCCAAGGAGTGGATCATTCTAAGATGGAGAATGGATATCCAGCAGATGAGAGACTGAGTCAGGGCTCAGCTTCTCTGATTTCTGTCCATAGCCCTATCTCAAATCTCTATGTTAATTTAAGAATATCACTTCCTCTACTTTTGTTTGTCTGTAAAGCAATAAAAGAATGTTTCCTTATTTTTGCAAGAACAACATCATGTTAATGTCATGGTTTTCTAAGTGATACAAAAGGGACTGTAGAATGGATCCAGATGATAAAGACAAATAAAGCCTTCAGCACAGATGTCATTGTCTGACTCGGAGAATCAGTCATACCATCAATCTCTAAATGTCAAACTGCCAGTATTGCATGAAACAAGAATTTCAGAGTGGTGTAGAATACGATACATTTTTCTAACATATAAAAATATTTTTATGAAATCTTCCTTTATACTAGCTGACATTCTAATGAAAGCCATTTAAACATGAAGAGTTATGCTCTACTCATGTAACAAAGGCAGGTGTACAAAGAGCCATTTCTCTCTTTTGTGACTTTTTACAAATTGTTCTTCTCTCTTTGAATGATAAACATCCATTGTGAACTTTCAGGAGGAAGATCAGCCTTCCTCAGGTGACCTAGGCTTGGTGTACTGCAGTGAACTCTCTCTACAGATGAGAAGACATACTGAAAACATTTGCAAAGGGCAGCAGAGTGGCTGTCATCCCCAAGACTGCAAATTGCTGTGGGAAGGATGAGAAAGAGGCTCTTTGTGACACCCCCTCTTTACAATGCCCTTCTCTGTGACAGTCATCTAGCTAAGAAAATTAGATGAAACATGATGAGCTGGATCTGTCATGAAGTTGCAAAAAGTACAAGGCTATTTTCATGAAAACTGGCTTCAGCAGCTTACCTGAAAAAAATTGACAGAATGAGAGCATTAAAAATGGGTAATTTTTAGAAAAGATAATGATAGTAAGAGCTTTATATTTTATATTGGACTATGAAGGTGGCAATAACATTAACTGATAGCAGGTAGCATTTTTCATAACAGGGTCATGAGATAGTTTACTACTGGAAATCACCAATATATTCAAAATCAAGTGCATGCATGTCTTTACCCTTATGACTTTGATCACTTTAGAGAAATGCATTGATGTGTGTATACACACACACACACACACACACACACACACACACACATATACATATACATATACATATTCAATGTGCATGTATATGTCTATGTGTGTGAAGGTGACATGCATATTTGGTGAATAAAACAGAAATGTAGAAACCCTTATTTGTGCTGATTTTCATCCATTTCCTCTTTTGCTCTCTGGAAAAGAGCCAGTATGTATCTGGGAGGTAAATAAAATGTAGTGGTCTATTTCTGCATGCGTACGTGCATATGTATGTGGAATACACAAAAATAATCATCCTCAGACTCATTCCTATACATGTGTGGGAACATACCCCTGATGTTCACCTCTTAAGCCTTTAGGCTGACTGTTCCCACTCTGTGGGAGAAAGGATGATGGAATATGTATGAGCTTTTTCCTCGATTATGTTTGTTACAATGTCAAAGTCTGGCAGCTGTCCTAGTGGAGATAGGAGTAAATCTGGCAGACCGTAGTCTAAAATTAGTTCTCTCTACACGTAATTGTCCTATTTTTAATTTTTTAAAATATTTTTTGCATTCATCCTAGCCATATTGAGCTTGTACATGAATCATGTAACCACCACTGCTTTGCAGGCTACTGAACATATTTTCTTTGGTGAGGTGGACAATTAGAAGTCCACAGTTTGGGGTTTTTTAATTTCATAGATGTACTTCTATTTTTGAATAGGCAAGTACTTCTATTTTCAAATAAGTTTAAGGATGCTTATTATATTAGCACAAAAAATGTGTTGCCCTCAATGAACTCTGAAATTTTGCTTCTGTATTTAATGACTTAAAACAGAATGAAGACTGTGAGGGATGTTGGCTCTCAGTCCATCAGTGGTACAACAGATTGATTCAGGTCAGACTCTTGCATTATACTTATAAATCATTCTTGCCCCTCTGTACTTCTGGGCTTCTCCTTGTTATTTGTCTACCTGAAAAAAATACCTTCAAATTGAAATTATTTGCTCTTCCAGTAACTGCAAACCTTGCTTTTTTCAGACTGTTTGTAACCTAAAAAAATATCTGCATCATTTCCTGTATATTCTCTACTACTCTGCAGAGACTACCTGCTCAAAAATCATGGATCAGACTTAAAAATTATTATATTTCAGAGGGAAAAAGGAAAGATCACATTGGTTCTTTTGCCATGACTTTATATGATTTCTCAGGGTAAACTTCCTATTTGCAAGAACATTCAGCCCATCATTAGCTGCATGTGCACACACTCACACCTACACATATCACAAGCCTACCTCTTTTATAGCTGGTGGAGGTTCCAGTGAGACAGCAGTAAGGCTGCCTACAGTCTTGCACATTTAAGACCTGAAACGACTTAATTAAAATTGGTCTGTGAGTGAATCTTGAAAGAAAAATAGAGAAACTGAATAAGTAGCTTTTCTAGTGCCTGTACAATGAGAAGTTAGTACCTCCCATCTATTAGTTATGTTCGCAGCCCCAAAAAGATCACCCAAGACTCTCCATTTCTGTAGAATGCTGCTTGCCAGAGAAATGGCCATAGCTTTTGGGCTTGGGTGTGCAATATCTAGGGAACCTCCAGACAGTCCACATATCTGGGGGGTAGCTGTCTACTGAACTTCAAGAGAAGTTTGGTTTGTCTTTGCTCATCTGTTACAGTTTGTATGGAACTTCAGGTGGTGTGTTTCACTTTCACAGCTTTCAGAGTCAATGAACTATCCTGAAGCCCTGTAAAGTTCATGGAATAATCAAAGGTATAGCAAGGTAAATAATTCTCTTCCCCAGTCAGATTTGCAGGAAAAAAACATTAAAATATAATAAATGTTGTTTAGATAGTATTACAACAATGAAAGAACAATATAGGACCACAAACATTTTTCATTAATGATAAATTTTAGAGTTAATTCAAAACTTGGATCACTTGGATTTATGATCAGCTAGTTTTAACAAGTAACATGAAACCAAATTAACAAGGAAATGTGTAGAAAATTGGTGGGTCATATTTGCACATGCATTTTTTCCATGTGTTATCCAGCTGAAGTTTATTTATAGAGAACCTGTGAGCTCTATGCCATTTATTCATTTATTCTTTTGCTCAGTGTAAACTTGACAATTATAAGTAGCTACACCAATACATCTTTATTCTCCAAACATCTTAAATGTGTGCTAGTTCAGTGAGGTTCAGAATATACTTTATTTCTTTAGAATATAGCAAGAATTTTACCTCATGCTAATATTTAAAACCATGCAAATTTTTCATTGCATTAAAGAATTGTGTACTGAAAGGCCATTTGTGATTGTGGTGCTTCTTTTCCTTAATACCAAATTTCTGTTGTTACTTAGTTGTTCATTATGAAAAATAAATCATAACTGTGGGAAAGTAAGCAGCTTCATTTTTCCACAATTAGAAAAGAGTAACTGTGTAGGCTGGTTTAATTTGCAGGTAGGTGAATTAATAATAGCATGATACTCAGATTTTTGTCTTTATGCTTTCCATACTCAAAAACCAAATGTCTCTAGTCTGTTTATTTCTACTTCTGAGCAACCCTCATTCTAGTATTTCACACAAGATCTTCCCACACTTTAACACATTCTATGTCAGGATTTAAGGTCCAAAATATCGCAGAATGGCAGCAAATAAGAAGATAATTATCTGTCTCTTTGATATATATGCAACAAATTCCACAAGAAAGAGTTGCCACTGTCTAGCCAGGTAGAAGTTTTGAACTCTGTTTCATTTTTTCTGGATTCATTTTATCTGGATTTCTGCATTCAGAAGATAAGCTTTGCAGAAGAATTCAAATTTTTTATCTATATGATAATGTAACAATACAGGCTGAGATTTCCTTATGTTTACACAGAGATGCCTTGAGGTTCTGCCTCCACAAAACCTAGGGGTACTAAAGGATCACAAAATTATTTTAACTGTCAAACATTTAAAGGTGATCTTATTATTATTATCTCTGTCAGGTCTCTGTATAGGTGGCTGTTGAGTTCAAAAGGCACAAAAAGCTGCATAATTTTTTTTCCCCTCACAGGTGGTGACCATCCTGTTGGTGTTGACTCTTGTGGTTTTTTTTGTTTTTTGTTTTTTTTTTTTCCTTTTCTTTTTCTTTATTAACCCCCCATTTATGCTGTGAACTCTTAAATATACACCTCTTTGCACAGCCTGCTTGGCTCAGCACTCAGTCCAGTGGCTGATGGATGCTTGGGTGGTTTGCTTAAAGCAAAAACAGAAACAAGGATTGATTGCAAGCTAAGCAAAACTAACCTGCCTGCCTCACACTGTGCAGCCCATTCCAGCCCCTCGCTGAATGTAAATTGCTTGGCGCTGGGGAGGGCCGTGAGCGGGCACTCTGATTTTGGGGTCCCCTGTAGCCGGGGGTGGAACGGCAGCCCCGGGTACCGCAGGGAGGACCGAGGATGTTCAGCACCACGGACAGCGCCTGGTGCCTCGGCCCCGCTGCCGGGCCGCAGCTGGCCAGATGTGAGGGGCGGGATCTGAACCTCAAGAAGCATCTTTTTCCCTCATCACCAGCTCCGACCATCACTGTCCGCTCTGATTCATGGCTTCGACCAATAAAACACATTTGGAGGGCCGAGAAGAAGAGACTCATGTGTCTCTGAGTCTCTTTGATAAAGGCTTTATGTTTTCAAAATTAGAAAATTAGAAATTTGAGGTTGAGGGACACTGGACTTCCTGACCATAAAATTTACCTGAAAATTCCATTTTTCAAAGAAATATTAGGTTTTTATAAATCTGATGGCACTGTCAGCAGGGACTGTTCCTTCTTGTGATAGTAGGACAATAATTAGGCATTGCAATAGATTAAACACTTGCATCTCAAAGTAACATGGAGAAATTTGGTCTTACAATGTTTTTTTCCGTTTTGTTTTTTGCCAGTGTTGAGTGCATAGCTTAATGGAATTAGCTGATGGTCTCACAGTGTTTTAAAAATGAAATCTGAGTACATCTCATGTATAATGCAAACCTATAAGACTATACAGTACATACAGTACAGCTACCTAGCCTTTTTGTCTTTTGGGGGTTTGAGAGGGTTTGTTTTTTTTTGTTTCTTTCTTTTTTTTTTTTTTTTTTTTTTTTTTTTTTTTGTTTGTTTTGGGTTTTTTGTTTTGTTTTGGGGGATTTTATATGTTGGGGGGTTTTGTTGTTTGTGTTGTTGGTGTTGTTGGTTGTTGTAATTTCTTTTGTGTTTGTTGTTATTCTTTTCTTGTCCTCTTTTTTTTTTTTAACCCCCCTGTTTCCTTAAAACCATCTAGTAACTATAGATGTGCATCAAACTGGAAGCAATACCATTTGAAGAGGATAAACATATTTCTTAAGTAAGAAAGCTCTGCTTTGGTAGCTCTAGAATCCAAATTTCACTTTTGCATCCTCTGCTTCCACCCCTTCAGGCTTTGATGCTGCCAATAGCAGACTCTTTTCCTGGCCTCTTCTAACAGGAGAAGGTGGAGGAGAAGGAATGCTTCCAGCACACTCTTTCCCCTCATGGCAGCAGAAGCTTCTCATTGATTTAGCTGTTAAATAATTCAGAGGCAACAACCATCTGTTTAAGTGAATGTCCTGTTTCATGTCTACCCAGGGAAAAGGCAGCAATCTGGAAAGAAACATCAAATGTGACTTGCTGACTTTCTTGCATAAAGACTAACAATTAAGATATTTTGCTCCAACATTTTCTTTCCCTTGAGCTGGAACTCACTAAATCAGACTTTGGTACACCAGAGGCTAATTATAATTGGGAGACAGTGGTCTTTCCAGGAACCAGCTTCTATGAAAAACAACTGTAAAGATCAAAAAGGTTCAGTTCCATAAACATTCTTGAGAATTTAAAGAAAAAAAGCAGACATGGGAGATTTGGTATCAGGGACTTTCATATAGCTACTGCATATGTGTGCTTTGGATTTTCCATGTCCACTGTTTTCATTCTTCCATATCTGTGTCAATTTTAAACCACTTGGACGTCTGATTCCCTCTCACAATTAGAAAGCAGCTTTTTAAAGCTAATTAATTATTAATGATCCAAAATTTCATACAGCAATACCAACTTGAGTTCACACTCAGATTAATTATTTAGTTTAGTAATTCTGCATCCTTTAAAACAGAGGAGTGTGTGAAGGAATGACTTAGTGTGCTCTTTAGGGCTGATAATAGACATCTATATAATCTGAGAAGCAAACGTGTAAAATGTGTTTGCACCTCTGATATTCAAGTTACTTTCTATTTGGTTTTTGCAGGACCATTACTTAATTATGAAATGGACCGATGTCATGGCTGTCTTCTCTTTCTGCCACTCCAAAATTAGAACAGATACTTCAGATAATTTTCCCATGCTGGTGTAGGGAGTTTCTCTATGTCAAAAGAGAAGGAGGCAGAAGAAACTTTTCCTGTGCTCAAATACGTTTTTCAATAATGAGAAGAGAGAGACAAGGAGAAGCATGTGTGAGAAATGTAATCTGAAGACAAATAAGAAAACATTACTATTATGATAACTTTTATAGTTTATAGTGTGTGCAATGTACTCTTTCCTCACTGGACTCTTAGTCAGAGGACTATGGGTCACACATGGGGAACTGCTGCTTTTTCAAGCTCTCCAAGTGTCAGCAATCCCAAAATACTGCATTTCAGTCTAGGATTCACCTCACCTAAATAAATTTGTTTCATTGGAATGTATTAAACCTTATCTAGTAGCTTTCCATCAGTAGTTAATGGGGAGAGACAGACACTTTCAGTAGGTGACCCATCATATCCTACTCCCAAGGGCCCAAGGTAGAAAAGCTAAGTTTCTTTCAAGAGTTGCTTGTCTCTCTAAATTGGAGAGTTTTCAGAACATGTATGACTGTCTTAACCTAGACCACTCAATTTTAGAACATACAGGGTTCATGTTTGGCATGCAAGTCAACAGACTGAAAAGGGTGGCACTGGAATTACTGAGGCATTAAACTTCAAACAGATCCCTTCAATTTTCCTCATAGCTTAAACTCAGATTTTATCAGAGCTTCAATGTCATGGGTTATACACAGTCAAACAGATACATGCAAATTCACATGTCAGCACCTTCTGTTTTCTTTATAGAACTGCTCCTCCAGGCATGTGCTAGTGTCCATTCAGATTTCTAAACCGTTTATTTTGATTTCTTCCCTCATGGCAACTACTTTGAAAGTTGAACTGTTATTACCTACTTTTCAACCAGCTTGTTTTAACCTTGTCCCATGATCCAACAGAATATCTCTATTTTGAAAAGTTTTCAAATTTGTTTCCCACTTCTGTGTGGGGTCATTTTCATGGGCTGCATTTTCTTTTAGGGTGTATCTGCCTGCTGCAGTGTAGGGTCCTCCACAGGCTGCAATGTAGATATCAGCTACTCTGTTGCCTCCCATGGGCTGCAGGAAGACAACCTGCATCACCCAAAGTCTTTTCCATGGGCTGCAGAGGAATCTCTACTCTGGCACCTGGAGCACCTCCTTCCTCACTGACCTTGGTGCCTGCAGGGCTGTTTCTCTTGCATTTTCTCACTCTTCTCTCTCACAACTACTGCATAGCAATTTTAGTCTTTCTTAAATGTGTTATCCCAGAGGCGCCACCAACATTATTAATGGACAGTTTTGGCCAGCAGTGAGCCCATCTTGGAGATGCCTGCAATTGGCTGTGTCTGACATGGGGGAAGACACTTGTCTCTCTTCACCAAACCCACTTTTGCTGTTCTACTCCACCCTCCTCCCCTGCTAACACCAGGTCAAGTAAACCCTATATAACTTCTAGTATTATAAATCTCTCGTGCCGGGAGGTAACAGCAGCTGAGTATCTCTAAGGTGTTAGATGGAAGTACTTTTCTGTATTAGAATGATATAAGGATTGATTGTACCAGTTTTCACACTGTATGCTGAAGAATATAGGTGAGCATTTGGTGTCTGCTTTGAGAAACTTCAATATTAACATTGCCCACTGATTATTTTGCATATACAAAATTGTTTTCAACAGGTCCGAAGAAGTATTGTAAAATGATTTATTGTCTTCTTACAGCACAAAAACCAAATTATCTCTCTTTTCTGGAAATCATCCCATTCTTCTTCATTGGCAGAAAATTTCACAAATAAACTTTGAGAAGGTGATAAACGTTATTCCTTAGCAGGCAATGCTCTGGACTGCCATACAGTAGCAGTGGTAGATACGAGCTGATGTCCATGTGTAACCTTATATTTACCATCCCTCAGTGATAAGAACTTTTAGTTCAGTTGTAACAAATCTTAAAGAGTTCAAAGTAGTCTTCATCAGCTCATTCCATAGTATATCCAAGCATGAGCTTCAACAAAGTTGTAATTTGGGTCAAACTGATATTAAGATTTTTTACAAGGCAAATTTGTCTTTAACATTTTTTTGATTGATCTAAAAAATTACAAATTTTAAATGCATGCTGGATTATAACATAGCTAATGGGCATCATAGTTAATGAGCATACAGTGCTCTGTAAACTCATTGAAAAGAAGTGCATTTGAGGTAAGCACAGAATTTTATCTTCTTTCTGCAGCATGTTGCATGATTCCCATACTTGCGAATTATTTCATTGGTAATGAAATAATCAGAATTTCTTTTACACAATCAATTCATGTTAATTCCACTCTTTTTTTTTTTCATCTCAAACTTTCATTACAATTTACAGCTAAATCTAACTATATGAAATTATCTTTATTCCCTCTCTTCCCTGCTGTGTGAGTTTTGATGTATTACATAGCTTAATCTCCTTCTGGGAAGGTTTTGCTTACTGTCAGCATGTCAGAGGTAGAAAGATCCATGAATCAATGCAAGACACCTATATAGAGAGAAGGAGTGTTCAATATAAGAAAAGGTAGCAAACTTGACTTACTATTAGCAAAAGCTAGGAAAACCCATAAATAGCTTGAAGTTTTATTATGCAAAGATAAAAGAGGGTTCTCACCTTCAATGGAATTGAAATAAGGCTCTACTAGAAATTACTCTGAAACAAAAGGACTTATGGAGAAAACATTTTCTTTGTGTGGGATTTATAACCACTTCAGAGAATGTTGCAATAGGAACTTACTGTGATATATTATAATTCACTAGGTCCAAACTAGCTCTGGTATCAACATGATTTTAATAGAAACAGGATGTAGTGGATGAATGGAGATTTGTATTTGCAGACCAGAATAATAAAATCAAAATACTGGGAGAAAGGAGATGCCAAACACCTCTTGTAGAGAATATGCACCCTACAGCTTAATGAGAATCAATGTTAATCTGAAATTCATGTAGTTTAGTTTCTACTGTCTATAGAGTTTGATAAATATTATTGGAAAATACAGGATGTTAGAGTTACATATAAAGCTACTGTGTATGAAGACACGGAATTAGGTGCATTAGGTGAAAAGGTCTCTGAGAAAACTTTGCATGATTACAAGTCATGTATTGAAAGTCAAAAAGAGGACTTGAAAAGAAAAAATAACTTTAGGAAGAAGGAAAGAGTTGGATAAAAGCTAAAGAAATACACCATCAAATTAATTATTTCTGTCTCTTCAATCTAAATTTGAAGGTACACTCTTACCCTATCAATCCTGCAAAGTATCTGCTTTCCTATTCTTGACAGAAAGTTTTCTAATCAGAATGGAATTATTTCAGCTGCACCTGAAATTTCAGTTCCCAAGCAAAATTTCTGGGGGAGAGCTAAGTTTCATTTCTAGATTTGCACAAGATTTGTCAATCTGTGTAAAGGAAACAGAGCCATTCCCCATGTGCTGAAAGGTGATAAACTTCTCTCTTTTTAATTAATATAGGAAGCTCTGAAAAACCTTTCAGAAACTCTCTGATTGACTATGGCACAACATTTTCTGTGCCACAGCTGCTTTCTCTGACTGAAAGCAATCAGTATATACTTATTGGTACTGGTTCTAGATAAGGCTGTGGAACTAGATGGACAAATTAATCTAGTTTAATCTAATGCAATTTGTAAAACCATAGTTAATGTACATTAAAATTGCTTTAAAATGATGGGTTGATTACAAAGATATGGGATATTTTACTTCCTAACAGAATTTCAGAGAAAGACATGATTTTTAGTGCATTCCAAGGTATAGCTCAAAAATTGTTTCCTAATGTAAAGCTGTATAAGATGTTTTCATAATCTTCTGTGAAAAATTAAGTACATCTTCCAGGTCAATCAGACATAATACTGTGTAAAAGCCAGAATATATTATCCTTTATTATTGCTTGTCTGGATAAGTTGTGTATTCAAAGATGTTGAATATATACTTAGACTGAGCTCCTCTGTCAGTTAAATATAAGTGAAAGACATGCATGCAGTTTTGTTTTGTCATGTGCCATCTTTGTAATTACTAACAAAGTAGTGATTATTTTTTTAGATTTGAATGAATAAACATTTATATTCAGGTTCCTGTATTTCACTGATATGCCACTAAAATGCATAATGCATATACAGCATGAATTATCATCTGTATTTGAGTGGGAGATATTTTATGATATTAATCTACTTTCTTTAAGTAAGAAGCCTTGCAATGTATACTATGCATAATCAGGCAACTGTTTATCCTGCTACTGATATCATCAGTTTTAGAAGTTGGCAGTCAAGAGGGTTTTAATTTCCCTCAAATATTTCATCTGTCTACGTAGCCAGCAAACAAAAGGAAAGAAATACTTTGAGCATCTCCCTGTGTTTCCCTGTTCTCCTCACCCCACTTTTCAGCAGATAGATGGAGTGCAACTATTCTCTGTCTAGTTATATTGCAGAAAAAGGCAGGACAGACTTGGGACTGGGCTGAGGAAGCTATGACCTTGCTAGCACTGCACTTGTGAATGGATTATGATGGCAGGGAGTAGGAAAATGTTAGCATTCCCACACTTCACGTTTTGCTGACAGAGGGATGGTTCACAGCTCTCAAAACTCTTCACAATGTGCTGAGGCTTGCAGCTCCAGATTGAAAACATTAGGGTTTTTTTTCACATCTAGATGGTTCCATGAATCTTGTTGGGATTTCATTTGCATGAAAATTCTAAAGAACAATCTAAATTATTTGTTATCAAATATTTCCTCTTTCACTCTGCCAACCTGAATTTTGTGCTGTCACTCCAGGTGAAGTCACCAGCCCCAGCACCCCTGCAGTGGAGTGTTCCTGCCAAGATCACCAGCTACTGTTTTCTGCCAGGAGGCCAAGAGTGCACATGGACACAGTACACCACTGAGGCACTGCCTCTGTTGATGAACCTGTTACTGTTACTGGGTCAGATTAAGACAGAGTAGTTGTACCAGAAGACAATAGCAATTTGTGCTTCAGAATTCAGAGGATCAGCACATGGCTGGATGACGTTTCTGTCCTGGATATCTGAATATTTATTTTGTACATAAGAATTTCAGTATTTTTGTTTTTTTTCCCACTTAGTGCATACTGATCATCCTTAAAAATACTGTAAATAAGTGATTTGCCTTTAATAGAAATGAATGTTGGAGTTGAGGCATTTAGGAGTTCTGCCAGGAGTGTAGCTGCATGAAAAACACATGTTTTAGTTCTAGCCTTTATGTTTGTCATAATTAGGGTTATGCTCCTACAATCTTATATCATGTAATTCTCCATGGAAATTTCTTGATGGAATATTGTTAGTCTAAATTTTGCTCATTTTTTTAAAAAGAAAAAAAATCTTCTCCATGAGAAAATCATGAATTTCTGCAGATGTGACATAAATCCTAAGTAAGACTTTATTTTATATTCCTCAAGAGCACCAGCATTTTCTGGCACCTTTTAAAGTTAGTGTTTAAAATGGTACTAAGTTTTCTTTTCTTTTGATGTTTTTTTCAGCCTGGATGTAGATAAACAACAAGTTTTACAATATCTTCTTTATCAGTACCTACATATCCTGGTGATTTGACCCTTCTGCCAAGTGTGTTCCCTAGTGTAGAAAATTCTGTTTATTTGTACCATTACAATAGCCAGGAAATTAATAGAATTCAGATCTCCTATGTTCATCTTCTAAGCCTACAATATTAACTGCACCATACTCAATAATAATATAAAAAAGAAAACCTCTTCGTCATCCTCTGAGATTTCTTTTTAGCAACCAAGTTCCTATATTAATAAATACAGCAAAATTCATTTGTTTCATGCCAGTGCTTCCATATTACAATTGTTTTTCTGAGCACATAGTGCAGTTTGCACGCTGACTGGGCCTTGTCTGTCTTCAGTGTTATCCAGTGCTGAGCTCTACAGACAAACATGCTGTTTCCTCCAAAGAAAAAAAGCTCTAAGGACTTCAATGGTAAGCCAAAGTTTGCTGTCAAATTATTTCTTCAAACTCCATCTCTATTTTAGATGTACATGGTGAAGATTCAGTCCTATCTCTGATTGCCCCTGGAGTCCTAGTGTAGGTCCAAGTGCCTGTTCAGGGAGCAGGTCACTCAGATCAGGTCACTTACAAATGGAACAATGCATGCACAGATTTATCCTGGAGCACCTGTCCTGTCCTGGGGTTTTCCTAGGGCAAATACACTGAAAATCAATTCCAGCAAACAGGTAGTAACAGAGATGGAAAATGACTGGGAGATAGTGTTACACTCTCGTGTCTGTTTTTAATTTTGTCCAGACAAGACCAACTTGTGAGTGCAATTAGTGCTTCAAAACATCATTGAATATAAAGGTCTTGATATTCAGCTCCTCCCTCTGTCATGACAAGACAAAACAAGGGAATTTTGCACATCAAGGTCTTAGATTCAGAGAATGATTTTCATTCTTTTTAAAGAACTCTAGTTTTGAATCATCTGCTTGGAAAGCTTTCATGAGCTCTCATGATAATTTTAGTGATGCTACTGAAGATAAATAATTCATGAGGACTGTTAAGCTGACCTTTCTTACTAAGAAGACGTATGCTGGGGAGTCCCCACTGGTTGCTGAGTAGTGTTATAGTGAGATTCTCTCTGAGAAAGCGAGTATATTTTGGACTGGCTAAAGTTTTTGGAAGGTTAGAATACCCACTCTCAAATTCAAAAAACTTCAGTAATTCAGGTGTCTATCATAGTATGCCAATTTGGGAAAAATTATGCCTGGTCCATTATGCAAACAAAAATAATTTTTTTGAAAGGTGAAAAACCATTCATGATTAATACCCTACAAAATGAACCGCTGAAAAGCTGTCATGACAAAGAGCAGCCTGCTCTTTTTCTACCAGCTACTCTAGCATGGGGTAAAGGCTATGTTTAATGATGTGGAAAGTAGTTCTTAGTATCTCAGCATCACTGCCTTGGCTGTCAAAATAACCATTCATTTCTGTGGCTTGAAATGGACTATATACAGCTTTTTATGAAAATGCTTTGAAAGCCAAGCATTGTTGCCTTGTGAGTTTATGGAATTCACATGGTAGCTTCAAAGAATTATATGAATTTAAACTGCATGAAGCCCTAATGGGAACAAACATGACGATTCAGATAATTCCTGATGATGCTCTCCTATAGAAAATTGGACATTGCATACATTCTTGTACAACAAAACCACCCAGTCACTTCTATTCTTTGAGCATTAATCTGCAGCAGAGCAGTTTTTGCTTTAAGCACTGCTGTACTCTAGCGCTGACAATTTGGATGTGATTGCAGCGTATGGGTCTCTAACACTATAATTGTCAGCACTTTGTGCTCCTGCAGCAGGCCTACATGATGCTGACAGTGAATAGAGACAATGGATATCCCATGGAAACTGAGTAACCAACCTGTGTTATGCTGCTCCCACCGAATTCAGTGGCAGTGTTTTTAATTATATCACTGTGAGCAGTATTGTGCCTGTCTGTGTGGGAATAAAAATGAGAGGCAAAGAATAAAATATGTGTATGAATCACAGACAAATTAGCTTCTCAGTGTTTGATTTTAATAAAAGGTTGTTGGAAAAATGGAAGAAAGGTAAGACTAAGGATGTAATTAACCTGTGGTTAAACTATTCTTATCAATATAATTTCATCACATGAACTTCCTTTTGTATTAAAACATTGATTGTCCTGCCGGAGGTCTGCCGCCCTCTCCCTCTGGAGCATCTGGCTCATCAGCTTAGGGATTGTGGCCTTTAGTGTTTGGCTTTGTGAAAAGCTACCTGATGCTTCTACTCTTCAAACTTTACTATCCTCAGATTTACAAATCCATGTACTCTCTCACACAGATTTTTTTTTCTTTTTTTCATATTTTGTTTCCTAACATTTTACTGCCGTGAGCTGCTGTCTGCTTTTGGCATCTGCCTTCTGGGTGGGTGAAGTGCTATTTTTAATGAAGTACCTTTCAGGAATACAGACGAGCTTACCTGTAGGACAAAACCTATAGTTTTCCATACTTATGATATGGTGCTCTATATAATATGTGTCAAATTATTTCTTATTTCTTATTTCATGCTAAATTAATGCAAAATGTAACTAAAAAGTAGAAATAAAGTCAGTGTTAGCATTCAAGCCACACACATATTTTTGCATCTTTACTTTCAGAATTCCTTAAAAGCAAAATGTCATGAAAGGAAGTTCAAAAATCAGAGATGGCAGAAATACACAGATGTGGGAACTCAGAACAGATGAGATTTTAAAGAAGAAAAAGATACAATTCAAATGTCATTCTAATTCATCAAAATGAAAATTGCAACTCAAAAAGAATAGGCCAAAAGATCAGAAATTCATGGAGTTTGCTTCCTTGCCTTCCTCGCTGTTGAGGTGTAGTATTTTTGAAATTTCTAGAACTTTTGGATATGAAGTATTATAAAAGTACAAAGCAAGAATTCAATCTAATTTAATTAATTTTGAAGTGTTGATAAAGTACTGTAGACTCAAAGTTACATTCATTACTGAATATGAAATATGGGATAGTATTTTTAAAAGACAATGTAATATGTGTAATTATTTTCTTTTATATCATAATACATTCCTAAGTTTTATTACAAATTATATATAAAAATATGTATATATATAAAATATTATATATATTCTACCTAATAATTCAAATATTTGACTATTAAACTGAAAAAATTAAGAAACATGAAGGGGAGAAATGGGAATTATTTATTTTATCTGAACTGTGGGAAACTTCCATTTTAAAATATTAGTTATACTAAAAATGTGATGTTAGAGATTTTTTGTGCTTATTAAAAATACAGATCAGGGCAACTTCAGAAAACTCACTATGTTTAACATCACTTATGAAACACTGTGTTATGTTATTATTATATATGTTATGTTAAAACCAGTTATGTTTCTTTATGAAATTAAATTAAAAGAAACATTCATCCAAACCACAAAGGTGCATGTTCTTGTTCAAACCAAAGACATGCAAAGGACTTTCCTGCATACTTGTTGGTGGAGGGTTTTGTCTTATTTTAGGAGTGTCTATTATTGCAGTTACATAATTTAACTCGGGGATTAAATTATTTCTCATGTTTTTTCTGAATTCCCTGGGATAGTTTTTTCTGTTGAAGACAAGTAGAAATGCCAACAGAGATGTGTTTGCAGTAGTAGAAGTAAAATGGGAGATTGGAGCAGGATGAACAGTAGTGAACAAAGAGCTGTGTAAGCCCTATAGGTGATGTTGTGAGGGAGAGAACAATGCAAAATGAAACACAAGAAGGGCAGACAGCTGCTAAGAGGGACAATGAATGAAAAAAACAGGAGTTTGAGGGCTGGGGCCTCAAACATGGGTGTCAGAGGAGACAGTGAGTGATACTCAGCAAAACACATCTGAGAAGACCCACTTGTTCTGGAGGCATCCATGGAGCTGGGGACATAGCAGTGCTTGAAGACATGACTAGAAAGGGAGGAGAATTTTTTTCAGGAAACCCCCATTTTCATTGTGTTTCCTCCTCCAGGAATGGACAGCATACACAGATCCAGGGTGAGAAGATGGATTGTGTTGGTTGGGCCTCTGACAGAGGAAAAAAGAGGTGAGAAGACGTGCAGCCAAAGTCTCAGCAATGGGATCTGGAGCAGTTGGAAGAGTGGCAGTGACCTGAAGCACTTGGAGTGCAAGTCTGTCATGGTCTACCTTCTGCCACAGAAGGCTCATGGAGAGGGCCCATGGCCACCCACCTAAGAAGGAAATTACTGTGTGTGCCACCCATGGCCTGAGGTGCAAGTAGAGGACAGCTCTGACAGGTTCACCACACCTGCCCAACAAGCCTCCTCTCCTCCTCAGATGATAAGATGTCCCATCTCTTGGTGGCTGGCAAAATGTAAGGGTGAGAAAATGGAGGGACTGGAGGACAGACACAAACAGATGATTATGGAGCCCAGTTTTGGGATGGTTAGGCTCTAAGTGAGACTGAGAAATTGAGGCATATGCAGGGACAGTGGACTGAGGAGAAGGTCTGGAGAACAGGGGCTGGATGGGCAGGGGGTGCCCTAAGGCAGAGCACCCAGGACAGGAGGAAGCGCAGGAGGCTCCTACAGCAGGTGAGTGGGCTACCATGTGCACCAGTGGGAGAGAGAGAAAGCAAATGCACTCTTTACCAAGATGAAAGAAGAGATGAGGTCATTAGGAAGACAAGGCTGCCAAAGCTGTCAAAAGATGTAGGATAGAGAGAAACAGACACTCAGGACTGGTCTAGTGGGCATCTTTCAAGTTTCATAACTTTCATCCTGACCAAGGGTTGTGACTGAGCAGGACTTGGCTGATTTTCATTGTGAGAGAAAACCAAGTGAGCCCAGTGGTGTAACCTGATATCAAAACAGCCAGATAAGCCTTCAGCTCTTACACATGGGTTGCCTTTGTTCCAATGTTTTGCCTGAACATGAAACACAATCAAAATTCAAATAAAGCAGAGTCCCAAAAGCCTGCAAGGCTAATCCCAGGCTTTCACAATGTCCAGAGCAAATTCTCCCCAGACAATTCGCATTACCTCTCTGATTTAGTGACAAAACATGTTCAGCAGGATCCCTTCTGCTCCAAAATTAAACCCAAACAGTGTGAAGATCATTCTTCCAACCCCTGCAAGGATCAGAGAATTGGCTGATGGCAAAATTCCTTTGAAGCAGGAGTTGGATGCAGCTACACTGTGGACAGAGGAAGGGAAATTGTAGTGATACTGCATGTTCATTAGCTTGTGAAGGAAAATGTAGGCCATGTTCTGAAACACTGTGGTAAAGTCCAAGTACTCTCCATATCGGGGTTTCAAATTTTCAGACCTACTCATGGTTCACTGATGTAGCACTGCCAGATAGGTACTTCTAGAAAGAGGCTGCATCTGCATCTGTTCTCTCTCCCACTAATACATCTAGTAGCCACCACATGCTTCCTGCATCAACTTTTCCTATTTCTTTATTATACTGAGAACACAAAATAATACAGAGCAAACTCTGTCACTGACAAGAGCTTTTCAGCCTTCACTTGATAAAACCTGACATTTATTTCCAATAAAAATCACTCTTGCATAATAACAAGCAGACCTGGAAACCATGACATTTTGTTTTGTTTAGTAGTGGAACTGCGGTATTTCGGAAAGACAGACCCTGTCACATGATGTGCCTGGAACTTACTCTTTTCCACTGAACTGGACCTTTCATGGGAATCAGTTTTAGGTGACACGTAAAACTGGATGGAGACTGGGTGCCTCATTTGCTCGGTGGGAGCAAAGGCTCAGTGAGCTTCTGGGTGCAAGGAGAGGTTCCCAGTGCCTTTAGGCAGGACACTGAGGACTGTTGTTTTCAATCTAGTATCTGAGACAGGATTGTAATTTTGGAGTTGATATCCAAGTTGTGATAAATTCTACCTTGACTTTAGTCATCTAAAAGTTAACTGTCTAGTCTAATGTTTCTCAAGACTCACTTTTACCAGGCCCAGTTCTTCATGCAGGGCACACATTGTGTAATGCTGTTTAACTGCTTGGCTACAGCTCTTCTTCTTCTAGATCTAAATGATTCTATGTTTCTCTGGCTGTTATTTCTCTGTGGTCAGAGGTCAGGTCTGCACAATCTGGAATAAAAATGCTCTGCAGAGAAGTATCAAGCTTACATAAAAAAATCAAATGAAAAGTTTCACATACAAACTAGATAGGAGTCTTGCAATGCTTTGTAAAGAATATATTGACAACCATTCTTAGGCCCCTGATTTTGTCTGTGTGATAAAGCTCAAGGAATCTAGAAATCTCACTTCAGGCTCCAGATGATGAAAGATGTTATATTTATGTTCATCTGGATTCATTTCATTGATTTACAGCATTATTTTTCAATTTCAAAGTTAAAACAATTCCTCCTGCTCCCTTAATATCTAGAGTCTGAGAACAGCAATAATGAAAGTTTGGTAGGGTCTTAATGAACTAAATTGACCAAAGTTGCTTGTGATGAGAGAGCTCTGCAACCTATTTTATCTTCAGTTTGTGTAAGATTATTAAACTAACTTGAAGACAGAGAAGACAGCTCCAAAATGCAAAGACAGATGTGATTGTTCCCAGAGGAGAAGAGAGAAAATTCACAATATCTTCAGCCAAAATTTGGTGATATTCATAGTTAGGCTTTGATTCAGACCCACCTAGTTATTTCCAGAAAGTCTTTGCTGGAATACTGATGAAGGTATCCCTTTGTAAAAAGCACAGTATTTTTCACTTAATTCCTTAGCAATTGATTAGCATAGTAGAAACTGTACACATAATAACAAAGCCTTCAAAAAAGGGTAATTTCTTTCATTGTGTATTACTTCCTTGAATCAAATGTTCCAGTTGTGTGGGCCACATCAGGCTAACATTACCTCCATTTTCTGAATTCAGTATTTTTTATTTACCATAATTGCCTTACAAATAATTGATTGCTGTCAAGAACAGACGTCAGCTTCAGAAATTCTCCAGTTGTCATTGGTAGTCATTTCCTCAAAGTAGTCATTAGCTTAGCAATAATAATGCTTAGCTCTGGGAAGAAAATGGAAATCTTTCTATGCATGTCAGTAAACTCATCAGACCCTTTTGACAGTGATGAATAGTGTGGCTATTAAATAAACATTTTTGCATAATATTGAAAATTTCACATGTCGACATAACAATCAACACCTCCTCCTAAAAATTACTTTTGAGGAAGTTACCTCAGCACATTCAGCTATATAAAAAGGAAAGAACATTTTGATGACTCCAGCGTGTTTCTGTTCGGCACATACGTGACACCACATGCAAAGACAGTGATGGATTCCCTTGCTTTTTGTCTGTTAGAGATCCCAGAGTAATTAAAATGCTAACTTAATATGTGTTTATTCTCTACTCCTATGCACAGAACACATTAAACTTAAATGCTGAGTAGGTGGGAAGGGAAGGTGTTATTTTGGATCCACCTCAAGCAGTCTTGTGTCATGACTGACACAAACTCCTGTGATTAGCTTGAATAAGAAAATTCACTAGCACTTTTGTCCTTATAAAACAACATATAAGGACATATAACTGCAGCTTTCACCAGTGAGAAAATGCGCTCTGAATTTGTGCATGTCTTGCTTGCTGAGTCTCTTTGGGCACAACTATTTAGCAGGATCCTCTGAGCCTGAGCAAAGCTACCCAAAAATGGGGTTGCAGAGGTGCAAAGTGAAACCTTGAGCTAAGTCCATCCATTGGAGCTCATCACACTCTCTATACAAAGAGAAGACAAACATTTTTAGGATAATAGGTTGTTTCAGATTTCTGCCCTTACTCCTTGCCTCTTCTTTATTATGATTGACTACTCCTCAAAAATGTTTGGTTGAAACATTTTACTCTCCCCAGATGTGTGTAAAAAGGAATTAAGCAATGAGACCTGGTAATGGCCCAGTAATTTAGGTTGGAGAACTAGGAACTCTTGTGAATGTAGATGTAAAAATGCTGCAGGACAAAATGTCAAGTCAGAGTTTGCTGCTGTTTTGACTGGGTCTTAGAGACTTCAGTCTCCTCCTGATCATCCATCTAGTTCTTACACAGGAGACACCTGCCAGTATGAGATTAATGGAGCGCAAAAATCCTTATATACAAAGACACGACAAAATGGGTTTCAGAAACACAGAGGCAGTAAAGCAGATATCTTCCCCTCTCTTTCTCTTCAGGAGTACTCCTAGGTGTTTGCACAGCACCAACACAGAAGACAAGGCAAAATTTGCAAGCAAACACATGCTGTTTTCCAATTACTGAAAATATTCACGGCTTTTCTTTTTTTTTAGTACCATTAAGAACATGACAGCCGCAACCAGTAAGTCGCTCGATAATTATTCATATTTTTTGCTGTTCCAATTACATAAATTAAACGCATGACATGACAAAGTCATATATTTGGAAGGTCTTTCAAATTAAGTATTGTTAGTAATGGGAGGTTGTTGATTATATTCCCACAGCTCAGCTAGGTCTAATTAGAGGGTTCTTCTGTTATGAGTATTCAGTCATATGTCATTTGGTGAACCTCTGCTATGTCTTGAACATTTCTCAACTAGCTGAAGAGCTTCTGAATTTTCACTTATTATTTATAAATTTCTGTGAGATTGCAAATGACATTCAGTAGCGATTAGAAGAAGTTCATGGATCAAAAATGATGACAAATATAGACAAATTAGATATTGTGTAGAGTTTTAAAAATAAAGCCCACCAATATTAGTCTAGCCAATATTTATAGGAAAAATATTTGTATACTACAAAAATCCTAACTTACAATAAAAGATGTTTTCCTGGGGCAAATGTGTTCTATATAAACAGACAAAATAACTGCATATAAAATACCCCACCAAACAGCATTTCCAACATGTGAGAATAATTCAAGAGCAAACAATTCTCACAGAAGTCTAACAGCAGTGGTTCATTGTAATCAGCAAGTCAATCACTCAATTAGCATCACTGAAGCTGACAATTAGTCTTTTGTCTTTTTGCATCTGGTGCTTTTATCAAGATTCATTTAATCAAGAAGTTTATCTAGATACTAATTTATTTACCCTCTTGCTTTATATTGCAACTTGCATTCATGGTCAAAATATCTTAATTCTTTAATTTTTAAGGAACTCTAATTAAGACTGTATGATGTAAATAGTACAGGGATATATTAAAAATATACATAAATAAAGATTATATGTTTCTTTGCTCTTACTTTAAAATAGGTGATATTACCAATATTTCCCAGGATGTGATTTTTAATTATTTTTGCCACAGATCTGAGTAAATGCAGATTTGCATGAACAAAACAAGGTAGGTTTTGATTAAGTACCACGTGTTGCTCTCCTTCATTATTCTGGGAAATAGCATGACTATGGGTGACAGGCTCATTATCAATCCCAGTATTGTAAAATTTTATTTTCATTTTAATCAATGGCAAAACAGAAGAACAATACTTTAACATAAAGAGGTTTCTTTTGCTTATATATATCTTTTCTCCCTGTTCCTTGAAAAATAATGATTACTTTGAAAATTAGTTGTCCATGGTAGATTAATCAAAATATCTTTTGAAATTGTCATGGTTGTATCTAATTACATTTAATTAAACATGATTTTTAAATGCAGTAACAAAAATATTGAATAAAATGTTTTTATTCTCATTTTTTCCTATGGAGTAAGAGAACTCAAATTTTGATGTCTATTGTATTGTACCAAGCAAACTGTTTGTCAAGTGCATTTTGCCCGTTCATCATCAGCAACACTTTTCAAAATAGCTAATTCTCATGTCTATTATTCTTCCAGAAGTGCTGCCTCAGTGCCACATGGCATCACCTCTTCAGTAAGGCTGTAAAAACATTTTCTGCACTTGGCCAAATTGCTTACAGCACATGTCCAACAATGGTTGTAACCTGGGCCTCTCAAAATATAACTTTTGTGTTTATATTGATCTTCACACAAATAGCTACCTTTCATGATCAAAAGTGTTGTGGTTTCCTTTGTAAGAACGCAGTTTATGCAATTCAAAGAGCTCAAGTAAAAATTAGCTTCTTTTGAAAGAAACATATTGTTTGTGGACCACAAAAGAAATAGAAACTGAAAGTCAATCTTCTTTTTTTTTTCTTTGAAATGTCCTTGATGCCTCTTTTGCTAGCAACTGGAATTGTGGATTGAGATAGGAAATTTAAAAAATGGAAAGAAATGGTTTCTGAGTAAGTCATGTCTCTCCAAATTCTACTGTTTCTGTGGCAGAAATAACTTTTGCAGACACACCCCATCCTTCTTCTGTTTTGTGATTCTTATGCATATTGGACAGGATAGGTCATATTTTGTCAAGAGATAAGACTTATTCGCAAAAAGAGATTAGAATAGAAAACAAAGAGATCTGAGAGCAAGTCTTGTTCCTTGACATTTTCCCATCCTATCACCTAGTAGAATTCCCAGTAAGATGCTATGCTGGTTTCAGAAAGTAGGGCTTGAATTACCACGGGAAGAGCTTAGGGCCAGTCCCGTAGCTCCAGTCTGTAGGACTACACCTAAAAACCTGCTTTAGTGAAATACCAGCAAGGAGGAAGTGCTGTTGGACAGTGCTCCTGGCACGGTTTTGGAGTAGACATGGTGACAGATATTGACCCAGGACACCATCAAATGGAGCTGGCAATGGCAGCCTGCCAGCAGCCTGGCTACTAGGAGGAGGCGAATTTAGCAGTCACATTCCATTATCATCTGGCTGCCTGGCAAACAACAGTCTCCAGACTGTACTGAAGCAACATAACCATAACTTCCACCCCTGGAGTTTTAAAGGGATAGGCTCTGCCCAGCTCCCATTCAAGCTTCTGAATCCTAATCAACATAAATGGACATTTCTTATCCTTCACCATCACTTAAACACATCAAAGTGAATCTTGTTTTATTTTCACCTGAAGAGATATACAGTTCTCAAAGGACAGAACAAAACCCATTAAGGGTAAAAACAAACAAATAACATGCAACAACAACAGCAACAATAAAAATACCACCACCACCAAAAAAAAGCCCAGAAAACCCAAAAAAAACCCCACCCCTCAAAAAAAAAACCACAAGCAAAAAAAAGGAAAACAAAAACAAAAACAAACAAAAAAAACCCCACACACAAAAAAACCAAAAAAAACAAAAACAGAAACAAAAACACCAAGCAAAACAAACAAGACAAAAAACCAACCCACTTTAGAAATGGTGTTCTTGATTACACTCCCCAGCCATGAAGAAAAGTAGATGGAAAGTAAGTTTCTTTCCCTTTCAGTGCTAGGAGTCCCTATTGGGAGTTCTAACAACAGAATTATTATTGTGAAACCAGCTCATATAACAACTGCTGTTTTTAAGGGTCCAGAAGATAGAGCCTTTTCTCTTTTCTTAAAAAGATAAAAAAAAGGAAAAAAATATTAGTTTTGTACTGGCTAGCAGCTGTCAGCTCAAGAGTAACTTCTCATTACTAGCTAATGTAACTTACTCTTTCAAAAAAATAGTGTAGCCATCTAATTTTTGGGTCTGTGAAGTTTGCATTTGGTGTTCCATGGCATTCATTCCTCACTCGTTTTTTATGGCAAAGAGGAAATACCTTATGTATCTTGTGGCTATGGAAATGTGTGCTATTTTGCTATTTCTTAGTCATGTTTAGACTAGACACATATCCCACATTACAAATTTAATTCTCACAACATTGGCATAAACAAATGTAGGAAATGTATTCTGAGTGATTTAAGGAGATATTTTCAGGACTATTCCCTTAAGAAGCTAATATGTGTTACATGAGACAGAAGAAGGTGTATGAAATGACTCATTTTCAGAGCTTGAGGGTTTAAAAATAAAATTACCTAGGTATCTGCAGGCTTCATGAATAAAGAAAAATACCTGGTAAAATAGCAAAGTTTCAGAAGACTGGCTCCATTACTTTAAAGAGTTCAGTGAAGAGTGCAAGGAACAGACTTCACAATAAAGTATGTAAATTGTGACCTGACAAATGCACTTATAGAAGGTAGAGGAAGATTTAAATATCATCTAATGAAATAATGTCTGTTACATTATCTCATATTGTATGAAAGCAATAGCCCAACATTTATAATTTTTTAGGTAATGACAGCTTATTAGGGGAAAAACTGGCATTCTCTTTGTCTTCACTTGCTCCAACAGTGTTAAACAAGGAGCTTGTTTAATACTGAGACAAAGCAGCTAAAATAAATCACAGGGGATGAGCATATCTTTGGCTGGATAGGACTGGGATTTTGAATGAGCCTATCTTGCATATCTGATACACATCGTGGGAGTACAAGAATTAATAACCACAATTTTAGACAAAGGATCTTCCATGAGATCAATCCCTCTATTATGTAATGGCTCTTGATTGCTTTTTCAGTAGTTTATGTCATGATACGCCAGAATAAATGCAGTCCAACCTGCATGCTAATTTAGCTCGCTGTAAGAGCAAGCAGCAAGTTGCACCGGAGTGATGGAGGGTTTCCTCCTCCCCTGCTGCCATCAGGTCTGCCATAGTGCCAGGCATTTCCTACCAGATGAGAAATAACTAGGGATCTCACTGCTATTTTTCTTCTTTTTGTCTTCACTCTGTGAGTGTGGGTGGTGATTTGCACATACTCAAGCAGGTTAAAATGATATGGCTGTGCACTGTGCCTGTTTCCTCACCAGCCCCTCTCATGGCCATGCCACCTCTACGGAAGCAGGTGAACCGTGTGTGTAGCTCCTGACTCCCAGCCCACACAGACAAAGCAAAGCTTCTCATGGGCTGTGTGAACGTGCCATTCCATAGGCTGAAGAGCTTCGGGAGCTGCTCTGCATATGATGAGATGCTTCTGCTGAAAGATAACCCAGTCTAATAGCTCCTGGACAGCTTGAAGCCTCCCAGCATTATCTGAAGTCCTTTAGAAATAAGTTCTCCATCCTATTGATACTCACAGGAGTATCACAAATGATGGCGACACTTGTTTAACAGTTTGTCAGGTCTGGTGATCTGACTGGAAAAAGTTTGGTAGCACATGTAAGTTTTCAGGCTTCATTTCTCACATTTTACAAGACTGACATCCAAATATATTTTGTGTTGGCACAGCAATACATTACTTGAGAGCAAACGTGCTCCCACTGAGACCATTAAAAATTCTGAGTTGTGGGGAATAACTCAGGAATGACATTTACTCCTTCAATAGTATGCTAAAGAAGTTGCAATATGAGGACTGAAAATAACTTTCAAAAAGTCAAAGAAATGGCTATGGAATTACTTAGGGTTTTTTGGTCAATGTTGCAGATTGTCCATCTAGAAAAAATACTAATCTTGCAGACGGTTTAAAGAAATAAGGTTTCAGTTTTAACAGCACAATATTTCAGAATAATTTCTGTAAGGCTCCCTTCACAATTTATTTTTGCAAGAATTTTGACATGAAAATAATATACAGAGAAGGTGTCTCTGATATGTTTTGGGAGCTGTTTATTTTACTCTGTTATGTGAAAATTGCTCATGAAGTGATCTGATAAGCATCACATATAACAGAAATGCAAAAACACTTCAAATGGGTAAACTATGTGTTGGTGAAGGGTAAGAGGTAAAAATCAGATCTGGTGACAAATATGAGCCTACTCTTTTGTTTTGTGGTCTGGTTTCTTTTTATATAATTTCATTTGTGTCTGCACTTCCAAATTATGTTACTTTAATTAAGCAGAGCTGTTCTGTCAGAAAGCAGAGGGTTCTTAGTCTGTCTCAAAGTCCTCAGACCCAAAATAATTGCGGATACCATGAGGACAGCAGGATGCTCTTCTAAAAATACCCTTATGAATGACTTTTCTTTAGTGAGATTTTTCAATAATTACTATATTACAGCACTAAGCATATGGAGATGTCTTAGTGAGAAATTTGCTCTTGTGAAGAAGACCTGAACAAATATATTCAGTTTGACGTCTGGTCAGGGGGTAATGAATCATCTGACTGGAGAAAAGCTCCAGCCAGGATGGGAAATATGCAAAGATGACCTTATCTTCTTTTTTTTTTTCTTTTTTTTTTAAATTTTACTCAGTTTTTCTGAAGTGAGAGGATTCACACATCACATGAAATCTCTAGACTACTCCCTGTTTCCTCTGAGGAAATTCAGTTTCCATATCTCATCTGATCACTGAACTATGAACCACCCTGACAAACGTAGCAGAGAAGGAGGTTCCCTCATCTCTTTTGTTAACTGCATCTCATTTCAAACAGAGTAATTGAAGCTTTATTAAATGGAAGGAGGAGAAAACAGTTAGACAACAAGTAGGATATTGACCTGAAAATTATAAGAAATTATTTTCAATCCCTACCTTCCAGGCCAGAGGAAAGATTTTAGCTACTTCTCTACACTCCATCCATAGAAGATTGTGTGTTTGTCTTTGGCATGCCTGTGGGAAAACTGCTGTAGGCATCCAAGTCTGAATGAGGCTCATGGTGAGGAAACCAAACCTTCAAATGGAGGAGAAGGAGTGAGAATGGAAAGGTTTTTTTTGTCTTTTCTGTGGTTCCTGAGGATCCCTACCAACCCTTTGCGAGGCACTCGACAACAAAGCCTGATTGGAAAAAACCTGTAGTTTTTCTGATGCTAGCAGAGAACCCCAGTAAAGTACTGTCTTTTTCTGGGTTGATTCATGGCATATCATTTAATTGAAACAAAATGTGTGTATCTTTCCAGTACTATTTTCAAAAAGAGAGACTGAAAGCAAAACTTTTTGTTGTATTGCTTGTTTTATGGATAGGCAGAGTTAGGGTTACTAGACCTGTGCCTGCAGTGTGTCATTTTTGTGCCGCACGCAGTTTCCAAAAGATTAAGGACCTTGCCAAGGAAGAACAGAGCTATGGAAACACAAATCTGGCTTTTGCAGTGCCCTCAAGATATAGAAAGGAGCAAACAAGTCAAGGGTGATAATGGATTGCTTGTAACAACTTATACTTCTGCTTGCCAAGAGCACTCCCAACTGAGCTCTCACCTGAGCATAGCTGCTGCTATGGACCATCTCCTGAATCCAGGAGCAGCTATTCAGAAACACCCCAGCCAGCCCCAGCCCAGCCCACACCCACATCCACACCTGTGTGGCACTGTGCAGTCAGATAGATTTCAGTCAGAAGACTGTGCCCACATCAGCTGGCTGTTCTTGCCATTGAAGATGATGGTCTGGGATGCAGAGCCAGTGCTACACATTTTTGGTGTTTTCCTGATTTCTGCTAACACACGGTCCTACCCTGCAGTTTGGTGTGGTGCTGGGAGCTAACCCCACCTGAAGAGACACAGTGATGGCTCTTAGTGTGGAGACAAGCTCAACACAATTTAGATTAAAGGCACACTGTCCCATGATATATGTCAGCTGTGCATGTTGTGAACTAAAAGAAGTGTTTAAAAGATAGGCCTCACACTAATCCTGAGGCTTTTAAGATTGAATGCAATCAAATATGCTTTAAACTTTATACCTTACTTAATTTCTCATCTTATATTCTCATGCAATAAACTCAATTAAATCAATGGTCTTTTTCAACCTAAATGATTCTGTGATTCTATGATCCCTTACAAGTAAATCTATATGTTAAATATCAAAATGTTGCGGGGAAAAAAGTGTTGTATGGAAACACTGTAGAGTGCTGTGAAGCCCACCAAACTTGCCAAGACAGTTTAAAAATCACCAATAAACACTTTGGGGAGATGAAAATAACAGGCACTTAAGAGTTCATAAACCTACCCTAATAAAAACTAATCTCTGGAAGTTAAACTGTACTCCAGCTAGAGCTTAAGCACTGCTAGAACTTAGGAACTCATTTTAGTAATTAACTAGAATTTAGAAACCACAATCAAAGAGCAGGCAGTTCTCACTCTCCTGCCATCTCCAGATCACATTCAGATGCTGTCATCTGCTCTGTCTGAATGTAATTATTGGTCTTGATGCAGAGACAGGAAAGATAAATCAAGTTTCCTATACATGAGATATCTCATGGGTGACAGGAAAAACAAGAGCAGCCCTAAGGCACACAGCTGCAGCCTCAGTGGCTGAGATTTACTGGAGTGAAGTGCAACTGTGGGAGGAAACTGAGAAGCAACTCCAGCCAGGTGTGATGATGGGCATGGTTATGTAATGGTGCACAACACAGAGATAGACACTCAAGCCTACAGTCAGACTTGCTGAGAGAAATTTGGCAGCTGCCTCCAACTCCCTGGGTCAGAGTGCTGCACTTACACAGCTTCAGGAGTCAAGGTAGCACTTTTGGAAAGTACTCATGTGGCCAGTGACTGGCTTCTTTAAAAAGGTCTTCAAATTCCCCTCATAGTGAAAAAAAAAAAAAAAGATAAAAAACAGATAAAACTAATCTTGAATTTATGTTGTTTATCACATGTAAGAAGATATTAGAAAACCAATTTATGTAGCAGTAAGTCAAAGTCCTCTGCTTCTTTATCATACTCAATAGAAGACTAAATTTCACCCTCAATCCTATATGCATTTTTAGAGGTGTGACAAGTAATGGTGGGCAAGGGGAAAAAGAGGCTGGATGTTTTTGCTACCAGTGCTGTTTAGAACCATTCTCCTCTCTTCACAATGGGTTACAACCAATGGATGCACAGAGAGCAGAGCACGCATTTTAACCAGGAGGGATGAATTCTTGCCTCAATATATTTGTATGTGATTTTTTTTCAATGTGAACTGCAGTGTATGCCTTAGAGATTAATCAAAAAGATTAAGCAATTTTAGCATCCATTCAGGAAATGCTATATTAATCACATATTTTTATTTACATTACAAAAAGAAATTTTCTGAGACCTGACTTCAGATAGTCAGAATTTCATATATTTATTTATTTCATATATTTATTGCCAAGTCTAATAGAAAGATCAAAATTGGTTCTTTTTTTTGCAATTGTTCCACACCAGTTCCACACCACATATTTCCTCAAGGCAGTATGACAGAGATATATTTAATACTTTGTATTTAAATCAATATTTTTGTTCCACTTACATTTGAAATCAAATATTTGAAGACTTGACCTATTCTTCTGCAAAATGACTGCTTCAGATGTCTCTATTAAAATATTAATGAAAATATAACATTTTCTTATAACTATGACTTTTGTCTGCACTTTTGATTCTAATTAAAAACAGTAAATCTGTCAGAAAAATCTTATTGTATAACTCTAGAATCGTCATAAATGGGAACAATTCATACCTCAATATTGTTTTCCAGAAATTGAGCTTTAAAATAGGAAATAAAATAGTTTTAAAAGAGATCATCATAAAGAATTCATGCTAGTCCTGTTTGTAAGAGTTCATTAATAGTAGTTTTGTATACTAAATCACCCATGGGTTTTATGTGAAACTTTTCAAGTTTGTCTATCCAAGAGTCCAATGAATTGAAGCAAAGTGGAAAAAGCCCAATGTGTCCACAGTAGCCATACTCAGTGAGGTTTTAGATAATTTTCAACAAAACTTGAAGTAAATCATTCATTGTAAACAACTTCTACGATGTTTGAGAGGAAAGGTGCTTGGAGGGATGGTTGCTTTTCCAGCTACCTTGTTTTGTTGCTGCTATGTATTTATCATCTCTGACTCTGGAGAGTTTTTCAAAGCCAGAGGGGTAGGTGTGCAGCAATACTTTCCAGAAACTTGACACAGAATCATACAGTCATGGAATTATTACAGTTGGAAAAGAACTCCAAGATGATCAAGTCCAACCTTTGACAGAACACCACCATGTGAACTGAACCATAGCACTAAGTGCCACATCCAGTGCCACATCCATTCCATCTCTTGAATACCTTCAGGATGGTCACTTCACCACTTCTGTGAGCAGCCTTTTCCAATGCTTAATCACTCTTTCAGTGAAAAATTCTTCCTGATGAGTTCAAATGAGTTATATCTATTTTTGAGGCACATCCCACTTTTGAGGATCATCCACTTGGTGTGGTTTTACCATTCAGACTACCCCTCCTGAGTTTGGCTACAAGGAATTTCGCATTCTCCACATAAGGAACTCTGGCTTCAAGACGAGAAACAGAAATTTAATATTCTTTCCATTAATTTCTCCTGTTTCTTTTTGTCTTTAGTGCAGATCTCTTACTGTAGGTGAGTGTTGTAGCCTTGTAATCAGATATAAAAGGTGACTGTCAACATACATTTTTTTTGCTCTAATTTTTGAATGAAAGAGACTGTGATTCTCTGCTGTTGCTGTAAATCCAGGGAGGTCTAAGTACACTTATGGTAGTAAAGACATCTGCTCACTGTGCTATATTTGAGCTGTATTGAGGCTCTCCCACACATTGAACATGGCTTTGATGCTGAGGTATTTTCTCTCTCTGATAATTTATGTCTATGCATGGATTCCTGCTGTGCCTACAAACACATTGGACAGCTCATACTCTTTCTCTCCAATAATTCTTTCAGTTTTTCATCAATCTTCTTCCTTCACTTTATTCAGAGATAGATGGGGGAATCTACCATGGAAATGTGGCCTTTGTGCTACAATGCAAATGGAGAACTCAGTGATTTCTGTAAGAAAATCATTTAACAGGTTTTCCAGCAGAGGACTACCACACCTAGTAATTTGGGATTTGACCATCCAGATTGGGGGTCTGCCTGGAAGCCATTGCATGTTCCTTTTCCCTTGAATCTGGGTTTTATTTTCACAGTAGGAAGGAGAGAGATGAGAAGAAAAGATTGTGATACATACCCAAGTCAAAAGGCCAATATGCACACCAAGATTGACTGCTACAAGTACAACCAATATAAAGGCAAGAGAATATTCTGCAAATAACACCATGTTTTGTTTTCCTCAGTTTTAGCATGGGGCTATACACAAGATATGTGGCCCACCTGCTGGATATTGCTCCTGTAGCAATCAACCCAGTATTTATGCAATTTTAAACTAGGTATAAAACTTGTTCCCAGCAGCTGAAGAGAGGTCAAGTTTGGTATGTTTGTATTCTACCATATTCTTCCATGTTTTTTCAAAGCAGACAATTATCTAATCAGGTTATTCGAAGTTAAATTTTCAGAATATCCTGCCCAGGATATTCTAGGGCACTGGCTTGTGCTGTAAGGATGAGAAACATATTTGAACCAGGATTTTTCCCTCTGATCTTCATCCACTGTGACCTTAGGGAGTGTGTAGGGGCAGCAAGTTTTCTCATGAGGTGTGGTTGAACTAAAGAATTAAGCCCTGTTCATAAGGAAGATGTACCCCAAACTGGTTTCAGTGTCCACTAGGGGTTGTGCAGCTCTATCCTCTCTGGGTTTTGGTGGTCAGCATGTACCCATTCAGCTGTCTGTGAAAATTTAGCAGTGAAATTGATATGCTGAAGACATTTTACCTGATAGGTTGGAAGAGAAGATCTACTACAGTAATTTGGATCCCAAATCCTCTTTGTGTTGTTGAACCTCCAAAAAGCCTCTCTTCCCATCATTATTTTATGTGGAAAACCCAACAAGACTGAAGACTGTTTATATTTCTTCTACTGCTGAGAATATATATATATTGTACCCTTCAAATCTCCAACATGCTGCTGGACTTGCTGGATGTAAATTGCAATCATTTCAATAATTAAACCACAGAATTATTAAACAACTTGAGAGACTCCAGCAGGAATATTGTAATTTTAATGCCTCAGGATAAAAACCCCTCTTAAATAAGAATGTGAAATAGCAAGAGTTGTGCTCATGAATGCAAGTTGTACAAGTCAAGAGTGTAGAACAGTTTAAAAAGGAAAATGCCAGACTTTATTTTTACCTTAATTTGCATTCAAAGTCTGGGCTTTTGGGCACACTGTACTGTGCTCAGCCTGTTTTATTGATTTTATTGCTGTTTTCATTATGACAGTTTTTCTGCTGGTGCTTTTTTTTTTTCTTTTTTTCAAGATCAGTTTTTATTTGAGATTTTTATTCACTCTATTTATTTTTTTAATATATTTCTTGACGAAGATTTAGAAAAAAGTTACAGGCTACAAATGTAATTATGAGGCTGGCAGTCTGGTTGTTCTGACAGGACATTCCTCTCTGTGTGGTTATTTTCTACACCAGGTTTAATGTTGGCTTTTCCAGCGCAGTGTAACAACCAAATAGAAAGTCACACTTGGTGTCCTTACACATTTATTCTCATCTTCATCTTTTAATTTCTCTTTGGTGGAAGCTTTTCTATAAAGTTATTCATTGCTTTTCTTTTCTTTCTTCCATTAATATTCACACATAAAAGAGCATTATGAGAAAAATCAGTGTTGCTGTAACCTTGTTTTTCTTTGTGTCATGAATAAGACTGTAGTGCGAAGTCCAAAGAAGCACCAAAGAATCATGAAATATTCATACTTGCCATGTTTTCACATGGTGTCTTTAACTGAGGAAAAGTGATGCTAAAGCCAGAAGGAAAATATGTGTGTTGCATATGCTATTGGAAACTCTCAGCTGGTGAGGGGAATGGGTGACACAGCTCTATGCCTGAAAGCAGGGTTTTCATTCAGTGTTTCACAAACTTGCCTTTGCACAGGAAGAATTGCTATGATTTCAACAATTTGTGGGGTGTAGAAAAGGTTGGACACTAGTCTGACTGCCAAAGAGAGGGTCCTGATCCTTTTTTTATGTCCCACGATCCCTTGCCTTCTGTTCTCACTGCTGCATGGCACAAGAGATGTTCTCCATACAGAAGAGCAAGCCCAGCCTGAGAAATGCTGTTTATGGCTCTCTTCCAGGCTCTGTTCCATTGACAATGTGCAAGAAGTGCAGAAATTTAGGAAAGGCATTTTTCAGACTCATGCAGCTTCATTCTTGCAGCTTTCCATCAATCTTTGCCTATTTTAACATAACACTCATTCTTGTGGCATGTCTGGTCTAAATGAAGTGCATAATAGCCCAAGCCAATTGAAGAAAACTTTGTGCAACAGAACTGCATTTGCTTCATTTGCCTTGAATGAAAAGCAGGGACTTCTGCAAATCAAACATCCATTGTTTTTGTCTCTGCTAGACCATGACTCACAACAACAATTTCATTTGGTATTATATTAAAAGATTGTAATTTCTCCAAACAGAGGTCCATTTCTATTCTTTCTTTCCCTTTCCTTTTATGTTAACACTTTTATGTTCAACGTGGGATTTTTCACTGAAAATGCATAAAAAATAAGGAAATTGTGTGAATTAGATTATTTCTTCACAGTGCTCTCTTTTGCCCATTATGTTGCAGAACATAAAAGCACTGAAGAGCTATTTGGTTTTGTATCTGCCTGAAAAAGAAGGGATGGAAATACAGATGCATCTCATTTTCTGTTGCTGTAGAGGCATCAAATCAAACCATTTCTCTCATTTCACCTTTTTCCAGAAAGGACTGCTCCTTCCTCTCCATTTACAGTGCCTTCCCTGTGAAGCTGCATGAACCTCCCATGCAGCTCCAGTTACACGAGCTCCACATCCTCCTGCTGAGCTGGCTCTTCCCTGAAACATTTTCCCTTTATTCTGTCCTCAGATGTTTTTCTTTTTTCTTAAATGTGGTGGATTTTTGGGGGAGTTTGGTGGGCCATGCCACAAGTCAGAGTAGGCACAGCCTCAGGAGGCCCCCAGGAAGCTCCTCTCCTCCTGGCACAGTCTCCCCTGTGTTTCTCCTAGCAAGGTACTCACCCATGGCTGCCGTGTCTGACTGCTGCTGCTGCTCTGGCTGCTTCCAGGCTTGATTTTAATTGCACAGCTCCAGCAGCTCTCCAAAGGGCTACTCAATGGAGCTGCTCTCAACCTGACTGACATGAGGAGATGTGCTGCATTTGGCTCAGCTGGAAGTGTCTTTTTTTCCATGTTTTTTAAGGTACTTTCACAAAGCTCATGGCTTGTTCATTAGAAAAGTGTTATGGCTCATAGGCACAGTTAATTAGTACTCATGAATAAAAGAAAAGTAGAAAGGAAAATTAGAGCAGTAAGAACAACAAAAATTAAATTTAAAAAAAAACCCAACCCAAAAACCAATGAAGGTCTATTGGAGCAAGGCACTCAAAAATAATAAAAAATATATTGATGTTATAGATTTTACAGTGATTTCTCATTTCCAGTCTAACATAAAGCAAATACACATTGGCATTTGGTTCAGCTGAACTGGCACACACACACAAGTGTGTGCATGAGTCTGTCAGACAGGTGATTCTCTGGTGCCAAACAGCCAGGACACAGAGGAGTACTTAAATAGGGAGAACAGGGCAGCTGTGCACGGCTGTCACTGATGCTGTCAAGAAACCTCTAAAACCCAGCAGAGGAAGGACCAACAGTTTCATTTTACTTTGTTCCCTGTGGCTGCAACTCAGCTAGACGTTTCTGAACAGCTGTATTATGAAAACCTTAAAAGCATGAACTGTGTTGCAAGAGAGGCTGCTCTCTTGATAGTTAAATGCAGGCACCAAAAAATCTTCCTGGAAAAAAACTAGTGTTTCAAACAAACCATCCATGTTTGGAAGATAAATACATTCTAAGTGTGGCTGCCAGAAGGTAAGAAATTTGGTGAAGCGTGTAATTAAAGATTATAGCATCATATGAAAAATACACAAATGGACTGTATACAGCCAAGTATCACTTCAGGCATTACTGGCAATTTGAGCCTTTTGAGTGCTTGACTTTGCCATTCTACTTCTGTTCTTTTAAGAAGAAGCATTGTTTCCATGACTGTGCTCAAACATGATCAGTAGGCTCAGTACAGCCAACACATTCTATTGATCCATAAATCAACACACTTTACACTGACGGAACGAATCAGTGACCAGAAGAAATCTGCATCAGCTAGTGTGGCATCTTGAGGATTCTGGGATAAATCAGGGCAGAAAGAACAAGGTGCTGTGGCAAATTTTGCTCTTTCTGTCAGAGAAGAAAGCTGTGGTCCTCTACTGACTTTTTTATTGCTTTTGAATAATGCCAGTGAGTCATTTCAGGGAAGAAAATCTTCCCTTGAGCCAACAGTTGGCCACTCCTGTCTCTTTCTATCTGTTTATCCTGGCACTCACACCCTCCCTACACGCCTAACCCTCTTGTGCTGCTCTTTAATACCAACAGCCATGTCCCAAGACATGTTACACCTGGAAAAACAATTTCCAGTTAGTGCCAGCTGTCTGGAATCAGTTTCCCTGATACTGGATTTTAGGCAATTCTGGGAAGTTTCAAAATGTACTGTCACAATAAGTCTTGCTGGTAGGCTGTTAAGTAAGGAGGGGACTCAAGAGTCTCATTTTTAGCATTAGATAGAAGAGGAAAAAGGAACCATGATCCTATATGACAAGTCAGATGATCCAGGACTGGGTGATAGGAAACAAACACCAGGATGGGACTGAAATAATTGAAGAGCCAAAGGTTTTCTTTGCTGCCAGAAATAATTCAGTGAAGATAAAGGCCTTGTGCTTTCTTCCCCTCATAGCATTTCCTTTCTCCCAAGCTGGGTCAGATTCAGAGCTTGTCAAATTAATTAAACAAATCAAATCTAGTTCACAGCTTTCCCTTCCCAAAATTCACTCATAAATAGTCCACAGATTTTCTTGAATCATTATGCTAGCTGTATAATTAGGAAGGAAAAAGGGTATTTCATGTAAATTTCATCAAACACAATCTCCAACAAGTAGCCCTCTTAGCTGTAACATGAGCCCAAAAGTTGCTCTAAGGTTTTTCCTTCTAATTCTCAGAGGCCAGAGCCCTCCCCCACTGAGAAGTTCAGTGTACCTCCCTCTGCCCTGAGTCTCCTGCAGATGCAGAGCTGCCTTCCCCATCAGAAGGCAAAAACATTTTTACCTTCTCCTGTCAGTGAGCAGAATCTCATCTCTACACTTGGGCAACAGTCTCCTAATTATCTCTAAAAGCCTCAGATGTTCCACCTGAGCTGGTCAGAGCATGATGCTAATAACAGCAGGGTCTTGGGTCAGTCCCCATATTGGCCATTTGCTTAAGAGCTGATTCATGATCCTTCTGGGTCTCTTCCAACTCAGACTGTGATGCTATGATATATTTCACATGTGACAATCTGCTTCTAATACAGCAGTGATAGTACACGAGTACAGCTATGGTGACAAAAAAAATCCAGGTCTTGAACTTATAGGACAACTGATTTCCAGGTAGGAACTTGCCTGAGACATGAGGCTATGCACAAAAGTGAGACAAATGTCAAAATGAGGCAATTCCCTAAAATCATGGAATATAATGATGGGCAGCTTGGTCTCATCACTCACTTCATTGCCTGGTTTCCCTTCTTCTCCCAAGGACTGATTAATCCAAGTGTGCCCACAGCCTGTAATAAAACTGCAAAACTGGATGCAGTTCTAGGCATAGGCTCCCATAGGCTCCATAATGCAGCTGTTTTTTCCTGAGTTTTAGAGGCACATGGACATTTAATTGTCACATGTCTTTGGCAATGTCCCAACAGATGCTCATCAGTTTGGAAATATCTATCTTGTTAAGTTTTGAAATTTTTCAGTGTGCATTACTGTTTGTGGAGGAATCTTGTACACAAGGATATTTGAGTACATTGAGGTGCCTGAAAATACTCTTTGGTCTATTATTCTCATTTAATTCCACCCATTCAAAACATCATCCTTGCTCTGACAAACACATATTGTATTCAGTCAGGAACTGGCAGTGACAGAGAGCACAGGAAGGCTGAAGGATGGCAAATTATCAGCACAGAGAATTAGCAGGGGAAAGTAATGAAGACTAGAACAAGCTCTGTTTTATGCATTTGGCAACTGGGAATGATAAACAAACTTCCTTTATCATACTTCCTTAAGCTTGAGGTCTGAAGATGAAGAGCCATATATTGTAACCCCAGGTAGATGAACAGGAACAAACAAGCCCCCTCATCAGCCTCTGAGCACAGCAGCTGATCCCTGTGATATTTTGCATTGGCATTACTGCAGTTGGAGGAAGGAGCCTTATGAAAGGAGTTGAGACAGGAGCTCTGGCTGTGTGGTACCATGGCTTCCCATCTCTACCAGCACAAACCAGGTAGGAGTACAGTCAAAGCCTGGCTGTTTTATATGCAGCATGTGGGCATTCTTGTAGAGCCAAATTTCTTTGTGTCTGAAGCAGCAGAGCTGTCCTGATAAAGTCCAGTAATGGGAGCACTGACTGCAGGAATCTGTCCTCAGTATAGCTGGCTTCACACAAACCCAGTATGTGAAAGGCACAAGCACAAAACGACAAAGACTAGGACAAATTGTAATTCTGAGAGAAAACTAGTGGAAGTTACTAAAAAAGGGTTAGTGAAGTTTGTTCTCCTGTTCATAGCTTCTGCAAATCCTATGTAAAAAACCCTTCATCAATTTTTAGATTTTACTGAAGTAGAGAGAAATGTTGAGACTGAAATTCTGAAAGCTTGAAAAAAATACACTGATCTTGAGTCCTGTGAAAGGGAAATTCCCTTCTCCTTCAGCTGCCAGTCACTGAGTTCTTGGATTACATGGGGGACTCTACATCTGCACCCCAGATGATGTGATGTGTCAGGTGATGGACTTGCCTCTGTGAGAGCTCAGAGAGATGATGCCTCAGAGGGGCATCATCTTGCCCCTCTCAGCACAGGGAGTGTCCTGTATAATGATTTACCCATCTTTTGAAAAAAACACACACATTTCCACTTAAATACTGCATTTAGCATGATGTAACCCAGTAATAGCCTGGCTAATTTTCACAGCCACCAGAATCCAATCACAAAAAACAAAGAAATCTGAAAAGAATTGGACTCCTCAAGCTTCACATGCTACATGGTGTTACACACAGGCTCCAGTGTACAGCAGTAGCTCATTACTTTTTACTTTAAACATCTGAACTTTGGGCTATTTTAGAAAAAGTTAGCAGAGTTAGCTTTTTCACTTTCCAGCGAAGGCTCTGGAGTACGTTTTTCTCAAGTCAGCAAGGTGTTTACTGATTCTTCCAAAAGTGATAGCAATTCATTATTAACCACTCTGTTTCAACACTGTAGATCATCCTCTGGCAGAAGGTCCCAGGAATGTGTCTGGGGACACTTCAAGGGTCTTTGATAGTTTAATGACACCTTATAAGACATGACAGCTGCCTCTCACATCACTGTTTCTCATCAGTTTTTTCCCTTATCTGGCTCAAAATCCAGCTTGTTGCTAAACAAAAGTTGGTTTGTCCTGGTCCCTATTCTCTGGTGATGGATAGCACCCTCTTCGTCTGTTGCAGGTCAGAGGTTTCCCCATCTCACACAAAACCCTCTCCTCCTCCCCTGCGGTTGGGGGATGCAAACCCGGCCTCAGCAAAGCACCCTTGCAACTGGCCAATTGTTTGAGCCCTTAACCAGTAACATTTCAGTCTCTCACAGGGGTTTCTGTGGGTCTCCTCCCTTAGACTGATCTGATACTCAGGTCATTGTGGAAAACCTGTCTAAATAAGGGGCCACAAACCGGGACTTAAGTAGTTTATACAGAGCATCAATATACCTCATCGGGCATCGGGACAAGGAAGACTTTTGTATATTCAATTGTTGGTTAATGTAACACTATTCATGCTTCATGGTACATTTCTTGCTTTAAAAACCAGGTAGACTTACTTGGGACAAGGAACCAAGTCTATCTTTTATGCTGTTATCTTAAACTTCATCAATGCAACAACTGCCAGAAGAGAGACTGGAAGGTCTGAAGTTTGAAGAAAACAATACTTTCTGCTATTTTAAGAAAGCAAGAGACTTTGAAGTATCCAATCACAACTGAACTCAGCAATCACTTGACTAGAAAGCAAAAGAAAAGTCATTTGCTTGGGTTTTGTGCTGTATTTGCTTCAGTATATAAAGTCAGACTTTGGAGTGGAGTATTTCTATAAAATGGAGCCTGAAGAGGCAAGGTTATTAGAAGGAGCTTTTAGAAACAAAGAGCTTTGAGCAGAAATATTTAAAAACTAGAAGGGGTCTTCAAATTACACTTTCAGAAGCTGAGATGCTTGCTACTAATTACAGGAGAGGGAAGGCAGTGAAGAATACAATGTTTTGAACAGAAAGGGCACAGTGAAATGACATAAGGAGAGGGAATCAGCACATAGTGACAGGTATAACAAGAAAGATCTGATACAAATGGTTTATGTGAAATGGTACAAAGAAGAAGTGACAGATGCATTAAACCCATAAAACTTTAATATTTCAATCAGTCTGAACTGCATCCTTAAGAGAAGACACAGTGAAAAATACACTTCCACCTTTATTCCTAAAAGCTTTACCTTCCCTAAGTCTAACCAGCAAAGAAAATAAAGTCAGATCAATCACTAATGCAATTCCAGGTCATTTGACAGACTTGCATGAAGACTAGATTCCAGCTTAGAATGCGTTCCTTAGAGGTCAGGCTAGTTTCCTGCTCTTCCAAGGATAACCACTAACAAAGGATTTTGCAGGGCAATAGAGTCCTCTGAATAAACACAACCCTCAGGAATACACCTTAAGGAAGTTAAAAAAGCATCATGCAAAAATAGCAAAGATAGAATGCAATTCAAAACACTAACTGCTCTCTAAGACATAAGGAAGAATAGCTTGACAGCTGCTCCAAAAGAAAAACTACAGGGTAAATCTTACCTGGGGAGAAATAAGAGTCAATAAATGTGCAGCCCTATGCTATTAAGGTCCTTTTTGCTATTCCTAGAAAATAATGGATTTACTGAAAACGAACAAACAAAACCTAGTGGCAGAAGAGACCAGTAGACTCCTCGCCTCACAGCTGCCCCTACATGAGACAGAGGTGAAGGAGAAAAAAGAGGATGTATATTTAATGCTCCACACTCTAGGATTCTAATACTGAAAGTAGAGCAATCCCAAGCTGCCCAGACACCACAGCACCTAAACACAACTTAAAAAGCTTCATTTCCTTCATCTTCTCTCTACTTCCTCAGTTGTAACATCGCTCATTAAGGTTTCATGGGAGGAAAATAAAAGGGCTGAAAAGGGTACACCAGAGTTGGCAGTTACCAAATAATATCAAGATAACAAGCTCAAATTATGGCAATAGAAAGAAAGGATAGCAAGTGTGAAAAGGGACCAACCTGAACAACGAAGAGCTCTTCAATGATCTCAAAAGAGAAAAGCAGGTAAGTAATGGAAATGAGGACAGACTGTTTAATAATTATTAAGTAGCATTAACAAGAAAACAAGGAACCATAAGAGGAAAACAAAATAAGCAGTAGTTGACAGGAGTAAGAAGAGACTGCACTGTCAAGTGCACCAGCATTAAAACAAAAAAACCCCAAAAAACAAACAAACAAAAAAAAACACCAAAAAAAACCCCAAAACCCCAAACCCCCCCCCCCCCAAAAAAACCCAAAAAAACCAAACCATCCTGAACAATGGAAAAGTTAGTCATGAAAGATGGAAGAAAACAACTGACAGCTGCTGACACTGGTAATGAACTGTTCAGTATCTGTTTCCATTTCAGTATTCCCTAGTGATGGCACCTACAAGCAACTGCATTCACATCACTGACAAAGAAAGATCCCTGCCTAGTAAAGGGCATGATGAGCTAGAACCTAAGTTTCCTGAAACTGATGTTCACAGGTTCTCTGGACCCCAAAGATGATGTTTTGATGTTTAGACTTATACTCTAAACATCAAAAACTGGTATGTTAACCCTATCCTAACACAAAAGTTATTAAAATTATATACAGGTTTATATAATTATTTAAAAAGCTTCAAAAGTAACAGTAGCTGTTGATGTTGAGAACTGGCAAGCTGCAATGTCAATTTTTAAATAAAACAAAAAGGAAGAAAAGCAGCAAGAACTTCTTGAGCATTGTCACAACCATTAATTTTCAATCCTAAATAAATATTTTGGAACAAGTACTCAAAATATATTGATTTATGCTTTTCACAGTAACTGACAGAAGTATTGCCAAGTACAAGTTATGCTAAACCTCTTTTTTGACAGCAGTGTAATGAAAAAGCAGTAAATCAAGTGTCTTTATCCTGATGTCTGATTGTCACCAGACATCCTTATAAGCAAGAGAAATACAGTTCAGATTAAACAATTACTTTATGAATGCAGAGCTACCCAGAGTTGCTGGCAAGCAAAAAAAGAAAATAAAGTCACAGTCTACTGTCAAAAGGGAAAGCTGTAAGGATATTCTACAGAAATAAGTCCTAGGATAAGTTCCCTCAATATTCTAACAACTTGGGTTATGGAACCAAAAGACAATAAGGAGTTTAACTGTCTTGGAGATCTACTGGAGGACAACGTTCAAATTTTAAAAATTATCTTGATGAATTAAAAAGTTATCTGAAAACCCATAATTTAATACAGGTAAGTAAAAGAATCGTTTAAAACTCAAACCTGAACCCATCACTGCAGCAAACATGATCTCATATTTTTGACACCTTGAATGATGTAACACAGCAAAGGGCTATGAATTCATATATATTTCAGTTTAACTGCTTCACACTATTTATGTAACCTTTTTTTTTTTCTAACACAATAGTGTCATAACCACTGTAGAGTGAGTTGCATTTTAAAAAAAAGGAAAAAAATCCACTTCTCTCCCCAAAAAGGATTTTTAATTGCTTCACATCTATGAATCTTCTCCATGTTTTATGAAACCCTACAGTTCAGAAATTTGTCAGTCTTTAAGGATTTAAAAGGGAAAAACACTGCCATCTCCTGGAGCAGGTGGAGCTGACAGTTCTCTGAATACCTCCCTTCTGCTCTCCATCTTGCACTGTTCTCTATGAACTGAAAAGTAAGTTCAGACGTTGCATTAAAAAATAAAAGCAAAAGTCTACAGTAGCAAATCATGTGCAAGATTAATCTTGGTGGCCTAAGTTCAGTAGCAACATAAAATCCGGTCTACTCATCCACCTCACCAAGTCCTACATGCTTGAAAAACTTCATCAGCCCTCCGCAACATGCACAAATCTTGAACAGAAATCTGTAAAAGTAGCAGTTTGGACAAAACCCAACAATGACAGCTTATTTTCATTAAGAGCACAGCACAGTGGAGTTGTAGGTGACTCTTGGCCTACAGTTTCAAATCTTTCTGCCACGATCTTGCTTTTACTTTTGAAGGTCCCTATTCCAATCACCTGTTTTCATACTACAGCTTTTAAAAACCAGCCTTTGAGAATGTACCAATGGTTTATTGGTATAACGGAGCCAAGCAAAGATGTCTGCTCTACACTGAACAACTTCTAACACTCCATAGGAAGGTACAGTGTCTACAAAATCTGTACCTATAAAATTATCAGGTAACTACTTCATCCCCTACCATTTATTACTTACAGCAGCATCCCCAATACCTTATCTGAACTGCTTTACAATAAGGTGAGTAAATAGCCCATTATCAGTAACTTGGGACACAGCCAGCAGTAACAATTCTCAGTGTGGGTAGCCTGCAAGCAGTGCTATATAAAGGCTCTTCCATTCCCCCAATAGCACTGTCTTCTCTGCTGCTCAGGTCCAGGGATAATTTGAAGCTACCTTAGGGGTCCAGTGCTAATGCCATTCCTGTCAATTGCTACCAGGTCTGAGGATGCAGCTCAGTTGTTTTTGTTTTATTTTTTTTTTAACTGGATTATATCTGAACTAGGACATAACATAGCTGCAAATGTTTTAAAATTAGTTTTCTGATACTGACTGCATAGAAGACAACATATAATCTATGTTGGGAGTTTGAAGTCTTTTTGAATGCTATAGCTACTTAATCATTTCTCTGAAAAACAGCACAACTACCAAACCAAAACTTTCAGAAAAGCATCAGTACAGCACAAGGGCTCAATCAGGATGAAAGCAAACTGGCAAGATATTAGCATGGGTGGGATGGAAGAGCCAGCAGATAAGCTTTCACCACCACTTGGATACTACAGTTAGAGTATATTTGACAAATGCTGTTATTTCCTCCTGGGCACGTGAGCAGTTCAAGTCATTTATCATGCCTCATGCTCATTCTTATCTAAGAATTTCAGTTAATTTCATGCTTTTCCTTTCTTCTACTATTGAGGTATTTTGCTTAGCCTCCTGAGTCATCTTAAGTGGTTTACCCAGTCAGGAACAACAGACCCACAAGGATTAAGTTTCACCAGATTGCTTTAAAAGTACTCTTGAAAGAAGACAAAGTGTTTTCCTTTAAACTTTTAGGTTAATTCTACAGTAGTTGTCTTCTTTCTGTTCTGAAATTACAGCTGAGGTTCACAGGAATAGATTCAGAAGTTCTCAGCTACCAATGCTAAAACTTCACTTTTAGATAAACTTAAGTAAAAATTCTGGAATTTTCTTGCCATCATACTTCAGGTTCACTCTGCAAAGTACAAGTTCTGATGTGATGGATCTTTATAGAAGAGTGATTTAGGCATCTTAATTAAATAAAATCCTTAAAAATATAGTATCTTCAATTCACCATTCTGTTTAATTTTTAATTTAAAAAAAACAGGCATAATTCTAATATACAGCATTTGATTCTTACCAAAGACATATTTATAAATATTTTTTTCCTTTTAATAAAGATCTCTATCTACAGTCCAGATCCTGAATGCCAATCTGCTCAACTGTTTTTGAGGCAAACAGATTCCACTGAAAAAAATGCAGATCCATATTGTGTCAGGTACTGGAAAACAAGTGTACTGCAGAACTAAATAATGATCTCTTCAGGCACTTGCCATTTGGCTAACCCAAGTTTAATAGTTTCATTATTTATAAAAAGCAACAAAATTGCAGTCTTTACAGCCTTCTTAGCTAATTTCCACATGAAAAAAGGTGCAAATCCAGACATTTACAACAACCATATTGCTAAGAGAAAATGCCGTATTTCCTCTTCAATTCTTCAACAGAAGCATCTTTTAATCCCATGTGGTTCACATGATTGAATAATACCTGTGTAACTGAAAAAGAAAATCCCAACATGAATTGTTATTTTTCTGATTTACATTTGAAGTAAATTAGTCCAATTCTTTCCTCAGTGAGAGTAAGGGGCATACAGATTATACAACTGAAATACATTTTTAAACCACTGGGAGGATGAACCAAAGTAGCAAAGCAAAACTCTCATTCTGTTTTGATGTACAGGAGCTGCCTAACAACACTTCCTTAAACAGGTGTATAATCCAGGCAACAGACAGCTTTAAGTTTCTTTCCAATCTTGACACTATGTCACTACATGCAGAAGACAAATGTTAATGCCAATGGCAGATAAAGCTTTCATCAGGTAAAGGCATGAATGCCATTTGTAAGAGGCATTGCACTTCTGTAACTCAAGTTATTTTACTTTAAGGAAATTCACATTTCTAAATTTTTTAAGTATAATGGTAATTAGTGAAACTTAGCTGTAGATAGTAAATTTACATGGTCCCAGAGAAATGTTTTCCTTTTAAGAGTCTCACTGTTACATTGTCTGGTGTGCTAAATAAAGAAAAAGTTTGAGACAAAACCCTCTTTTATAAACCATGAATTCAAGCCAATGTCAACACAAATTGCAAACTAATATGACAGATGCCTCCAGAACAGGAAAGGCAACTAGGCTGAGTGCTTTAGAGATTCTGTTTGCATTCTTTTGCCAACGGAAAAGTCAGGATTAGTCAAGAAATAGTAGTAAATTGTGGAAACTGTATGATCTGGATACCTTGGATCTCAGATACAAGATTTCATACAATTTCATAAATTTGTTACATTACCAGCTACAAACTGACAAGCTGGCAAAGCTTATTTTATCAGAATAAAATGCAGTGGTATTACTGATTAAAATAAGAGGATTTAGCTGTAGTTTTCTAGTCTAAACAACAAATAAGGAGTCAAAGGATTAAGAAAAATTAGATGACATTCATATTAACTTCTAAAACAATAAAAAGCTAGACAACTAAAGTGATTATTATGTGGAATAAACAAGAATAGTAGTACATTTTACATATTTTTTGCCAGATTCTACAGTATCACAAATTAAGTTTACAAAAACACTACCCAATTACTTACTTTTTTTTTCTGAACCTGACATAAACATTACTGCCATATCAAATCTTTTTAATTCAGAGAGCCTCTGGAGGATTTCAAGGATGAGTGACGGCTCCTCTTTCCTGAAGAAGATTATTACAAATATAAAAAACCACTGTTGATTAGGAATAGGCAGTAGCTGCAAGCAATATTGAAGAACAAGAAATTAAAGGACCAATAGAATTCCCCTCTCTTTCACATTCCGTGTCTTTTTCTTTCCTGTTCACCTGTCCATTCACAAAGCAAAAAGTCAACATCCAGAAACCTTTACGTAGGTATTATTGCTCTACTGAGCAAGACTGAAGAAATAAAAAAAGACTGATGCAAACTGACTGCTGGTCATGTACAGAATACCTACTACATGATTTAAAGCTTACACCTGGCTGTAACATCACTATTTTTATATGTATCAGGTAGTGTGAAAGGAAGCAGCACTTATGGCCATACAAAGCTCGTTGAAAAGCTGAGCAAATTACAGCTGCCTTAACTTTCATCCATACAGAAAATTCCTAGATTGTGTTCATTTTACATTTTTCTGGTCAACAGTAAACAGGCACTGACTTTGTTACAAATACTAACAAATAGTATTTTTCCTTCATAATTTCACATTTCTTTTGGAGGGAGACAGGACTTTTACTTTACAGCAAACAATTTCAGCTTCCCAGCCTTTTTATGTCAAATCACCAAATGCAGGACTGTATCTCTAAGAGAGTACTTTTCACCCATTTGATGGATATTTTACTTTTTAAGGAAAACAAAGGAAAGGTAAACATTGATTTATGCTTGCTTATCTCCATAAAACAACACCGAAAAACACTGAGTGTGTGCTTCTCGGACAGTGTAATTCAGAAAAGCAGTACTGCCTCTGACAGACAAAATGAACTTTAGGACTCAAATGGTAGCGTGGATAGAAATTTTAAAAATAGCTTGTCAGGTCCTGTCTTACCAGCACCTCAGTCTCCAATACACATTTGCTACAGGCAACTGTAAAATGCTAGCAGATAATTAAGTCTGAATGCATCATAGTCTGCATGGCATAAAACTGAAACCTTCTGAACTTCTCAGCTTCAGAAAATTAAAACAGAGGACAATGTGCAATTCTATGTGCTCTCAGAATACACATACAATAATATGAACAAAAGTTATTTCATACAAAATATTGCAAGTTTCTGGTGCTCTTTAGCAAAGCACAACTCAACAACACTCAGTAAAAGTATTTTTTCACTTCTTTTCTACCTGATTTCTCATGATGAGTTTCACTTCTTAAGAAGCAATATTGAGTAATTCCAATGATTTCACCATGCTCATGTAATGCTGTGTGCTGGAAACAATTTTGTAAGCCCAAAGTTGGGACTAGGGAGAACATAAAAAAACCCTCCAAACACAAAACAAAAACTACTACAAAAACCGCAAACTTTTCAAAACAGCAATAAGCAATGTAAAACAAAGGAGTTAAACTTACTCAATGTAGAAGTCATGTAGAATTTTCAGGATCTGGTTAAACAAGTCTGGATCTAAGGATTTCTGAAACAGCTTTGCATAAAGCGAGGGCTCTATTTGCTATGGAAAAATTTAAAAAGTTAATTTTAGACAAAAAAGTACAACTGAGCCATGAGAATTACATGTGTATTTTTAGAAGGTCATGAAAAATGCTGAAGTGCATGAAAGTAAAAAACCAAATCACACAATTTAACGTCAAACAACAATTTATACTTGCTTGCTTGGGTGTTTTTAGTAATGGTAATTTCTAACTCGTCTTAAAAAATTTTAAGTGATTTTTTTTTTCAAAATATATGTGAAACAACCAGAGAATGAAGTAGAATGCTGTGTTTCAAGCATTTGCTTAGTTTAAAAATCTCACTATGTCTAATTACCCTAGAAGCACTCATTTGAAAAATTAGAATTTAATAGAGTTACTAATGTATTTAAGTCTTTAAAGAAGGGCCTATATTTGAAAAAAAAAAAAAACAACCAGAGACTGCACTTAAAGCAAATAAAAAGGTGCAAAAGAAGAAAAACTCAAATGTGCATCAGACTAATTTTTTTATGTGAAGACAATTAAGGGATTATTGTACACTTGAAACATTCTAAACATAGCTATCCTTTCTATCTAAGGGTAAGGTTTCCTCAAGAGATGTTTAAGAAACTGTCCAAACACTGTTGGAAACATTGATACTCTATGTTTCATACCTTAAGGTACAAATACATGTTTTCAGGGCAGTCTTTCAACTTTCTGAAGTCAGATTCAAGCTGGAAAGAATTTGCAGGAATGGGAGGAACTGGAGAAGCAGACATATATGACCTTCGGATTTCTTTTTCTGTTTGTTTGCTTGCAGGAAAAGATGGATGCAATGTTGATGAAATTCCTTTCACATTTACAGGCAGCCTGCAAAGATATTTTGAAACACATAATCAAATCAACTTTTAAGGAAATTCTACAGTGAGACCTAATTGGAGATCTCTCTATTCATTAAAAGCTAAAATACTAAAAACGTTTTAGAAAATAATGTGTTTTAGTTTAGGCAGATATTTTAAAATTCCTTCGAATTATACAAGCTTTATATTTGATTCACCTTTTCTAAAAAAAACCACATCTGCAAATACTTCTATTTACTCAGCTTCTTTCTACTTTGTTTCTGGAAATAACTGCATTTTATAGTAGGTTTCTCCCATATATACCTGTCAAAACCAAAATAAAATCACATTTTATGCAATTTCATAATGTAAATGGATAAACTAGTTTCAACACTGATATCAGTAGATCTATTTTTGTCCTATGTCATTTAAGTCCATTGATTTTTTAGAAATTAAATGGCTAAGAATATAATTTTTTCTTCAACACTTCACACTAAATCCATCTAACAGAGCTAGAAAAGGTGGGTGGGGCCAGTGTTTCTCACAGAAGTTCTTTGATAAGGACTTTATATTAACAGAACGAGGCGGTGCTGATGCAGTGGACAATGAGTTCTAAGACTGAGCAAGGATAAAGCTTCTGTATTTCAGCCTAGTTTAGCAAGAGAGACTCGAGTTTGCCTAACACAGTGTGACTTTGAAACTGAGCACATCTGAAGCTACCACCTGCCTCAGCAGAGGAAAGGGTGGTGACACTATTTGCTCTTCTCTCACACAACTGGGGTACAAAAAATGCTTGAACTATGTTCAAAATCTCTTCTAAAAAACAACAAATAAAAGTTGTAAAAACAGATAAGGAAGATGGAGTACCCAAGCAAAAAAAAGCACAGCATGCAGGAAAATATGAATTCTTTTATACTTGCAATGTAATTATGAGTTTTCCATCAGACACTAAACAGACTATATTTGTTTCAACCACTGAGTGGTCAAAAAGACAGTTGTTGAAAGAAACTGCAGTTCTTGCACATTTCCTTTTTAATTCAGATTCTCCAAAGTATCTTCAATACCTCACCACATGCAGACATCTGGAAATTAAGATTACATTTCAACTACATTTACCTTTGTAAAAAAGGATCAGAATTATACTTACTGTAATAGTGACGTGTCACTGATTTCTTCTATTTTCAAGTGTTTTGCTTTTGGAGTATCAACTGTAGTCAACAGATCATCCTGATCTAGAGCTTCTGTTGCTTCAACACTGACTGAATTCCTCCAGTTGCTGGCTAAAGCAGTGCTGGGCAAGTCATCATCTGATGTATCATCATCAACTTCTTCAATATCTATTCTTTGCAATGGCTTCTAAACAGAGCACAGACCTCATGTCACATGTGGACTTAACGTAAGTGTTTCAACAGACTCCAGATACAGCTGTGTGTAACTTAAAATAATCATATGATAACCAGTTACCTCTGCAGTGGTGCACAGAGAAGACACTTTGCATAATAGTAAATGGCAAAAACAGGAAACCATAAAATTCTACATGATGCCTGACATGATGATTTTGTTGCTTTACCCTCATAAACCAGTATATCCTTACCCTAAAGGATCTCTGTATGTAGTCTGTTTTCCTAGTAATAATTAAAAATATACACTTTTTTCCCACTCTCTCCCATTTACTCTCAACTGCAATGTTACCTATGAGCACAAGACAGGGTTTTGGGGCTGCCTGCCTTTTCCACATTATAAATGTATGCACAGACCATGTTTGCTGAGGGTGGTACTGCAGGCTGAATGCTTACCCCACCACTGCTGTGAATGTCAGCATTTCCATCTGTGTATATATTCTTGAAAAATATCAAGAGTAAATTTATTTATTTTTGGCTTTCCACAGGCAAGGCTATCTATCAGGGGATAGTCTACGATATAGAAAATAGATTTTAACTCTAAACTCTACTTGTCCCACCATTATAGAAAGCAATTTATGTAACAACTTACTGTTGATTTAATCTGTAATGGATCATCAATCATTTTCACTATATTTTTGATTTCTTCTTCTTTTATCAATACTGCAGGATATTCTTGGTGAGTCTGCTGCTCTTTCTCAGCTAATTCCTGAAAAAATGCCAAGTTGTCCAAAAGATCAGGCGTTTCATGAATAAATACAAGGTATGTTAAAAATAATGTAATAAAGAATAGAAACCTTCTAGTACTATAGCCTTACAAAAAACTCCCAAACAAACAAAACCCCACTATACTCAAATAAGCATACATACATTCCTTATTTTCGTGAGTTCGTTTATTGCTTGTTTATTTCCAGGTTCCAGCTTCAGAACGGCTTCAAAATCTGAGTGAAAAACAACACAGAAACTGTAGATATTTCAAGTTACAATGTACAAGTGGCAGATTTTTAAACCATTCATTTTTCTTTCATAGCTCTAGAAATAATTAAAGGCAGGTAAGTGACAGAATGGGCAAGGTTGGAAGGGACCACCAGAGGGTCATCTGGTCCAACTTCCCTACTCAAGCAGGGTCATCCTGGAGTGCAATGCACAGTCCAGACAGTTCTTGAGTATCTCCAGCAAGGGAGACTACACAACTTCTCTGGGCAATCTGTTCCAGAGCTTGATCATCTGCACAGTAAAGTTCTTCCTGATATTTAGGTAGAACTCCCTGTGCATCGGTTTCTGCCCATTGCCTCTTGTTCTATTGCTCAGAACCACCAAGCAGAGCCTGGCTCCCTCCTCTTGACACCCTCCCTTCAGATACTGACAGACATTGACCAAGTCCCCTCTCAGTCATCCCTTCTCAAGACTGAACAGGCACAGCTGCCTCAGCCTTTCCTCCTAAGAGAGATGCACCATTCCTCTGATCATCTTTGTCACCCTCTGTGGGACCCAGTCCAGGAGCTCCATGTCTCTCTTGCACTGAGGAGCCCAGAACTGGACACAGCACTCCAGATGTGCCCCAGCAGAGCTGAGTGAAGGGGCAGGATCACCTCCCTTGACCTGCTGGCAATGCTCTTCCTAATGCAGCCCAGGATTCCATTGGCCTTCCTGGCCACAAGGGCACCACTGCCTCACAGACAGCTTGTTGTCCACCAGGTCCTTCTCCCTGCAGGCCAGCCCTGAGCCTGTGCTGGTGCAGAGGTTATTCTTCCCCAGGTGCACAACCCTGCATTTGCCTTTTGGATTTCTGAAGGTATCTCTCTGCCCATCTCTCCTATCTGTCAAGGTCCTTCTGGAAGGCTCACAGCCCTCTGGATTAAGACCCTCTGGGATGTGTTGTTCAGCCAGTTCTCAATCTACCTCACTGTCTCCTTAAAAGTCATGATCTACTTTTTCAACAAACTTTTCAAATTATTTCTTACCACTTATCATAAACAGCAACAGCTGTAATTTCACACAAAACTGTCTTCCCATTATGTGGGCACCAACACAGGAGTGTTTATATATATTCAGTGAAATCCAACAGAAACCACTTAATTCTTAACTTCTGCACTGATAATCTCAGTAAGTCAGAAAAAAAAAAAAGCTCAGGATGTCCTTATACTGATCTCTCACCTACCACATTTAGGCTAATTGAAAATCATACCTTCAATAGCTTCCTTTAGCTTCCCAAGAGCAACTCTGGCAGCTCCTCTTCTGGCAAAAGCTTTAGAATAAGAAGCATCTAAGAGCAGAGCTTGTGTGCAGTCATCTTCTGCCTCTTTGTACCTCAGCAAAAGCATAGTACAAAATTAATAATCAGTTTCAAGTGGCAGTTTCAACTGAAAAGACAGAGCTACCCAAATCAATTAAAATATAAACGTTCATCTTCATTACCTACATACATAACCATATCACTGAGCTACAATGAGAATTAAAAAACTCCCATAAAATATGGTATCACAGAATCTTGAAATTTAAGCTGTATCTTTTGGCATCTCAAAACAAAGTGCTGACTCTTTTTAGCATTACAAAAATTCACATCCTCTGTAAAGAAAAAAAAAACACATAAAAGATTGTCAGAGCAGAGTCCACTTTAAAAATTCAACAACAGCCTTAAAATCAAAGTTAGTACCATGGCTTTGTACTTCTGAAAACCAGAAATACCATTACAAACAAAGAAAACGTACCAGAGAGGAGAAGCAAGTATGCATGAGAATAAATTTCTCTACATTTGGAATTCTGTGACTTGTCCTTAACTATTTCAGAATGAGAATTCAGGATATCCTTGCATTAATGTCATTTGCTTCATTTTAACATTAAAATTCCTCATCCCATTTATATTGTTACATTAGATCATGGTGCTTATTAAAGTATTTTCATTCATTCCTCTTCTCCATGTTCAAACTATCATTAAATTCATGCAAATTAATTTTTATTTGCTGTTCTTATCAGCACTAGCAGTTTGTAAGAATACCAATGGGCTTTTGTTGCATTTTATGTTTGGTCCTCTTTCAAATGTAAAGACAAATGATACCAGATTTATCATAGGAAATCAATTCTCGTCCTTGGTCATTCAATTAAAGTATCACTTCCTCTGAATCTCACAGAAGATTATTTGCATTCTGATGTCCTTGAAATTACAAGTGTTGCATCAGAAATATTATCCATGCAACCTATCTTATCGTAATTTGAGATCAATCTACCGTCTCTAGAGATACTCAGCCATGTCACGTTAAAAGAGATGACCAACATAACTCTCTGCTCCTCATGCTACCAGCTTACAAATTTTCAATTACCACACCATCACAGAGTCAAAAGAAGTTCACACCTAAAAACTGGCCATATGGAACTTCTCTAATTTGTTGGAAAGCATGAATTTCTGTACAGTTTCTGGGTTATCTGGATAAAACCGAATTAAAAATAAACAAGCAACAAATACATGCCTCTATCAGTGAAGTTAAAAAAAAACATTTTAAAATGTAACAATTTCCAGAAAAAGCTTTTATTCATTCTCTCCAAAGTCAGAAGTTATAATTCACTTTTTACAGTGCAATGTTTACTAGCAGACTGGGTTTCATAGTCAAAGACACAGCTTTGGGCACTTCCTTTCAGAAAGGTGAATACCTGGATTTTGCACACAAAAGAATGAAAATCCAGCTTCAGAAACCATTATTTCATACTGGTGCTATTTTATTCTCTCAGAACTGACTTCCTACAAATTGTATTTTGAGATCACACATACAAATTTGCTTCCTCTCCTTTACTGTTTTCAATGTGATTTATTCTATACTGAATGCTAACAAAAATGAGGAGTGACAATAACTCGAGTGAAAATCTGCTGGATCATTATTCCTCCTGATTTATAACAAACAAACAATACAGCATGTGCAATTCCACTTACTTCTCAATCTTTAGGTAGGCCATGGCTCTGTTAGCTGGCAGTAGTGCATTGGTGCCATCTGCTGCGATACCACGGGTGTAACATTCTATTGCAGCCTCATACTTTCCTTCTTTGAAATAACCATTACCCTGGAATATTTAGGTCAGAAAAAAAAAAACAGCATTGAGAAAATCCAGTGCAATGAACTTTTTTCTTATCCTTTTTTGCAGAGAGGGTGACAACATTTTGAAGATGAATCACAAATAACACCCACATCAGGGCGGACAGTTACAGCATATTTCTTCCTATCTAAGTTTGGAGGCAGAACACAAAAACTATCTTAATACTTTCTAATACTTCAAGGATAACAAAAAAACTTTGCTACATGCATAGTTCAAATGCAGACTTGTAAGTCTACAATTTGTTACTTAACTTAATGCTTGATGTGCAGGAGTACCCTGTACCTCATGAATTTGAACACAAGCTGAACATTTATGATTCCCCTTTCAAGATGATTTTTTGCACTTCACAAATTCATCTTTATCCTGCTCCATAAAACTTACCCTCAAATATTATTCAGGTCCAAATGTTGTTGTTGTTGTTTTCTAATTTATGCTCCATACAAGAAAATTACATTACTTTTTTGTTTGTTTCTGGGGGACTAAAATTATCTTTCGCTTCTCAGTACTAATTTGAAGTTGCAGGTCTTCTCTGCTACTACTCTACTGACTGATGAAAATCCAGACAGGCCACAGCTCAGACTTGACAAGGATCCGTGTCATCAGGAACAAGCCTAGAGTGAGTCAGCTCAGCTGCCAATGAACTATTGCATTAGACTGAAATTTCTCTTCTGAGACCTAGTCAAACTCTTGTTCATTAATGCATACTTTCATTCTTATCTGACTAATTACTTCTTACAATCAGTACAGCAAACCTGAATAATAATAATAAGTCAGGAGTTACATAGCTAGGTAAGTGAGCAGAAAAATTATGGTTTAGTTGGTAACATTATTTATTTATTGAAAGAGTGGTGAGAGGGAGAAATCAATAAGCCAACTGTGAGTCAAGACTTGGCATCCAGAAATACATTTTTATTGTCATTGTTGCCTACACCTTTAAAGTCCTTTTTATAACTACTATTCATCATGCAATTTGAGGTCTGAAAACAAGAAATAGTCCACAACTCCCCCTGGACAAGCAAACATCAAGATGCTTATAATAATGAACAGGATATTTGTAAAGAGCAGTTTAAGTTCTACTTGTCTTACCATGTATTTGAAATTTTGCATATACAATTTGGGCTGTAAAAACTACCTTTTATAATTATTCCTCCAGACAAATCCAAACAGAACTCACTGTCCCACTCACCTTCCTAGAGGCAAAATAGGAAACACTTAAGGTAACATCAAGGACATTCCATGTATGAAGTTCAAGGCGGTATCAGGCTTAATTTATATATTTGCATAACTAAAAGCAGCATAACTAACAGCATAACACAACCATTTTCTTTGCTAGGTTTCTCCTGTTCCACCAAAACCTGTGACCTACCAGATCTTTTTCTGCAATTGCCTTCTGCTTGAGCTGCTGGTCTTCAATGCGCTGCTTCTCTTCATCTGTTAATCCTTTTCTGACTGCATCTTCAAACTCTTTCTGTTCTGAATTTTCTTTTAATGACAGAGCCTGTAAAAACAGTAAGTAAGTAAAAAAAGTTAGTATTTCTCCACTTAAACATTTTCAGAACATAAATTACAATAATTTCTAAACTTTTAAGATAAGAAAATCTGCCAAGCTTTTTAACAAAGTGCCTGTGTTATAAATTAAATACAAATTGAAGAGACAATTTAAAAACAATTTGAAATTGTTTCTTGAAAATGTATTTCTTTGAGGGACTGCAAGTCAGAATAATGCTTGGTAAATAAAAATAAAATATATAACAGCATGTAACTTCTGAAGCACTGAAGTGACTCATGGAACCTTTCTATACAGTCCAATTCATGTATCATTTATTTCTTCAATTACTGGAGACCTTGCATCTTCATTCTGAAAATAAATTTTTCAAGCACTGTCAAAAACACAGTTCAAGAGGTCTAAGTAAATTCAAACAGAAGTGACAGGTGAGCTTATATTTACAAAGATCATCATAATTTAACACCATCCTCCTCACCATGAAAAGGATCTAACTTGCAATAGGAATATTTTATTCTGTTCTTAGAACAACTTTCTGGTTTGGTTGATCACAGCCATAAGCGGGACTACAAGCAGGCTAGCAATGCAGTTTTATGGCCAAGAGAACACAGAGGTTCTCTCAAGTGCCGTGTTTCTTTATATCAGAATACTAAGCATGACTGAAAAAAGCATTAACACAGGAGGTAGAAGACTGGGGAAAAATAAATAAAAAAACAACCAACCAAAATCCACCCAACCAACCAACAAAACCCAACCAACAACAAAAAGTCAAAAAACACCAAATGGTGCACACATGCAGTCTTAATCTGGCGTCCACTATTACACTGATATTTGCATATGTGTGACGTTCTCCAAAAGAAATTCCATTAAACTTCAGTGAATTTCAGATGCCAGAAAACCCATGTGAGAATTTATTGAATCAGTTCTTGTTATAAAAATTGTCGCAGATATAAACTGAACAGGGTGTATTAACTTATGTTCGGGCCTATTAATCTTTTTACCTGATCAATCTTCTTCAGTTCATTTTTTGCTTCAAAATTGTTTGCATCCAGCTCCAAAACTTTTTCATAATCTGTCGAAAGACCAGAAAAATATGTTTCAGGTAGGAAGCACAGACCAGTAAGCAGAACATTCTTTTGAGATGAACCTTTTTTTAATTACCCAAGAGCCTGAGATATTTCAAGGAATACATCATTCTAGAACAGTTAAATCTGAATTATTCAAGAACTACTAACATCTACTGCTATCATTTGGACTTGCTACTTGAATTTTACCTTGCCAGAAGAATATGCAACATGGTATTTAATTTCTTTGTTTATAGGAAACAAAAATTCCTACATCAAAGAAGCAGATCACACAAGTTTGTATGTATTTTTAAAGAAAAGAATTTAAAGAAGACCCACCTTCTTTAGCACCTTGAAGATTTTTCAAAGCAAAGCGAGCGGCCCCTCTTCGCGCATAAGCCTTTACGTAATTTTTATCTAAAGCAAGTGCTAAATTGCAGTCAGATTCCGCAACAGAAAACCTATCAAAAAAAAGAATGAGTAGTTTGGACACATCTAGGTAACGAACCCCAAAACTTCAGCAGTTCATCTTACTCTGAGCTTTTTCAGGTTCTTGATAAGAAGGAAATCCTACATGCTTCAGAAGGGGCACAAACCAAGTACTTACACATTTCTTAGTTCTGAATACATTAAAATAAGAAAGGAAAACAGCAGTAAAGAATCTCTACTGCCACAGAAAGAATAACCAACTCCCCTGTATCCTTTCTTCACCCAAAACAAATCAAAGCCTTACAAATAGAGTTTTGTGAATGGCAATTTAACTTTCTCTCTTTTTTCTTCAAGTCTTACACTGTTAATACAGAAGATGGTGAACTGCTAGTGTGCAAGCCAAGGTAAAACTGATGAGGTAGACTACCATATTGCTTCTCCTGGTGATTCCTATTTTACTTTGAAACTGGAAGGCAGGTTGCAACAACAGCCTTACACAGATTGCATGACAGCATGATGTATAAACCAAGACTTAAAACTAGAACAAAAATCTGAAAGTAGCATTTCAAGTATGAAAATATAACAGATTTAACAAGGCAAGTCTTACTTTTTCATTCGATAAAAAGCTGATGCTCTGTTTGTGGGCAATACTGGATTGTATGGATCAGAATGCATCCCTCTAGTATAGCATTTTATAGCTTCATCAAAGTTTCCTTGTTTAAAGTACTTATTACCCTGTGAATAGAAAAAAACATTTTCAGCAAGTTATTGTACATTAGGAGACACATTGCTAAGTAAAAACTCTAAAAAATCAAAGTATTCTAGAAATGCTTAAATATTTTTGTTTAACATTTCTCATGAAATATTGTTTTACTATGAGATATACTATTATATTCTAAGTGCCCCATAGTAAATAATTTTCATGATATATTCTATAAAATATTAATTTTCAGTATCTCTAGGTCATTTCCAGAAACATGTAACAAGCACATACATAGCTACTTAAATTATCAAATGGGGTTTTTTTAAAGTTTTTAGTAACTAGGTTTGGTATCTTTGCTTTCCAGGTAAACATTCTCATTTCTGCCTCCTTTGGGACACAGTTTTAACCTCACACACCCTCAATGACCTCACTGCAGCCAAGATATTAATGGCCAAAGATACCTCAGCTTCTCAGTGCAGACTGCAAATTACACATCAAGGAATTCCCACAGCAGCAGGAATACAACACAAATATCACCCATGCAGACAATTTAAAATAAACAAACATCTCACCCCACAAAAACCCAAACCAAAGCTAGAACTACTGAAGTAAATATTGACTGGCAGATGGTTAGGTGATTGCTTACAAACAGAGAAGTTTATCAAAAACACAGAAGCTGTTACACAACTTAGCCTCTTTCTCATGGCAACGAAGCCTGAGATAGATCTCTTCAGTTTTACTTTATTTGGTACAACTGAAGTGGTATGAACTTGCCATTATTCAAGCAATGAAGTTCACCCATCATTCCCAGATGTACTGGCCTCACAAAGCGAGTATTTTTAAGTTCTTGCAGATTTAGTTTGGGGCATTCAGATGTTGTGTTCAGGTAAAAACCAGTTTGCTCTATATAGCAATTCTATACAGCCATTCAACTTCTCAAAGCAAAACATCATCAATACATTTGTCATCACAGGCATACATTTATTAGAATCTGCCAAGCTTGCTGCTACTGACAATGAGAAGGAATAGAACTGCAGTGAGAATTTTCTATTTTGGAATAATGGGCAGGGAAACAGACAGAAAGACTTCCAAATAGGCAATTCTTTTACCAAATGTGTGGTCTCAGTAAATGATCTTCTAAAAGAAAATTGCCAACACTCCTATACCTAAATTTCTTCTTTACCAATAGTAAGCATCTATAATTCTATGACCTTTTCCTTCTCTGCAAGAGCCTTTTCAGCATCTACATGAATTCCATCTTCTTCAGAGTCTGATTCTGGAGATACAGAATCATGAGTACTATCTTCTTTATCAAGTTCTTCAAGTATTTTATCCTGGAATCAGAAGAAAAAACCCAAACTGTTGTCTTCATGATAATTTAACAGTGCAAAATAATACAAATAAGGTTTTATTAATGTGTCCTCCAATACTGACAGTTGTGCTTACTCTTATATTCTACTACAATTATGAACTTTTAATAGACCTATTGTTAAAACAGTTTTTTTCCCCTTAAACTCAAATTCAGTCTGCTGGATGAAAGCACAGTCAATAGAAAACCAAGTATTTATCATATATTAAATAAGTAACATTTTTGGGAGAAAGCTACCCTATGTTCATACAATACCCAGCACACTAAGATACTGACTAGTGGACTGAATTCTCAGCACTGTAACAAAATCTTATTTAACACAGAATCAGCTGGGGACGAGACTGGCAACAAAGCAAATCTTAAGACTCACCACATCAAGTTTTCCCCATGCTTCATAATCGTAAGACTTGATCTTGTTTTTCTTGTTTTCCTCAGAGGTTATCTTTGAAGGGACTTTATTTTTGCTTTTCTTCTTTTTCTTAAAAGCCTTGTTTCGAATTGGTGGCAAATTCTAAATAGAATTAAGTAGCTTATTATAAAATAGATGTGTGAAAATCACTTGCACTGAAGAATCTACAGCACCTCTATCTAGGCAGAATATCTACCTAGTGGCTAGTTTTATTTTAGAAATCCATCCAGTAAGCTGTCCTCATGAGCTCTACAACACCACTAAGAACTACAAGCATAAATCTTTCAACACTTAATAGTAAATATTACATGTGTGATATAAAACTGAGTTTTAGAAGGCAACTCTCTTCAGAGTACCACTGAAGAATCACTTCAATATACTAAATGTCAGTAGTAAATTACCAATACTGATGCTGCAAACAGAAATATTCTCATAGATCCATCCAGAACCGATAAAAAATTTACTGGCCTCATCACCTTCAGAGGCTACTGCCCCACAGCTCTGTTGGTGATGCAGGTACAGTTCAGAGAGGAATCTCTCATTTACTTCAGGTGAAGAACACATCATGGATTAGTTTATGCCTTCTATTCAGATACTTTACGTCAAAAAATCTAATTTTGCTTAAGCAAAACAATTATTATAAACACTATCACAGTATGAATGGCTGAGTTGACACTGGTCTTGTGTTTTCTTACCTCTTCTGGGACCCCACTCTGTTTCCTGAGTTCAGTATCCACTTCTTTAATATCTTTTTCCCAGCTTTCCAATTCTCTCATAAAGTCCTGCAGCTCTTCAGCATTCTGCTTCACTTGCAGCTGCAATTCTATCGCTTTATTTGGTGCACTCATCATAATCTGCCAAAATTAAAGGAAAAAACCCTTCTAAAAAGAAGTTGGAAGTATGTAGTGAAGGAAGCTAGCTATTTCAAAATTAACAAGTCTGACCTACATGCCAGTAAGACTTCCCAATAGCATAGTAGGAACCTTAAATACTAAGAGACTAAAAAGAAACACAGTTTAAAGATATTTGAAAAAATGAAGGGAAGCCATATTATTCAGATAAAACAAAGTATATCATAAAAAACAGCAATTCACATTTTCCTAACTAAATATAAGGTAAAGCACCCAACAAGTCAATGATAATCCTGAAATTGCAAGCTAGTCCCTAAAACACTCCTTAATAATTATTAACACTTGATTGTCTTCATAAATTTTGTCTCAATTCTGTTGTCTTTAATGAAAAAGTGTTATTATCACAAAAATATCAAGCCACAACTAAAAAGTAACCTTAAAAAAATTTTGGTTACAATTCAGGATAAAAAGAAACTCCACACGTGTACAGTTTGCAGCACAAAAATCTGAAAGGATGAAGCAAACATGTTTTGAAAACAATCATGTTTAAGTAACTCGTGATAAGCTAAATACAAACTTAGACAAAGAGAGCTATGAATGGTTGCTAACTATAACCTCTTGATGGCAAGCTTCAGGATCTGTTACAAGCCTCATGGAAATATAAATAAGCTATCTGCAGAGATATTACAAATAAAGCTTTTAAGGAAGAAGAAGGTCTAGGCTATTTGACATGCTTTATTTAACATTATTTTTCACACCTGTGCAATAACCTAGTAGCACAACATTATAAAAATTTATGAGCCAAACAAAACCAATGATTTCTGTGGTACAATGTGCCATCCATAATTACAGGTAAGGGTCTCAAAGAGATGGAAAAACAAACTGCACGATTACTATTGAACTAATGCTACCAAAGCACAAATGTTTTTACATGCTCAGGAGTAAGCAGCTGAGTAGATGCCCTGCTGCAGCAGTTTGCTTCTCCCCAGTTCATAGACAGGTGGTGACATAATTATCCTGAGCAAGGTATTAGGTCTATTGGAAACAAAAAAGAAGCTTTCAGTGAAGCCAAAAACACATAGCTTTCATCACATATCCAATTAAGGAGCTTACTATGTTTTTTTCCACCTTCAACTGATGTCCCACGCCGAACTACCACTGTAATATTCAGTCTGTTAATTTCGTGCAACTTGGGCATGGACACACCAAATATTGCATACAGCCTAGCATTTCTAGGTAGCTAGAACAAGATACTTAAAAAGATGCAAAAAAATCCCTTGTAATCTGCTGAACTTTTCTTTTTCCTACGTCTGACTAAAACAGTATTCTCACGCATGCAAAAATCTAATATGAAATCTGTCTGTTTGTTCTCTGCCACTCTAAAGCATCCTTGCTCAAGTGCATGAAGTCAAATTGCTCCGTTACCCACTAGCCGCACACAACTTAGCAACTACCTTAATCCACGCACTGAGAGCAGCCTCTGCAGCGCAGCTCTCACACCCTTCAGGGCACTTCTATTCCACTCTCAACACGGAGCCCTTCCAACACTGCTGCTCCCAGCAACTCCCCTGGAGCGGCCGCACCTTGCCAGCGGCCCGGCCGGCAGCACAGGCCCAGCCTGGAGCGGGTCCCGAGGCCGGGCCGCAGGAGGTCCCGAGGCAGAGCAGCCCCTCAACACCCGCCTCCGCACCGCCCGCAAGCTGCAAGCGAGGCCTTGACTCCAGCAGGGTGTGCTCCCCCACGCCTCGCCCCGCCCCGCCTC
>WBNO01022602.1:71045-113419 GCA_013400575.1 Peucedramus taeniatus
TGCCGCGGGTCCCGGGGAGGGCCCTGCCCTGTGCCGCGGCACCCCCTCGGCAGCCGGACTGGGCCCGAGCAGGCGGCGGCGTGCGGCCGCTGCTTTAGGAGCACGCTGATTTTGGTTAAGACAAAATATAATTTCGTAAGTGGCTTTTTTTTCTTATGAGAAGGTTCTCCTGTAATTTTTTTTTTTTCCCCTAAGAAGTTGAGATGATTTGTCAATTCCTGCCCCTTGCACTGTTTGATGTGGACTGTGAGTGTTGACAGCAAACGGTGGTCACTATAGGACGCTCTATTTATGTTTATTAGTAATAAAATAATGTCAGGAATGACTCGATTCCTGAACATCTTCTACTCTATCCTGGGCTTCATCAAGAAGACCGTGGCCAACGGGCCAAGGGAGGCCATTCTCCCCCTCTATTCTGCTCTCCTGCGACTCCATCTGTAGTACTGCAGCCAGGTCTAGTGTCGCCAACATAAGAAGAACATGAAGCTGTTGGAGTTAGTCCAGAGCAAGGCCAGTAGCAAGTTGGTAAAGGGGCTGGAACACCTCTCCTACAAAGACCGGCTGAGAAAGTTGGGGCTGTTCAGCCTGCAGAAGAGAAGGCTGCATGGAAACCTCAGAACAACCTTCTGGTGTCTGAAGGGGCCTACATGGAAGCCTGGCCAAGACTCCTTATTAGGAATTGCAGTGATAGGATAAGGAGTAATGGGTTCAAACTGCAATAGGGCAAATTTAGGCTAGATATACAGAAGAAATTTTTTACTGTGGGGATGGTGAGGCACTGGGACAGTTGCCTGGAGAAGCTGTGGTTGCATCATCCCTGGGAGTGTTCCAAGGCCCAGTTAGATGGGGCTCTGAGGAACCTGGTCAAGTGGAATGTGTCCTTGCCCAAGGCAGGGGGATTGGGACTATTATCTCTAAGGTCCCTTCCAGCTCAAGCTGTTCTATGATTCTGTATCACATAGTCTGATTTGTAACGGATTCCAGTTGCATTGCAATAGGATTAAATACTACAAAGTATAAATTTGTGTGTATAGAGCGTTCCTTGGTTTTTTTTTTTTCCTTGACTGTATTTATATTTTGTTTTTAGATGATTTTCAAAACTTTTGTCTAGAGAAATTGATTGCAGCAATGTTTTTCTAGATCCATATGCTCGACTTCTCCTTGAGGCTCTGAAGCAATCTGGTTGGTATGTAAACTAATTTGTCTTCTGTGCAGTAACATCACTGTGACAAGTAGTGACTGGTTTTTCAGATTCTTTTCTGTGACTTTGTTTGGGCCTTTCAGCACTGTCTTCAATGACCGGCACTTTTCTTGTGAAAACTGTGATGGCTGTGTCAGTGGAGGTTTTGATGCTGCCACATCTCAGGTAGGTGTTGGACATAGTACCCTTTCAAAGGACCACAATTTTTTAGTGTTTTGTTGCTAGGATTAAATCTACCAATACTGATACCTCAGTTAATCATGAAAACAAGATAAATGAAAGGTATTCCATGGTATGGGAACTAGTACACTTCATTATGATAAGGCTGTTAATGTTGAAAAACACCATGAAGCAATATGGAGAATAAATAGACTCCACAACTAAGTTTAGTTACGAAGTGGGTATGTGTGTTAGCGCCCGGCACAAGTGAGGTAGCTCTCATGAGGACTTGTGTCCCAAGCCTCGGGCTGTCCCACAGTTTTATTCTCAAAGGTATTCCATATCTAGGAGATTGCACAACTTTCTCATGCATATTCAACCCCTGGCTCCGCCCGTCCTCGCCTGTATGGTAATCAGGTCCATGCCCTTCTGGGCTTGCATTGTTGGCTGTGGTGGTCGCATGTGGGTCTCTGGGGGTCTCTGAGGCTGAAGATTTGTGGTCTTCCTCGAGGATGAACTTTTGAACCTTTTCTCCTCTCTCATGCGCTTCTCGGTCCCTCGGTCCTTATCTGGGTACTCCGTGGTCTTAATGAGCTTGGAGACAGAGGGGTTTCTTTATCTGGGCTTTTTGTATCTCTTGATCTCCTCTTGGTATTGTTTTCTATGCAAGAAACCTTAGAAATTTGCGTTTTCCTATGCCCTTTTTACCATGGCAGGGGTTTCTTAAGTAAAAAGGTTAAACTTCAACCCAGAGTTCTACAGACTATACTTTAAATGCTCAGTTCATAATGTTATTTTAAGTAAACGCCAAAATTTCTATTTCAACCAATCCAAGAACCGAAATGCTGTCAGTGGTGTGTGCTGTGTCTCTGAGAATTAAGGGAGGTGTTGAAACTTAGTGAAAAGGCTACCTATATCTCTTCTTCTGCAGATTGTTCTGTGTCAGAACAACATTCGCCAGCAATCCCATATGAACCGGGTGGTCGCACATGAACTGATTCATGCATTTGATCACTGCCGCGCACATGTTGACTGGTTTAAAAATGTCAAACACTTAGCATGTTCAGAGGTAAGTTAAAGTACTTCTAATGTTGTCATTTTATTGATTATTGCTGGTTATTAGGGTTGCTTTGTATGATCTGTTACACACAATTCATTTGCTTTAATCCTGTTTAATACATTTTGTCCTTTCTGTCAGGTCGAACTAAATAGTTTTGTTCAGAAAAAAAATACTTAGTTTTCACAAATATTAGCAAGTTAATGGCATACGAAGTAGAATGTGATCACTCTGGGTGTAAGAAGTAGTTATTGATGAATAAGAGAGTTGTCAGAAGTGAAAACACATTCACACATTAATTAAATACTTACAGAATTCTTTTTATGCCATGCAAGTCATGGTATGTTGGGGAGTTAGCACAGTAACCTTGTTTTTGTTTAGGTTTTTTTGATTAACAACAAACTTGTCTTCCTGTAACATTCACTTTGAGTAAGTGAGGTATTGTTGCTAGTACACTGTAGTTATGAATCCTTCACCTTTGGATGAGGTTCTGAGCAACCTGGTCTAGTGGAAGGTGTCGCTGCTCGTGGCAGGGAGATAAGAACTAGATGATCTTTAAGACCCCTTACAAGCCAAATCATTCTGTGATTCTGTGGTTTCAGAGGACATTTGAGTATTAAAGGCCTTAACACTTGACACTTTAGGAGGTGAAATTAAATGGAGGGAGCACAGGCTGGGAGGGATTCCCCTTGTGTATGTGACACAGGTGTTGTGTGTATGAATCTGCATGCTTTTATTATGTAATCCATATCATTTGGTCACAGAAAAGTTTATTCCAGGCTCAGCTACACTCTTTCATTTCTGATTCTTCTATCTCCTTCCCTGCCAAGTGGCACAGGGAGCCAGGGAATGCGAGCTGTGGTCAGTTCATAACAGTTTGTCTCTGCTGCTCCTTCATCCTTGCACTCTTTCCCTGGTCCCGCTTGAGGCCCTTCCCATGAGATAGACTCATGTTGAAGCAGCTCATGAAGGACTATCTCTTGGTCTGCTGTTCTCCAAGACCTGCTCCAACTTGAGTTCTTTCCACAGCATACAGTCTTTCAAGAATGGACTGCTCCATCATTGGTCCCCAAGCCCCACAGTTCCTGACACAAAATGTACTCCTGCATGGGCTCTCTATGGGCTGCTGCTTTTTTGGGGCATGTTTGTCTCTCGTGTCATGATGTCTTCCTTGAACTGCAGTGTGGATATCTGCTCTGCTGTTTCCCTTCAAGGACTGCAGGGAGACAACCTCTGTCTCCATGGTTTTCTCATCTGATGCCTGCAGCACCTCCTCCCTGTCCTTCCTCAGTATCTGTGGGGCTGTTTCCCCCATATTTTCATCACTCCTCTGCCTCACAGATGCCGTGTAGTTTTTTTATCCTTTCTTGAATGTGTCATCACGGAGATACAATCAGCACCACTAATGGTGGGTCTGTTTTAAAACCACTTAAAACAGTCTCTGTCTGACATAGGCTCAGCCACTTCCCCAGTCTCACAGAAGCCACCATGGGCCAACATTTTGCCATGACAACTCAATACAATAATTCTTAATTATTAACTATCATCTACTGTATTTTTTTTGTCCAAGCATTTACACAGTGCAGAATAAAGCATGTAAACCTCAAACATAAGTTTTATGTAAATCAAGATTGTGCATGTTCTTGCTCTTGTCAGGATTATTTGTTCACTTCACGTTCTTCTGATTATTTAATTATATGGTATTTACATTTTTTGTTGACAGCTTTTTAATTCTTACTTTTTGATACTTTCCATGCATTTATTTTCACTCTGGTACTTAATTATAGGAAATCAGGATTTATTTACATTTCCTCACAGACCGTGTAGGGTATAGAGTATTTAGCAGACAAAAGAAATTCTAATATTAAATTAACTATCTTGCAGGACAAGATAGTTAAGCTAAAACATAGATGGTCATTTAGCTCATCATATGCTCATTAGCTTTTTGCAAAACAGATGAGTTACTGCTCTTCTGGTATTGCATCTGTAGTCTTTAAAAGGTATCTGCGTTTCTTCCTGACTCTTGTAACAGAGTCTGATATAGACTGGGGACAATATTACTTTCTATGTTCTTCTAGCAGTTCATATATATACATACACACATACATATAATCTCTACTGCTCATTTATTTAAACTTTAGGGATATGTGAGATGTAGTTCCTGGAGAAACTTGAAGGTTGTTGTAGTTCACTGAGGCTGAGATGGATGTAAAGGGTATGGTAGTAACAGGTACTTAAGGAGTTAAAGTGGCCTCAGAAGTATCCTCTACCAACAGTCACCAGAAATATACTGAAGAAAAACGTTAGTTACAACTTTTTTGACTTTGTATTTTCATGTGTTTCTCTGATCTTGTGACTTTTTATTTTTCTCAATAGATTCGAGCTGCCAATCTCAGTGGAGACTGTACTTTAATGAATGAAATAGCCAGGTTTAAATTTGGATTGAAAGGGCACCATCAGGTAAAAACTGGATATTAATATCTAATAGTTTGTTATGAGCCATCTTTACCTACTTGGTCTCAGCCTTCTGAACTTTCATAGCTGAAAAATTTAGAAAAAGAAATAGATGCCATGGACTTGATCTTTCCTCTTAACTAGCCTTTAATGATCAGTGTTATTTTTTTTTTTTTCTCTCCTTGTTATTTTTATTGGAGTGAAATCCCTAAACATTTCGTCATGTTTTAAAGCATTACCACTGACGGTGGATGGTTAATAAAACCAAACAAAAAGCAGGGCTTGCAGGACATGTAGTGGAAATACCTTATCCACTTTAAGTGGGTGACACTCTTAAAAAGTCTTTGAAAACTGAAGGAAGCAAAATGAGATGATTTCTAATCATCGTATGTATTAAGTCTTGTAGGAATTATTTTTGTAAATAGTAATGAAGTCTACAGATTGAAACTCAAGTAGTTGCTTATGTTAGAGTGGCAGTTAGCTTGTAGATGATGTTTACATATTTTTTGGTCTTTTGGTAAACAAACTGTGTAAGAAAAAGTTACCATAAAGAGAAGTATCAAAACGAAGGCCGTTAAAGAAGTCATTCCTTTGTTTTACAGCATTTCAGTTTGTGAAGAACCTAACTGGTATTTGTGTCTGTTTCTTTCTGACATTTTTTTTTTATGTCCAGGTCAAGTTTTACAGATACATAATACCTACAACAAATGCCAAATTGTATTTTAATTCTTGTTCTAAGGAATGTCTTTTAATTATTTCATGGTTTATGTGTACATGGAAAACTAAAGCGCATAGTTTACACAGGGTGGAACTAAAATTACTTTAATGCTTATTATGGGCACTGTTTGACTCTTCTTTCGTACAAACTTATTACCTATATAATAGGACTTAATACTTGACAAAATCTGGAAAGAAATTATGCTGATAGTGACAGATTTTTTTTTTTTCACTTTAGACTTGTGTTCGAGACAGAGCAATTCGTTCCATTCTGGCTGTTAGAAAAGTTAGCAAAGAAACAGCAGAAAAAGCTGTGGATGAAGTTTTTGATGCCTGCTTCAATGATCTGGAACCTTTTGGAAGAATCCCACACAGCAAGGCAGATGCAAAACGTGCTTACAGAGACTTTCAGAACAGAGATCGCTATACGGCTAATTTGTAAAGGGGCGGGGGGAAAGCCACGTGAGAAATTACTTTAATATCTGATTTAACACCTGGAGTTACAGTCTTTGCCCACAGTGCTTGTGAAAAGGGCAAATCTATCAAACGTGTCAATTAATTTTTTAGACATTTTTCATGAGCCAACTTCCGTGGAAGTAAATTGGGTAAATGAACAAGACTAAAAACGGTGCTTCCTCACCCGTTATTCCAGAAAGATAATTTAATATGCCAAATGGCTCGTCAAATGCAATTCAATGTGTGTGTGTTTTAATTTTTTCACTCTGACTGACTAGGACTTGGTTTCTGAAAATTTTGTTGTCACTGAATAAATCTTTCCATAAAATCTTTACATTTTTCCTGTCCTCAATACACAGTAATGAACTTGATAATCTTCATTACTCTATTTTAAAAGATGGGCTCCTGAACTACAGCGCTATGCTCTAGATTTAATAAGTATGGCTAAACCCAAAATACGGTAACTGCTACACTTGCCTTTGAGCACCTCCTGAAATTCTTGGGTAGTCTAACATTTCCAGTGGTGGGAAAGCTTTTGTGACTCGTGTCCTCCATGCCCTGAACGTGCTGCTCATGTCTTATGTCTCTGGTAGTGGAGGAGTGGGTATGATGATCAGTGTTGCCTTCTCCTGTTCTGTGTCCCAAAATGTTTTGTGACAACAGGACTGTCAATGTTTAAAGCTTTTTCAGGCAATGCATAACTGAGATTTGACTGTGGTGGGGCAGCAGACTCTGGTGAGACTTGAGGTGCAGTGAGGCACTGAACTGCTCAGGTAGGGAAATGTCAGCACATGCACCAATTTCAAGTGCCTGACATGCTACAGCTGAAAGGGGGAGGTAATCCCAAGTACCTCCAAAATTTGGCAGCCTTTGACAGGGCCCTTGTTTGACTGCACACTTGGGCTCCTGCAATCCACCTATTTATTTCACGTGCCTACAACATTTTGGATCTGACCATCATTCTGTAATTTCCTCCTGGGAAGTATTCAGTCATGTGATAAGTTTCCAGTCCAGTGGTCCTGCTTCTAAGGTGTCACTCAGGAACAAGATGCCCGAAGATGACAACAGTGTGTTGTCTTTTCCTGATCAGCAGCAAACACTGAGAAGATTAAAACCTAAGCACAGTCCTCACAAAGGACAAAGCCGAACATGCACAAAGTGCTTGGGAGAGCTGATCAAGCCTGAATTGCCTGAGTTCTGTTTGTGTTGGACTATGTGTGGGTTGCATTTATTTCCAGGTGCAGCATAATTCATACCTACAGGAACCATGACTTCTGAGGCCAGATCCCTCAGAAAGTCATCCCCATTATACTGGAGGAAGTTAGGTCTTGACTAAGATTCTTGAAACTTGTGCTTTCAGTAGTTTTACAGAATTTCAAATGGAGATCTCATAATCTTATTTTCCTGGGGTAATTCATCATTGACTGACATAATCTCATGGCTGAATATCTGAACAGAAAAAAATGGGTATAATAACCTTGTTACCTATGGAGAAAATTAAACACTGAATTCTAGGCTTCCCGTATTCCATGTACTCTCTACAGATCTGCAGTTTCCAAAATCCTTTGGGGATCAGAGATGCCTTGAAATCAGTGTAATAGTATGTGTTAATATTCCCTTAACCTTTAATGTTCTTCAACTCACCATTTTTTAGTCAGTATAATGTATGATGCTGGGTTTTTTATAGTTCTGACATATATTCTGTCAGATAATGCCTTCCCTTCATTATACCATATTAACCAAAGTTCTGCTTTAATGAATGTGTGTATTTACATTTATATTGTATTTTAACCAATACATGGTTTAAATGTATATATTCGTCTTTATGAAGTCTATTTAGAAATGAAAAATACAGCAATAAAAACTAGAAAATGCAAGCATGGGAGCTGCTTTTTTTTTCTTAACATTTTTGATAGGTGAACATGATGAAAATCTTGGAAAGAAAGTATTCCAGAGATATCTGTAAGAAATATTGCTAATAAAGAGGATATTGAACTATATAAAGACATAATTCTTTACATATATATGTATTTCACTATGAAACAGTTGGAGACCATGCTGGGTAGTGTAATCACAAAATGTTTGATTTTGCAATTCTTGGAGAAGTAAGGAAGGGACTCAGCAGAACTGCTACCTTGGACTTCAGAGGGCAGACTTCTAGGAGCAGGGTACCTTGGGAGGCAGTCCTGAAGGGCAAAGAAGTCCAAGAAGGCTTGACATTCTTGGGAATGGAATGGTCAAGGGGCTAAAGCAGGCCAGCCTGACTGAACAGAGACCTTTGGCTGGAACTCGGGGAAAAGAGAAGAGTTGGAAGAAGGGCCAGGCCAGGCCCTTCAGGAGGACTATGAGGATGTAATGAGGTTTTGCAGTGAGCAAATTAGAAGAGCTAAAGCCCAGCTAGAACTTAATCTGGCTATAGCGTAAAATAGCCAATAAAAGTATTTAAATAAATACCTTTGTGACAAAAGGAGGGTTAAGGAGACTCTTGATGCTTTATTGGATAGGAGGGGAAACACATAACAATGAGGAAAAGGCTGAGGTACTCAATGCCTTTTTTGCCTCAGTCTTTAGTAGTAAGAGCAGGTGTTCTCTGAGAACCCAGCCCCCTGACCTGGGAGACAGGAGCAGGGAGCAGAATGAAGCCCTCATAATCCAAGGGGAAATGGTCAGTGACCTACTACACCACTTAGACAGACACAAATCCCATGAATACTGAGGGTGCAGGCAAAAGTGCTTACTGAACTATCTTCCATCATTTATCAGCAGTCATGGTCTAATGGGACGGTCACAGTTGACTGGAGGTTAGCAAATGTGATGCCCAGTTTCAAGTAGGGTCGAAAGGATCCAGGGAACTAGCAGCCTGTCAGCCTTGCCTTTGGGGTGGGGGAGGTCATAGAGCAGATCATCTTGAGTGCCATAATGTGGCACATACAGGACAACCAGGGGATCAGGCCCAGCCAGCATGGTTTATGAAAGGCAGGTCTCTCTTGACCAACCTGGTCTCCTGTGACAAGGTAACCTAGTGGATGCAATCTACCTGGTCTTTAATAAAGCCTTTGACACTTTCTCACAACATTCTCCTGGAGAAACTGGCTGCTCTTGGCTTGGATAAGTGCACTGTTCAGTGGGTTAAAAACTGGCTGTGTGGCTGGACCCAGAGAGTGGTGTGAATGGTGCTACATCCAGCTGGCTGTGGGTTGTTCGTGATGGTCCCCAAGGTTCAGTACTGGGGCCAGTCCTGTGTAATATCTTTATTGATGATCTGGATGAGGGGATCAAGTGCACCTTCAGCACGTTTGCAGGTGACACCAAGCTGGGGGAGAGTGTTGATTTACTGAAGGGCAGGAAGGCTCTGCAGAGGTGTCTGGTCAGACTGGATTGATGGGTCGAGGTCAACAGTATGAGGTTCATCAAGGCAAAGAGCCAGGTCCTGTGCATGAGTCACAACAACCCTGTGCAGCACTACAGGCTGGGGGGAGAGTGTCTAGAAAGGTGCACCTGGGAGTGTTGGTTGACAGTTGTCTGAACATGAGCCAGTGTGTGCTCAGGTGGCCAAGAAGGTCAATGGCATCCTGGCCTGTGTCAGTAATAGTGAGGCCAGCAGGACCAGGGCAATGATCATCCCCCTGTACTCAGCACTGATGAGGCCATTTCAGTTTTGAGCCCCTCACTTCAAGTGCTGGAGCATGTTCAAATAAGGGAAATTAGAGCTGATGAAGAATCTAGAACACAAGTCATATAAAAAACAGTTGAAGAAATTTTGGTTCTTTATCTCGAAGAAAAGGAGGCCTGGGGGAAACTTTATCTCTCTCTACAACTACCTGAAAGCAGGTTGTAGTCAGGTAGGGCTTGGTCTCTTTCCCCAAACAACAAGTGACAGGACAAGAGGAAACAACCTGAAGTTGTGCCAGGAGAGGTTTGGATTGTGTCGGGGTCTCAGGAGGTTGAAATTACCCAGATATGTGTTAGAGAGTCTCTTTTTTGGTTATTAGGAGATACTTCATGGAAAGAGTTGTCAAGCATTGGAACAGGCTGCCCAGGGCAATGGTTGAGTCACCATCCCTGAAAGTATTTAGAAGACACTTAGGTGTAGGTTTAGTGGTGGACTTGACATTGTTAGGTTAACAGCCAGACTCAATGATCTTTCCAACCTAAAATTATTCTTTGATGCTATGTAATACTGTCTATGAAATAAAGTTGCATATCCAGAAAAAGTCAGTTTGAGCAACAGATACTTTTCAGTTATACCAAGTAAAATTCTAATGGCAGAGTATATGCACAGCAAGTCACCAGAAAGCAATCAGGACAGTCTAACGGGCTTCTTCTCATTCCCTGAGAAAAGGAGGAACAATAATTACATGGAACTTTGCACACACTGTTTATCAATTTGAGCAATCATTTTATTGCTTCAGGTGCAATTTTAATCCACATCCTTTTTTCTCATCAAAACAGAGGTTAAAAAAAACAGAGTAAAAACTCCATGTGAATATGAAGAATTTGTGAATTGTTTAAGCAGCAGAGGGAGCTGAAGGACTGTAGAAAAGCATGCTGCTGTGGAAAATCAGCTACAGACTATACACAGCTGTTCTTCAGTGAGCAGTTCACTCAGTTTAAATTTCTGTTTTAATCAAACTTGCATAACTTTAATATTAAAAGAGGTTAAAAATTAAACTATATTTCAATCCTTTTTTTTTTTTTTCCTTTTCTGTTTCTAAAGAATATTTGCTTCCTTGAGAAGAACACTTCAAAACGTGTATGGAAATACTTTTGCCATCTGTGGTGTTTTGGAGTGTGATTGTGTTCACAGGGACACTTAGATAAATGCTGGATGCATGTGGCAGACCAAAACGTTAAGCTGTAAAGACCCATCATCGGTAACCACGATCATGCAAATTACATTCGCTTAATTCCTTATTCCTCATGCCTGAATTTTCAGAATATTATCATTTTTTCTCTTAAATCTGAAAGATGCTCATGTTTTGACCAAAAGAAAAGAGCATCATTGTCCAAAATAGTAAAGATATATAATTTCACATAGAAGACTAATTTAATAAAGAGCCTTCAGTTATTTAATTTCTGCTAGAGGGGAAGTGCTAGGTGTGACATACCTCACTGAACAGCTGCTTGGCAGAATTCTTTTAAAGTTTGTAGCACCTAGCTCTCAGTTGCACGGATGTATGTCAGTTACCACAGGAGCCTTCATATATTGTTTGGAGTTTTTTGAAACTGTTTTATAGACCGTAGCAATTATAAGTGAAAATAACAAAAATCATCAGTAAACAGAAAAATCCAACTCTGAAATATGGAAAAGCAGAAATTCTCCGGGCATGGTCAGGAAGTCTTATTGCTTGCTAGATTTGAAGAATTCAGCACCAAGAGGTTATTATCCTATGGAAATCCACCCAAATACCTAATTTGGGTACAATACATATATTTGTATACAAATATACAAATACAAATTCCTCCTTTGGCCTGCCTGATTAAACAGAAAACTTGAAAACAAAGATTTACTTGGTTTTTTTGTTTATTTGATTAGTTTGGGTGGGTTGTTTTTTGTTTGTTTGATTTTGGTTTTTTTGGGTTTTCTTTTGTTTGTTTCTTGAGGGGTTTTTGGATGTTGTTGTTGTAGTTGTAGCTCTTTAATGGGTCATGAGAAAATAGTTGCTCTTTAATGGGTCATCAGAGCTTAGGGGAGAATTAAACCATTACTTTCACTTTCCTTGAGAAAAAGATGAAAGGAGGAAAAAGGAAAATAAGATGAAAGTAGGGAAAAGGAGAAGAAGGGCACACACAAAGCACTCTGTGCTGCTGAGTAAGGAACCAATATATGAGGAGAGATCTTTGTTTGAGTCCCCATTCTAAGCAAAAAGTTCTGAAGTGCTTGCTGGTTTTACAGCCGTGTTCTGCACTCACAGAGATCCGCTGGGGAAACGGCTGTAAGCAAGGCAGGCTGTGTAGCAGCTGGGCAGCATGCTCCCTGCAGGGCCAACACGAAGCCTCTGGTATCCAGGCACTTTGGTCAATTCCCCTCACTCCTTCCAAGTGCAAAGTGCCCTTTGGGGCACCTTTCCCGTTCCCAGAGTGTTTCACAGTTGAATGATTTTTTTTCATCTCCATTTTTTGTCCTGCTGTTTTTTCCTTGTTTGAGGGAATTACTTCTCCATGAACACATTACACCTGTTCCCCTTTCCTACTCAAATTCTTCCATGCCTGTGTATCATGAAAAAGTGTTTAAAGATTGCATAAAGAATTGTCAGCAAAGGCATCAATAAGAACAGGTTTAATATAAAAGTGACAGCATGACAAAATTTGTTGGCAAGGTTTAATCTACTACTTACTAGGTGGTTAAGGCACGCTGAGGAAAAGCAACAACAACAACAACAACAAAACAAAAAAAAAAAAAAAAAAAAAAAAAAAAAAAAAAAAAAAAAAAAAAAGAAAAAAAAAAAAGAAAAAAGACCAGAGCAAATCAATCCAAACCCTAAGGGCCCAATAGCACTTAACAGCATTTAAATTTGATAGTACTTAAACTTAACAACATTTCACTTAATTTACTTCATAATTTAAACAATTTGGCAAAGAATTCATATAGGATTTACTATATCACAACAGTAATTTACTTAGAGGCTTAACTTCCTTACCAACCTAAAGTACTTAAGAATCAAGGAGAGCAGAATTTCTCCCACATTTGATATGCATGCTTGCATGCACACAGACATAAAGAGTCTGTACAAGGTAACTATGAAAAATTACCCTTGGAGGTAGTGGAATGCTCGCTTCAGACGCTGTTTCATCCTGTCAGTGGGTGAAGGGTTGAGCCTCGGGGAGTGGGGGTGTCAGGTCTATTGTCATTTGGCAATCCTTCGAGTACAGCAAACCTGAGAGTTTGCTGGCTCTTAGAGGTGCTCTGCTCAGAGGGAGGTTGCTGGTCACAGCCTGCTGCGGTCCAGAACAGCTCAAAGGGTCTCATTTTAAACCACTGTTTATAGGGCCAGAAGACAGTCAGCTTTAGTCATAGCAATGTTTCATCTTGGCCGCGCTTCTGATCGGAAACTTTCTTTGAAAGTATGAGAACAAAAATATCATTCCACTTGAGTTGTTATTTATGCAAAAAAAGCTTCCAAGGTTGTTCAAAAATGAGGGGAGGAACTCATTAGGCAGCACAAGTTCCTGAGAGCAGATGGTATTTCTGATAAGCTCAACAGTTGCTCAGCTCAGGTGCTGTTGGTCAGGGCTGAGGCTTGACAAGCATTTCTCAGAACATATTGAGGCCTGGAGATGGGGGGATGCACAACCACACTTTGCAAGTCTAAGTAAAGGATGGCCTTTCTTCTTTTCCTTTCATTACCTCCTCCTTGTCCCACTGTGCATCTCCAATGTACACAAGGGAGAGGATAAATGAAATTTTATCTGGGAAACGAATCTGCTGTTACATATGTGAGAACAAGGAGTATTTCTTCCATGTGTCCTCTTTTAATTTCTACCTCCTAATGCCACAGCACTGGATTTTACTCTGATAGCTTCAGTCTGGTCTGGTGGGAGCCAGCTGGGACTTCCCAGGATCAGGATGTGAGTGAGTAGTTGAATCCCCTTCCCCAGGTCCTATTTTAAAGAGCTTCCTTCTCACCTGTGGTCACATGCCCATGAAGAAACCTGGATACCTGTAGGCATCTTGACTGTGTCTCTCCCACTCCTCCTGTGCCCCAGCTCCTGCTACTGTTCTCCTCTGCTCCTCAGCTGCCCTCACTCTCCCTGCATCCATGTCAAATTGTTGTTGGTGCCAGCTGGTGTCTCACCACATTTGAGTCTCTTGATTTGACATTTTACTGGAATGCACTTGGGAAACCATCGGGGAATATGTTTCTTTACCATAGGAACCATGGCAGGGGATGGGGATTACCTGTCAGACCTCATGCTGATACTGAATTGAATTTCTGTCAGGGCTGAATATTCATTCATGGGAACTGGAGCATTCCTTGGTATCACAGAATATATATTACCCTCAGGTTTCACGCCTTCTGCCTTAGACCTTCTGGTACGAGGAGTAGGAGACTAATTACCTGTAGGACTGGGAATACAAGAAAAGAAGGTCACAGGTACATATTTCCATCTTGATGCATTTTCTGACTGCTGAGTAAAAGCAGACTTAAAAGGACAGCTTTAATATAACAATCCTTTCCTGCCCTTTTGGATTCCTTCAGTAAAGTGAATTTTTCTGCCAGCCACTAACTGAAGTGGACTGGATATTATGTCAACTCTTTCTGGTCCCTGCATACTTACTCCATGCAAAGAAAAGATACCAAGGGTGTTCCCTTCCTTCTCTTTACAATACCCATACTCTGACATAATATTCCCCAAGAAGTGACAAATCCAGGTTCAAACCTTTATGACTTCTGCTCAGAAATAAAGAGACATTCTGTGTTTCAGATATATGGTCTCAGGAAGCCTTCCTGGATTCAGTCAATGAACCTTGGATAGCTGAGTTTTTGATGCAGTTAGGCTTTTAGAAATCTTACTGTTCACCGGCCTTTTCAAATGCCTATCTCACACAGAAAATGGACTTTTCTGAAAATATTTTCTTGAAATCTGCTAATTCAGTGAAGGCTGAGCTTGTAACTTCTACACTGCATATATCACCATGAAGTAAGGCCTCTACTATAGGTGCAGTGCTACAGTCTTGATGTGGGAGAAAAAAAGTAAATTTTAACACTTTCTTTAACGTTTCTTTTAGATTTCATCTTAGAAAGTATTATGTTTAGGAAGTATTAGTATTAGTTTAGTTACTTTTTGTGTAGTTACTTTTTTTGTTTAGTTACCAATGTGTCTTGGCACATTGGTCTTTGTAGATGTCTTTTGAGACACATAACTGTCACCATTCATGACATGCTTAATGTAAGCAATCAAACTCCAATCCAAATACTGACATAAAAGGCAACAAATCTGGTCCCAGAGGTTGGGTGTCTGAGAATAGAGGGTCCCATGTTGTCCGAGGGTGACTGAAGAACCTGTGGATGAACTTTAGGAAAACACTAGGGTAACAGATTTTCCTATTCAAAATCACCCTTCCCTGTGGTGACCCTCTTTCTTGCTTCTTCAAGAATCTTTGACATGCTCCTTATCTCCTGAGAGTCTCATCAAGCTTCTGTCCACTCTCTCCATTCCCTTTAGCAGCAGTGGCTGTGGCAGCTATCCATCTTCAGGCATATTTGCTTCCACCTGAGAAATTCTTAAAGTAGTGCTTAGAGTAAACCTCCCTCTTGTGCAATCTTTGTTGCAACACTGGAGATGTCTGTGGAAACCAGCATCTCTATAGTGATGTTAACAGCTGTGTGGAAGTCTTTTAGAGATCTAGGTTTTGCCTAAATTTCTTCTGATATGTTTTAAATGGGGTTTTTGGTGCTTTTTTTCTTTGTTTTGTTTTGTGGTTGTTTAGTTTTTTTGTTTGTGGAGGTTTTTGTTTGTTTGTTTTTGTAGGATTTTTGTTTGTTTGTTTTTGTTTGGTTTGAGTGGTTTTTTTTTTTNTTTTTTTTTTTTTTTTTTTTTTTTTAACAGAACCCTTGTCCTCTTCAGCTGTAGCCTCATAAAGAAAACTCTAAAGGAATGGGTGAGAGAAGGGACTAAATTACTTATTTCTGGCCTTGTAAACAGTGCTAGTGAAAAAACCCAAACCTTTTCTCTGCCTCTATTTCTCTTCTTCAGGAATTCTACTTTCAAGATGTGAATGTCAGACTCTCAGGGACACAGACTCTTTTACGCAGCTCTGGAAGTTCTGATCAGTAAAGCACTTAAGAACTTACATTTAATCATGTCATTTTTTCAGACTTACCATTTGTTGCCTTGTGAACCAGAGTACTCAGCACCTTGGAAAACAGTGGTCTAAGTGCATCAAGTGCACTTGACCTTATTCAGTGAGCTGTTGCATGTATGTTCCTCTCAAAACACAAAAGGAAGGTCATTAAATCGATGTGACACACTTCCTAAGTAGTATGTTAACTTCAGTGGTTTCTTTGCATTTCCATTTAAAGTGTTATTGTCTGCCTGCTGAGACTCTTCCTGCTTTATAGCAGCCATATCTTGTACTAAAGTGAACTTTACAGTGTATTGTTAAAAACCTTTCACAACAGAGGCTGCTGGTATTCAATGGTGAACAGTAAGATTCATGTGTGCAATTAGTCAAGTTTTGAAGCATTTGTGCATTCTTTGGCATGAAAACCACTCTGCAAATGTAAGATCATTATGACTGAGAGTTGTCTCCTTGGAGAGAGAAAAATGTGACTAGTCTAAAAAATCCTAGCAACATCCTATTAAGGCCCTAGGTTTTGTTCATTCAAGTCACAAATTTCTCAACACAAGTGGAAATAACAGGATACTGATAGCAAATTGGTTTTTTCCACATCATGACTATAAGTAAGTTACCTAAGCCAATTTCTCTAATCCAATTTCTGTATAAAAGTTTGCACCTAAGTTCAATAGAAGAACGATGCAGAGTAACTATTGTTCCTTATAACTGTTCTTTATTAATACTTAGATCCCATAACTTAAAATAAGAAACATTTCACACAGATTCAGAGCTAAAAAGAAGGCAGATACATAACTTTAAATTGTAAAACCTACATCAAGGGCAAAAGGGAGTTCACTAATAGGGCAAGAGCCATGCTTATAGTAAGGCAATGTATTTGCAGAAATGCTTTTATCTTCTAATGAAAGTTTTGCTGAAAGGGTGGGACTTCAGGAGGCACTCACCACATTTGTTGTCCTTTCCCTGTTATTTCACATTCCTTCTGTAAAGGGAGGAATGGGCCACAGAGACTTGATTCTTCACCTGAATATTTTCTTATTTTTAAGTGTTTTGTGAGATTGAGGTAAATAGGTTAGCTGGGGATTTGGCCTAAAATATGATAAAGCATATGTAGCTACTGGCAGAATTCCCTCCTGAAAGGCACGTTACAGATTTGTTGTTATGTAGTTGAGTTTATAACACAGATAAACATTGTCTGGAAATCTATTTTCCTTCTCTTTAAGATGATTGCATGTCTGCATAATTTTTCCTTTTTCTGTACTAATTCTGCATATGAATGGTTAAAAACTCTCAGCTTTTTAATTTCTCCCAACTCCTACACATTAGTAAGATCAAAGCAATAGCACGATGAAAAACAAATTGAGAACCAAAAGAATTTTATGTACTAATGAAAAATATACCTTATCTTCGTCTATTTTCTAAAATCAAAATTATACATCAGTAATATGTCTAATTGAATGTCACAATATTAGTAATTGTGCTGTCAATGACAGAAATTTTTTCCAAAGTCAAAGTGTCACCTTGCTGTCAAATAATCCCATAGATTACCATAAACAGAGCTAGCAAAATTGTACTGTGACTGAAAAGATATGTGATGTGAATCCCAGTCATTACCAAAGACATGACTTCCATTGTAATTATCTGCCTACCACAACAGCTTCCTTCTGCCAGCTCTTGCTTACCTGCTGCCACACAAACTCATTAACGTTTCTGTTGATGCAATACCATTTGTACAGTTAACCTTTGTGCAAAGTGGGGGCATTTCTTCATTATGATGGATTCTGTAATATCACAACAACTTGCATTGAGGATTATATTTTTCTTTTCTTCATTTATGGTTAAATTAGAAATTAGTCTAACAGCTGGGTTCCATTACACTGAGCTGCCTTGTCATCTGAGGAAAATGCAATTTGGTTTGCAGGTAGCTTCAGTGTTCTCCATCTAAGAAGGGATTACTGCTGTTGCTCAAAGTGACTTTTAAAGGCAGATAAATTCTTGCACATTTCAACCGGTTTTTGATGGAAAATAAAAAAGTATTTTTCAAAGTAAATTAAATAATTATTGTTTCATTTTTAGATATCAGACCTCAGAAACTACAAACCTTTTCCTATATCTACTCTTTTAACAAAAATATTACAATCACTTTTCCAGATGATTTTAGGTTAAAGATTGACTTTATTTTAATATTTCAAATTCATAGTAACAATCTTAAGTTTTTCGCTTCTTTTTCATGGTCTGCAAGTATAGCCTCTTTTTGCATTTTTTGGACCATTGTAAACCATAAATGTTTTTTGCAACACCTATAGAATACTTCCCATAAGTATTTACTTGGTCTATGTAAGTGTAGATTAGAATTTTAATGGCCCAACTGTTTTAAGATTGAGAGTAAATACATTTTTTTAATTAACCAGTGCTGAGAAATATAAAGAGCAGTTTAGTGCTAGACAGAAGAAATGCATCACATTTCAGGTGTTGGGTGGATCTGCAGAGCTTTTTGCATTAGTTTAGGTGATGAATCTTACATTTCATCTAGCAATTTCAGGAAGATTATTACTCATCTGGTATTTGAATTATCTCTTTACTTCTCACAGCGATGCGGTTTCTGAAGCTGAAGGTGAACATGCTGCTAATTTTACATTTGTGAGTTCTCTGCTTCACATGGAATAGACATTGAGCTTTCTTGCTGATCATGTCTCCTTCTCTCCTGAGAGCTCAGACTCTTTGACACCTCCTGTTCTTCCCACTGTCCCATTCCTAAAGCCTGCTTAATTCCGTTTTCTGTCCTATTTCTGCCTCACATTAGTTCCTTTTTAATTCTTTCCCAAGGTTGCCTGGATCATGTGTCTTCCCTTTACTGTGCAAATTTCTGGTCCCAGTTGATGCAGCAGCAGGGAGGCAGGTCTCTCACAGACTGCATATTGGAGACAGAAGAAGACTCCAGGCAGCAACTGGGTGTGTTAGGTCAGGATGTGTTCTGCACACTGATCAGAAGTGCTCTGTAAAAATCCAGACTCTGAAAATTTGCCAGACAAAAATTCAGTAGGGGAATTTGATACAATGCAGAGCGATCTGAAGCAACCACCACCTCACAAAATGAAAAGAAGTTCTGGGGGGTTCTCATGAGATATGGTGTAGTTACAAAACATAAACATTGTGACTTTGTAGACCTGTAAGATGGTATTGATATTGTTTGTATCTGGCTACAGACTTTGAAATGAGTTTGCAAGGCCCAGAACAGAAGTACATCAGGCTCGCCCTCTCTGAACTGTTTTTGTTTTACTTGGGTTGACTTTAAGACTTTTTAAGTTTTCTATCGACTAGATGGTTGTCCCTAATTTATTCTACTTTCCTTTAACCTTGTAAAGTATTAAATCATAGTTTTATTGAGATAGCAATAATAAGCAGTTGTTCTATGTAGAATGATACATTTATGGCTGCCATGAATATGTAGTATACAGAAATACCAGCCTGGTAAGATAGCAAAGGCATCAAGAATTGGAAATGCAGAATGCAGAACAGAAGAGAACAGATGTGATTATAAATGGGCACAGGCTGACACTGTGGCTGCTTATGATACAGGGCTGTAAACAACTCACCAGTGGTCAAATAAGGAAGCAACATCTGGAACTGCTTTTAGGGGTATCCCCATGTTTTAGGGATAACAAAGAGAACAGATAAATAGTACCTTATACAGGTAAAAGGCACTGTATATAGTTAATTTCGTTGTAATGTGGAGCTTCAGATCATTGGAGAAAAAGGAAAGGGTAAAAACATGTTAGCAAACATATAAAAATGTTCTCAGGTACATCACTTATTGAGAAAGAAGACACCACCAATAGGAACATCTGGTGGGATACTCCAGATACTGACACTAATCATGTCACCCATCGCTGCTGGCAGGCTGAAGTCACCGACTGCAGGATCTGCACAAGTGAGGAGAGGATGTGTGTAACACTAGGAAAAGGGGTAGAAACCAAGCATATGACAAGATTACTATTATTTATTAATCTTGTTACTATTATTGAAACAGAGAGTTTTCCCCATTAAAAAAGTAAATTGAGCAAATTTCTGACTTTCATACAAGATATATTTTCCCTTTGCTTATTGACAAAAATCTGGAATATAGCAACAGTAATTGCTGGAAATGGAAAAAGAATACAGGCAGAATCCAAGGAAGTAAAGAGGTTTTGTCTCCTTATTTCTGCAGCTTGCGAAACTGTCAGAAGTCAGTCCACAGAGCAGATTCAAGTGGAAGGACAGAGTTTTTTCCTGTGGGCTGGTCGCTGGAACAGATTGCCTGAAGATGTCATGTACCATCTCTGGAAGTGTTGAATGACAGGTTGGATGGCATTTTGGGCAACCTGGTCTAATGCAAGGTGCCCATGCTTATGCCAGAGGGCTGGAACTAGATGATCTATAAGATCTCTTCCAACCCAAACCATTTCATAATTCTATGATTTGCTATGGAACTCTACATTATCATTAACCTGTACTCTATCAATCAACCATAACCTCACTGGGGCCATATATCTTCCTTCAAAACCATACTCATGTCAACACCTGAAATCAAAGGAATTTGCCTGGCTCTAGGTTTCTTAAAATCAGGCCCATTATATTATCTCAGCTTATTCATACTAAGAAAGGAGCATTTTGTCTTTTGTGTAACAGACTAAATGTCTCAAGTGTGTGGTTGCTCTCAGCTAGAAAATGACTACAGACTAACACAACTGCAGGAAATTCTTCAATATGAGCCTTAGGATATCTGAAACACTCTAAAAGGGATATATTCACTTTAGCATTTTCAAATAAATGAGACAGAAACAGAAGAAGGAATTTTTTGTGTGTTATATTTATATGAAAACAAGAAATGTATCTTATTTCTTGTGTAGTAAGATTCCTAATATGGAAGGCTTTCAAGATCTTCCTGAGCATTTGTAACTAGAGAGGGAATTAGATATTCAGTGCCTGAAAAATTCACCTTTAGGAGTACAATAATATAATTTCCCAGTGAAAACAAACAAAAAAGACTCATAGGTGGAAAGGAATCTTAATTGATTCTGATTATGCAAAAAAGTAAAGTAGATTAATCAAGAGAAAGACATAGAAACATTTTATTGCACAGAGAGTTTGAAACATTTTATGATTATGGGTGCAAGGGTTAAACCAGATGGCATACATTTTAAATAGGCACTACAGCAACGTGTCAAATATGTCCATATTTGCATATACTTTATGTTAAAAACATGCCAGCACTGTCTTATATATTCAGAGCCTAGCAAGTGGAAGTCAAAGAGGTCACCTGTGCAGCTGGTGCAGGTAATGGAATTCCCATCAGGCAGATTTAGAAACTCTAAAGAAATGTGCTAAACACAACGCTCCATCTGTTTCTAAACTATTGAGACAAGCATGCAATTTGTATGCTTTAAAAAATAGATATTATAATTTTAGTATGTTATTTTATGTGTGCTCTAATACATTCCAATATGTGTCACTTGTTTGGAGAACATACTAACAGGCACATAAATACCTAAGCCATGTATACCATTGTTTTGGAGTTTGCCATACCAGTTTTCTCCTGATAAAAAAAATAATCATAATCATCTTAATGCTTAACTTAACAAAGCAGATGCTGAGAAATATTTTATGGCCATACTGTCTCAGGTGGTTGCTACTAAGACCTGTCTAGGAGTGAACACTAAATAAAATGATAAAATCAATCTGAAAAGGAAGGATAATAAGGATGGAGATCATAAGACAAATACTTGTGAAAAACATAATAGGCCAGATTCTTCTCTTAGATAGGCATGAAGATCTTTAGCTGGATGCTATGCACTAATTTTGCCACAGAACAGAATTGATAGCAATGATTCTAGTATCTACTTTTTCTCTAAAATAAGAGCCCTGGTAGCTTGAGACAATGACTGGACACAGGACTTTAGGTACTGTACAGGAATTACTGCAATGCAATTTTATAGTGTCCTGCCTGTAACTTTACAATGATCCTACCCAGGTTGCCGCAGAAGCAGATGAGGGAATACACACCTGCTAATGTTGCTGCTTTTGGCAGTAGCTGACTGCTTTTATGTCTCACCTCTTAGTCTCCTATCAGCATTAGCCCTTTTCTTGGGGATTTCTGAGTGCCCTCAAACAGAAACAGGACAAATGACAGCTGTCTGTGTCCAGGTCATCTATATTTTGCATACTTGATTAGTCCAATTGACTGCCCTTGGGTAGGCATTTGCTTTCTGAACGTGTTGACCACTGCGTAGGTGTTGCAGAGACTGTCTGCTCACACATTGTGGACCTGCTAAAACTGTCCTTAACTAGATTTTTTAGACATACCCTGAATAGCTGCACAGAGAACCCACACAGCTCTCAGGATGTCTCTGCTTATTCAAGCTTTAAGTTGTGTAACAAATTGGAGAGAAAGTGGAAAAATTCATGCAATAATGATATGATGCAATTTCATCCCTTTTTCTACTCCAGTCTTTTCCCTCATTAATATGTTGAATAACAGTGTATTGCAGTTAACACCAGATTTTACTGTGACATGCTTATTTTAAAGATATTTGTGGGTCTACATAAACAAGAAAAGGGTTGCACCATCAGGTCTGCAAGATGCACACACCGAACTTTGAACCCTGAGTTTTCAGGAGTGGCTCATCTGGGAGCCTGGGGATGTTAAGGATACTGGTGAAGGAACAGGATCTGAGAGAACTCTGAGGTACAGCTGTCAACCTCTGTTCTGTGGTAGTGGGTGCCTGTAAAATATTGAGTGGGAAGCGCCATCCAAGCCGGTTCACTTAGCAAATACGGCTTACGGGTCCATGCTGCCAATGTGACTGCCCATGGATCCATCCTGTCCATTTCCCGTGCTCCCCAAATGTGCAGGGGGAGAGAACTGAGAACACCAGAAGTGGCTAAGTTTGGATGGGTGACAGGTATTGCACTAAAGGTCTGAGGGTGCTGTAGTGGTGCTGATGGAGGAAGATGAAGAAGCTGAGCATTGTGATGAAGGGAGAGGAGAGGTTCACGGAAAATGTGGAGAGATATGTTTTTGTATATTCTAAATGACATGACAAAATCTTAGGAATCAAGTCTTCATCCACTGTCTGCTTTACATTAATTACCTTCTTTACAGACCTTTAAGCTTCATTGTTTATGCATACAGTGTTTTAATTAAATAAAAGCTTAATAAACTGGCGAAGACTTAGTCCCTGTCAGTAGTATCTTCTGATCATTTTTTGTTGATTTATTAACTGGATGAGTAAATTTCCTGTCCCCAGTGGTTATATACTCACACCAATTTGTATTTCTTCAAGGCATCAAGAAAGTTATAAATAAAAAAAATACTCCTAGGGCCAAATGTGTATTTGTTCAGACATATTAAAATATTTTCTTTCAAGAATATCTTTTAAAGATTATCTGAAGGATTTGCCAGTAGTTTACTATTGAGATAACCAGCATAAATGATAAATAATGTTAATAATGTACTGTTATCTGCCTTGTAGAGTTTAGACACATTAAGGTGGAGTATGAATAATTTAGTTTGAGCTGTGTTACTTGATCCAAAACCCCATAGCTCAACACACATAAAGACACAGTTTGTATTGGTTTTAATCTGTGCTTAGCCCGTTTCTGACAAAATATTTACATCCATTTTTATACTCTTAATAAAAGTGCATTATAAATGTTACTTCATTGAATTTACTGGATAAAGTCAGAACTGTTTCTGAGATCTTCCTTACCTTAGGGTGCCTGGCCATTCCCTCATTCTAATTGTTTCTTCTTCTTTTTCTTTTTTTTACTAAATCAAAATTATGTAGTAAAAAAATCTATAAAAGCTATCATCTTATATATCAGTATATATTTCATCCTCTAAAAGTTGGTTCTTGGGAAGCAGAATGCTTTGGTGGTGAAGGGGTAAGGACGTGAGCTCGGGCTGTACTGCTTGCATGGCTCTGCCTTGTGGATGGGTTGTAGATGAAACTGTAGATGAAAAAGGCTGTGGAAATGTTCATTAATAGCAAAAGAAAGTCATAACTCTAAAAGTGGGTCTTCTTTTTCAAACCTGATGTTTAATTAATGAAATTAGTAAACATGATTTTTACCTTTGTCAATAATTTCTTGGAGAGTGCTTTGACAATGTTACTTTATTTGGAAAAAGATTTAATGAACTAAGGTTTTATATAATTGGTGTAATATGGGAAAATATTCCTAATATTCAGTTAAAGAACCTGTAGATTCTAGTTTATATAAACAGGATATGAAGAAAGGGTACTACTTGTAATAGGTCTGTAGATCCGATGCATGTTAGAAAAGTAAAAGACAAAGAGATGACCTTATGCAGGTTAGAAATAAAAATTCTCAAGGACTTTAGCAAAATCCAATTATTAAATTTAAATAAAAATAACAGTATACCAATTTCACATCAGAAAATAATCACAGTTCTCATATATTAGAGTAATATATAAGATAGGAAAAAAAAAAGTAATTTAAGACACATATCCAACAGCCACACTTACTGATTTTTATATCCTCTATAAATCCATATCTTATTCTGAGGATAATAAATGTCTTTAATGTCTTTCACCCTCACTGTGCAAAACTCTTCCGAAACAGCATTTGCAAATTGTGTTTCTACTACTACCTTCAAATATTTTTCTTTGTTACAAAAAAAAAAAAAAAAGATAACTTCCTTGGGGGAGAGAGGGAATATAATTAATAGTGAAATTAAACATCTTGCTACTGGTATTGTCCTGTGTGCATTTTTGGTCCAGGATAAAATATTGGCACTACCCTGGTATCAAACAGATATTTATACACCAGACTATATTTCAGGCTGTCAAATAAGTAGCACAATGTCACCAGTTTTTAAACTGTCCTATACTGTAACAAATGTTCCTGTTATTTTATATGCAGGCATATGTGCATGCACCTTCTACCATCCACAGATACATAAATATACATGTCCACATAAGATCTTCAAAACACTGAATTGGGAGTTGGGTTGAAGTTATAACTTCTAATACTAATGATGCAAAATTTTGAACAAGTGCTTTTGAATTTTCAAATCTTGTGTTGAAACAGAAGGTTTAATGATAGTTTTAGTAGCGTGGACAAAAAGGATACTATTTCTGTGTCTGCTACATAGGACTCTGGGCTGAGTAATTTGTTAATATAAGCATCTGACTAAATAATCAGTGAAACTGACACCACCTCCTTGAAATCTGAATGTATGCAGGCAATATGCCTAAAGCATTTGCCTTGGCTCCATTCCAGTTGTTGTCATATACTATATCTAACTTCTTAATTTTAATTTTGCTTTTAGAGGGGAGTAATACAGGGAAATCAGCCAAATGCTCCTCAAAACTCTGCTACTCCTCTTGGGTTTGACCTGCTTCTTCATGGAGAGAAAAAAGAAATCATCAACCATCAACACCTATCATCCACAACAGTAAAATGAATTGTTACTTGCAAAATATTTCCATATTTTTATTCAATTTATTCCTTTATTATCAGAGTAGTTAATATTGTTGACTTAATTCTTAGTCACCTGATTTATTTACAGTGGAATAGATAGCTGAATAGTTGTGTTAGGAGGTTTTTGGGGGGTTTCCTCTTTGCTTTTTTTGTTTTGTTGGGTTTTGGTTTTGTGTGTGTGTGTGTATGTGTGTTTTGAAGGTTTTTTTTGAAAAAAACAGGCCTTATGCTACATAATAGTCTGATCTGCCACTGACACAAGAAAGCAAACAAAGTTTACATTCCAAGTAGTGGTGACTTTTCTTTTGCTTTTTGATCTTAAAACCTCCATTATATGCAGAGGTGACACATAACTTGCACACCTAATTTATAATCCTTTAATCCTCAAATATTTTTCTCATTCTAGGAAATTGAATGTTAGATCAATGTCTAGTCTATATTTGCTCAAATATTGTTTAGTTGACCTTTATTTCACACTTTACTTATCTGAATATTATGCTTGATGTATGTTCTTGACAAGGAGTAGCAACAGATACACTTATAATGGCCAGATATCCCAGACATCTTGTCATTTTCTACATAAAACGCAAAAAAAAAAAAGAAAAAAAAAAAACCATTGAGGCAGAACTGCTCTTTTGTCTTCAGTGTGATATTTCAAGGTCAAAAAAGATGTGTTAATGGGGCAATTTAGCATGTAATAAATAATGCATTTGCCATTGCACGGGTTATATTTCTACTACTATCTAGGTTTCTGTTTGCTGCATTTTCAATCCCACCTTTCTATGAATAGCAATGTTCAAGTCTTTAAAGTAAAGATGAGTGTATAACTATATTTTCATTTCAAAACTACCAATCATGTAAAATACAACGTTATACTTCTCATACTGTTTTTTCATTTTTGCTACAACATCTAAAAACAGAATACATCAAGGCAGCTTTTCGCATATTGAAAAAACCCACATATATTGACAATCCTTGTAGATGTACAAATTTTGTGAGGCAGCTTTCCAGCTGGGTGGCCCACAGCATATACTAGTGCTTGGTGTAGTTCTTTCCCAGGTGAAGACTTTGCACTTCACCGTGTTGAAATCCAGCAGGTTCCTGTCAGCCCACTTCTCCAGCCTGCTGAGGTCCCTCTGGATGTCAGGATGATCTGGCATATCAGCTTCTCCCCCTAGTTTGATGCTGTCTGCAAATTTGCTGAGGGTGCACTCTGCCCCACCATGTCAAATAGAAGTAGACCCAGTATAGATCCATGGAATATATGACTACAGACTGCCCTCCAACTAGATTTTGCTCTACGGAGCACCACTCTCTGGACCAGGCCATTCAGCCAATTTTCAGTCCATCTCACTATCTGCTCATGCGGAATGTACATCCATAGTTTCCCTGAGGACCATAAAGTACATGGAAATGGTTTCCAGGATTAGACGCTTCATCAAGCCCTAGAATTATGTCCTAATAACAAAACCTACTGGATCCAAACCAAAAATCGCATTCATTCTGCCTCTTGAAACCAAACTTCTGAATAGACCCAAGTGAAAAACGTCACAGGCCTTGAAATATGTGAAAGAGGGCATATTTCTATGTAAGTCATCAACACATTCACTACAGGTGAAGCAGAACTGCAGTTCTGTTCCCTCTGTCTGGAACTGGGTTTAATTTTTTTCTATGATCTATTGTGAAAATCACTTCTTTTAGGTGCTGGATTGCTCCATAGAGGTGATTAGCTCTAGATATTAATCATAAGAAACAACTGGGATACTCATTTCCTGAGCTGGTTCCTACAAGTTATATACCTGAGATAAGTGGGATGATTCTGGGTACAGGAATTTTGCTTGCAGTTTTGAAGCTTCAGCCAACTGCTTCTGATGTGACAGCTTTCCCTGCTTTGAGCAAGTAACTATTAACAACGTATTAAAGTCCTTTTTGATATATCACATCAGCTATTTGTTGTTCTTTGTTCAGTTTTAGGAACCTGGCCTGTTCCCACTGACCTCAGAAAACATGGGAACAAGCCTTCCAGCCCCAGCACTGCTGACCTGAGTCGAGGTAACAGCAGTGGAAGGGTGTGACACATTTCCATAGCAGATGCACGGGAGATGGGCAGAGTACAATGTGCTCTTGCAAGCCCAGATGTTTTGGGAATTCTGAGACTTTAACAGATCTTAGACCACACTCACTGGCACTGGTCAGGACCAAATAATCCCTGTTTTTTCTCAGTTATCCTTCACTCTGTGTTTAGTAGCTCTTGTCTCAGGACAAGACTGTCTTTTCTATCAATCTATGGAGTGCCTCATAATTCCCAGTCAATATAAGGATGCACACCCTTCTTTTTCCTCTAACAAATACAATGTGAGTAGTTTATAATGTTTGGGCATTTTTATTTCCTGGCACAGCTTGCAATTTTTTACCTGGTTATCACTCTGCCATGTTCCAGAATAATACTGGAGCTTGTCTATGTAAGGAAATGTCTGGTCCAAAATTCAAACTGCAAAATGAAAAGTTACTCTTAATCACACTTACACATTACTGCTTATCTTGCCTGAGATTTGTTGCATTTACTGTTGCAAAGACTTTTCAAAACACATTAGTTAAATGGAGCTGAAAATCATTCATGCATGTTTTATGGAATAAATTACAGATATATCTCCAGTTGTAAGTTATAAAACATGTCTTTGCTTGGGCTATTAAAATATTCTGCCCCATTTAAAATAAGCTACGTAATGAAACTGATGTGCAGCAATAATTCTACAATTCTTATTAACATAAAGTATTTTAGCACAAAATGCATTTTGAAAATTTTTATGCATAAATTCTAGCACTTCTGTTTAATTCTTCTCAGCAAATACAGAAATACAGTTACATACAGTTATCAAAAACTGTGAAAAATTGAGAGAATTTTAATTTTTTTTAACAACAATTGAGGTTTTTGCCATATTTGCAAAAATTAAAGAGGATAGGATAAGCTAAAGACAGCAGGAGTGTCTGGAGCAAAAAGAAGCAAGACAAAGTCATAGAATGAAAAATACCATGGTCAAAGTCTATGTAACAGAGATTTTTCAAATTTACGTTGCAGAGAGAAGGAAGATTTTGGAGTGCTTAATGTCTTAAAATGCCAGCTTATGTGATACAGAAAACAGGTTGCTGACACTGAAGAGGAGCTTTTGATCATAAGGAAGAACTTGAATTAGTTCTGTTCTTTAACTTTCAAAATAACAAGGAGATTTGTGTGCTTTATCATCATCATTTGTAAGGCCCCAAAAAACTTCCTTAATGAGACTTTTGAAAGGGCTTACAGTTGTTCATATACTCAGATGTACAGGAGAAACACTGACAAGATGTTCTCAAGAGGTCAAAACAACAAAAAAAAACTTTACAGCAACTTTAGAAAATCAAAGCACTGTGGCAAAAGGTTTAGAACAGCATTCACTCAACAATAAAACACTTCCCAAAGCATTAGCTTAGTGCATTCAACTTAGCAAACTCTAAGCCTGGTTAATTTTAAGTTCCTCAAAAATTCCAAGGGAAATAAAAGAAGAGAAACAGAAAAAGCATACAAAAGAACAAACATAGCCACCATTCCTGGTTTCAGCAGCAACCAGCTGATAGAACTTCCAAGAGGAGGATCAAGTCATGTGCTTGCTTTGGGTCTTGCATTAAATACTCCTTGTCCTTCTTGGGCCCTTCCCCCAGGTGGGACTTGTGGCCATTTGGCCCCTCAGGAGCTGTGCTGGGGCTGACCTGCCCCTTCCCCCACACATGCACCCAAAATGTTTCTAGCCAGCAATCTTGTTATTAAATATATATCATAAAGCATATTTTTTTAATATACAAAGAATTTAAATTCTTTGTGTACTGAAAACATCACAGAGTAAGTTGACTTGTTCTGCTCCAGATCTAGAATAGTTGGTTCCTTTGGGTTATTTAAAATGAATACTATTGGCTGACATAAAATTCCTCCTCTCAATAAAACAGGTTTCTCTTGAACAGGAGAAAAAGCCTCTCTGAATGTTGTCTATGAATGGGTTGAGGGAAAAATTTGTAATCTGTACATTGTGAAGGAACACTTGACGGTCTGCCAACTATAAACAGAAGGTCAGTCCTGGGTTTTTAAGATTTCCCTAAAAATAAATGTTCTTCATGTAAATAATAATATTTTAAAATTTTTTTTTGGTTTTTGGATTTTGGATTTTTTTTAAAATTTAATTGGGGGAAACCAAAGCTGAGGTGCAATAAGAAGATTAAATGCAATAAACATTGATAAAATCGGTGTGAGCAATAAATGTAAGGGAGCTCTAGCTGAGAAAGGTTCTCTGACACACTCTTCAAGGCCTGCATGAAATGCAACAAATCTTGGGTTTGTTGATATCTGCTGAATCCTGTCAACTCAAAGCAGCCTTCCCTAAACCACTGGTTACAGTGCCTTGCTCTGCTGAATCCCTCATGTTGCTGCATTGAAGATGGAGCCTTTTACACCTACTCATACTGTGCCCATAGAGCATCTGGTCTGTGAAAGAACTGGTCTAGACACTAATTTCCTTCTCACTTTAATCTTGTGCTGACTAGACTTCACAGTTTTAATATTGAAATATCTGCCGAGCAAATTGTCTACTAAAACAGGAGTTGAGCAGAGTTTGGAAAATAAGATTTTCTTTAATTTTAAGAAGTTAAGCTGTGTCTTTGGATTCTTTCCCAGCCTTGCTGGTTAATATAGCATGGAATTTTATAGCCTGAATTAAAAATAATTACTGAAATCCTGGAAATCATATGACTTCAAGTCATATGTCTTGCAAATCAAAGCCTGATTAATTATGCCATTAAGCAATTGTTATCATCTAGTGACCAGCAAATGTATATTTTGAAAACCAAAACAAAATGTGTTGTAAAATGAGCTTAAATTCTATTAGTTGAATTAAACAATTACTTATAAACTGAAAACTTATGTTTTGGCTGGTTGCTGTGAAAAGAACTCCAAAACTAGATTTATAAGCTAGCAAGCTTGCTGGCTGGGGATGGTTGCCAGCAATAATTTTGAAACAAGAATTTGAAATAGATGTAAATAAGGTCCAAATACAGCAGATTACCCATTAAGGTATGATAGAAAAAGCTGCAACATGAAGCATAGAGTCCTTATCTACTGGTTTAGTATTTATTTTGTATAAACACATACAAATTGTGCACACACTTGAGGAGATTTTTGTCAACATTACATATTTCTCAGCATTCACTATTCTAAAAACAGACTATTGCAGTCCACCCTGACCACATAAAGAAACCATTATGAAGCCTTACCTAAACCTGCCTCTCTTTTAGCAGGCAGGAGTTTATATGACTAGTTTTCCACAAATGATAAAAGACCTGTGATTTGTGAACCTGAACCTTCATTTGCAAAGGACTCAGCTACACATGCACATATAGGCAAAGGTAGCATGGCATATTATGACTAAATGCTTCTGTACAAAAATAGAACATTTGGAAAAACCCTGGCTCAGACTTACCAGTATGAAGAAACTATTGAGGAAGACAGATCACTAACATGACCATTTAATACAATTATTATTATTTTAACAAGATTTTGTCTGACTTTTTTCTGACATAGAAATGGGACTTTCTTCCTCTGCCCTGTTGTCTGGGCAGTAAAGATAACCCTGTGATAATTGGATAAGAAACACTTGTTAACCCCTTTCAATGCTGTCTTCAGAAATTCCATCTTTTATTCTTCTATATTTTTCCTTATTATTAATCAGAGTAGTTTGTAAAAAAGCCAGGACTGTAATCTAAGTTCTGACTGGAAATTCCCTTTCTTCTGCTCCAGGTATTATTAAAAAAATTTTTAATATTTGCTTTTTATAGAGAAAATGAGGGTAGAGGAGCTCTGATGTAGCCTGGAAATGAAGCAGTTTGATGAGCAGTGTCCTGTGTTGGTCTGTAACCAGATGGGAGGAAATTAGTAAGGAGAATGGTCTTTAGGAACAGAAGTACTACACAAATGTTGTGCTACCCCATAGAAAAGAGATATGTTTTCTGTGGGAAGGTATATTGTACCTATGGATGAGCTGCCCTTTATTGATCTCACCTTAAGTTTTTCCTGCTTATATAAATTTTTGTGTTTTTCAGAATTACTTCTGAAAAGGAGCAGCACAGCATCATTCCTGGTTCTAGTCCCTGCTGTAAAATCACAGTCCCTGAGTACAATGCAATTAACAATGCAATACAATATACATCTACTATGTGATGCTGAAGCTTGAGGAGGACAAAGATCAAAATGTGTTACTTTCTTGACTGAAATTCCATTGATATCATCTGTAATGCCATGTCCTCAGGAAGTCTGCAGTCTGCAGATGAATGCCTTTGTCACATATCAACCAGAAGTGCAGAAATTTAGTGGAATGGGACATAGAAGTAGTTTTTTGAGGCTGTGGCCATCATGTGGGACAGCTTTCCTAGCATTTCAGAGGCAATTTGATTTCCATGAGTGTCCTCAACGTGACTTGTCAGGTCACAGTCCTTCCCATTTTTGTATATCATTTACTCATTAGGCCAAAACTTGTTCTTTAAATGCAGAGTTGCCTCGTGCTGGATAGGTGCTGTGCTGGTGGGATGAGCAGGGTATCTCACTTCCTGCCCTGGTTGCTGCAGGAGCCTTTGTCCTAAAATCATTCCCTTCTGTTAACCCAATAGGTGCCAGATTAATTGGAATGAGGAATTAAAAATATCCCAAACTGTTTGCTGGTCTTAGTCAGGTGGAAGATGGCATCCAGGTAATTAATACAGTAAAATGTTTCCTTTGCAATGTCTGTCTGCAGCCCCAGTAGGGCCAGATTAGTTCCATGCATGGACCAAGAAAGGAAATATAACAGGTGCATCTGCAGCCTTTCCTTCTCTGTCTGCCAGAGGTTTATTTTGAACAGTTAAGATGAAGTTTCATGCTCTTTTTTCACATTTTCCAAACCAACATGTTAAAGAACCTCTCTACAGCTGCGTGTCAGGCCTATAACTTCTTCATGGGGGAATAACCTGATTGCTGTGTTGAATCATTTACTGGGAGACTCCACAGAGAGGTCACTGTTCAGCTGTTCCTCTAGCAGTGTCCTGATTTCCTTCTTTGCCTCTGGCAAGATAATATCTCACAGGCAGAAAATATTTTATTCTTCACATCAGGATAATATGCCCATAAATATGTATCAATATGCCATCCTCAGTGCTCAAACCATCTGTACAAGTGTCACCACAAGAGCTAGTGGTAGCTTTTTTCATGTATCTTTACTTATGTACAGTCTGAATAAAGCACTAAATTCCAGCTTCTAATTAGCAGAGCAGTGGTTACTCACTATTGCTTTGCTCTGCCTGTTATCAGCTTAGTCCTGAGACAGCAAAGCCATCTGTGGATGGACCAAGTGACCAGCCATTGCAGCTTGCCAAAGTGCTGCAAGGGATTGAAACTCATCTTTGAGGAGTCTGCTCAAACTTAGCCCATCTTTGCTGGTTGTCAATTTGCAATGTTGATAGTGGGCAGTTTATAAAGGGGCGCCTTAATGGGAAGCAGAAGGATATCACACACACCTCCCAGAGGCATTTATAAGCCTTGCTCTGGAATGATTTATGTTAAGTGTTCATTGTATTAAGTCTGTCTCATTTGGTTTTAGGTCATCTACTGAAACTATCCCTCACATATAAAATATATTTCTGTCACAGACTGGGCTTTTCTTAATCACATTTTAAAATTTACCCATTTACTGTCTCCTTTTTGTCATCTGATGCATTTACAGACCTTTTTTTTTAATCTATTTTTTTCCCCTGAAAATGCTTATTGGAAGAGCAGAACATCAGCAATGATGGAATAACAGGCTGATTGACAAAGATCTCCAGACTGACTCATCAGTAAGTGTGTGGCTAAATAAAATCAAGAATTGCAAAAGAAATAGGGAATATATAGCAGTTTAATTGACAGGAGAAAGACCACATCTGTTTGAAGTTCTATGATGTGGGATGTCTGTAGGCTTCCAAATGACTTTTGCAATTTGTTATCTTTATAAATTACTTGAATGGACTATAAACAAGCCAGATTGACTAGGAAGGCAATAATGAGAAGAGGAATAACTGCACTTCAAGTGTCAAGAAAGTTTCAGTGTTGTCTTTATATTATGGCTGATACCTAGGAAATATAAACTATTCTACATAAACATACAGCTTTAATAAAAAGAAAAAAATAACAAGAAGGAGGGAAAAATAACATATAAATAAGGAAATAAGGCTTTCAAAAGAGGATCTGGGAGAAAGAAATGGTGATTTTAAGTTGCACTTCAATTATCTGGAAGTATATTCCTTGATATGTCAACATACTGTATCTTCCATTAGATAAGCATCATGCTTTCACATCTGTCCTATTTCACTTAAAATGCACATCTAAGCTTTCTTTCCCCACTGCTGCATATTTTAATATTGAAAATATTAAAATAATATTTTAACTTTCTGAAAATTAAAATAATGAAAATTAAAATATGAAAATTCTGAAAATTCAAAATTCAGAAAACTAAAATTCTGAAAATTAAAATAATTTTGAAAAACATGGATAAACACCTGTCCTGTTTTGAAAACAGTGCTTCTTTTGTTATTCAGCAGAACCATTCCCCACAATTCCTGCTGGTTAAACCAATGTTTGCACATCAACCTTTGCAGCTATTTCCAACATACAAAACTTAATTCCTGGTAGCTCCCCATCTCGGAGAAAATAGGGCAGCTCAGGCAAATGATGAAAAGTTACCTGGCCAAATACACAATACCTATAAACTAAACTGTATCTATACAGTATGTTTTTAAATTAAAAATGTTTTAAATTGTAGACTTTCCTGTAGAAATTTCAAATATGATAGAAAAAAATCACTCTGATATATAAAAGGAGACAAGAGAAAAAAAAAGTGTGGAGTCAATTGTGCTATTTCCCTTTGTCAAAAGAGGTGAACTTTCCTCTTTCCTCTTTGTCAATAGCAGAGCTCCTACTAGCACATAAAGGACCAGGATTCCATCCCTGGACTCTGTTCTAACGGAAGGAAGAAGCAGAAGTACAAGTGAAAAATAAACAAATATATTTTCATGCTAAAATTGATCTAGCTTTCTACTAAGGAGAAGCAATCATGATGTCAATTAACACACAGATATTACTTCATCCTTTTTTTGCACATCACATTTTACAAGTTCAGGCATGAAAATTGGCTTAGAGATGTACTTGTTTGATTTCCCTTATTTCTGATATTTTACAGGAAAAAAATAATAGCTTTAAGATTTAGGAAAAGCAGATATTTCAATTTCATGCTGATGGAGTTAAAAACCCACATCTTTTCTATTGGCAAGTTGATGTCAAACATCTTGTAGGAGAGGTATTGAACATGAGGACACACGAAAACCAGAGAAGAGAAATCTGGGAGCAATGTAAAGAGTTTTTCAAAAACTAAGAGTACTTTTTGAGAAAACAGAAGCAATCTCTTCATATGGAAAAGGGATGAGAAACAGGGATCATAAATTGAAACATTACATTCTGACTTGACACAGTGTGGTGGGGAGCAGAGAGAATCACCATCAGGGGAGAGCCAGGGGGAGGGACAGGCTGCCCAGAGCAGAGGCTGGGCAACCTCTTTCCCTGTAGGTTTTCAAGACCCAGCTGGAAAAGCCCTGAGCAACTTGGTCTGAGGTCAAATGTGACTCTGAGCAGGAATTTGCATGAAAGATCACACGAGGTAATGATAATTTTAGGAGGCAGACAGTTTAGGGTTTACAATGAAAAAAATATATATTGGAAGATACAGGGATTCAACATAACTGCTGAATATCAAGGTGATTTCAGGAACATAAAATTTCCTTAATCTCTCAGTAATTGAAAGCATACTGTAATGCTGAAATCCTCTAAATGCTGTTCCAATGCACTCAGCAACTATATAAGAACTTATATTCACATTTATTCCTGAACCTGTGTTAGATCTCAGCAAAGATTCTGATGTCTATGTATTTTAAATTTGGCTCGGAAATTTTAAGATATATATTTTCATAGCAGTGCCTATCTACCTTGACTGCAGTGAGAAAAATGTTTTTAAACTCTCACAGGCTACATAAAAGACAGAATAAGGGTTAGTTTATCCAATGAGAAATGTATCTTATTAGGGAAAGAGCACTGTCATCATCCCAAATCCTCAAAGAAGGAGCTGAAAATAAGCTATTGAAATAAATAATTAACAGAGATCATGATCAAAACTGACTTGTTATTGGAAATTACATTTTCTGTCCATTGCAATAAATAAATCAAAATAGTTCTTTTCTTTTCACCCCAGAAAACACTATTCAGTCAGATTTCTGTTCTCAAATCCCCAACTGCTGTGCTCCCTGAAGAAGGATTTCTGGGCTTAAGCAATTCCAGTGTTCTGCAGGAAAGTGCATAGACCCACAGTCCAAAAAACCTCCTTTTTCTTCTAATTTTAGAAAAACCCCATACTCCCAAACTACTATTTTTGTAGTCCACTATGGTTTTAAAGTAACTAAAAAAGAAAACTTGAAAAATTTTTTTTGTGATTCCTTTTTTTTTTTTCTACAGAGAAATGAAAATACTCCTACCATAGAGGGAAGGGGCAGAAAATATTTTTGCTTACATTTCAGGACAAATTTAAAACAAAAGTAATCAGAATTTCCAGTCAAACAGAATTTCTAGTTTCCAGCCAGTTCACAGTAGGAGCTGGACATTAAATTCCATTAGGCAAGTGTGCCTTCACATCCTTGAAAGGACTTTTTCCTCTGGAACATCCAGCTGTCACAAAACTTGTCATTTAGCCCTGGGCCATGATATGTTTTGCTCCACTGTGACAATCTGCTTTGCTTTATGTGAACTTTAAAGAGTTCTGGTACCATTTTGACAGGGATTTATCACATTGATAATGCTTCTATGCAGCTTCTATGGAATTTTCTGTGTGTTTTCATTCAAAATTCAATACGCTGTTATGACTATTATGTCCAGACTTTACCTTTTGGCATAGCTGGTGTTTGTTTTAATTTAGTGTCTTCACTTCATCAACTCTGTGTTGTTTGTCATGTTAGATCCTACAAGTTAAACAATTTACTGGCTTGTGGATCTTTTTTGCATTTACTCATCTACAATTTACTGAAAAAAAGTTATAGTCTTGGATTGCATCATTTGGGTGCATCTCAGGAATTGTAAAATGTACATAAATTTCTACAGGATAAGTGCTCAGACGTTGATTTCATTTTCCTTGTTAAGTGCTTTGTTGATTAAAAATAGGATTCTCCATCTGCTGAAATTTGTTATGGCTATGGCTCTAATATAAAATCTGTCCAATATTTTAAGGATATATTTGGCTGTGTAACCACAGGATATTATTGTTAGTAGCATATAAACTATTCAATTAATTTGAAGCTAATTCGCTAAATGAGATTTTGCAAATTAGAAAATAAAAATCACAGTTAGGTTTTTATTCCAGTTTCAATTTAGCCAGATAATTTTTTTTTCATTTTCCCTTCTTATTACAACTAGATAAAGTTTTGTTTCTTTTTTCTTTGATTTAAACTTGTTTAAACTAAAGTTTCCTTTTCATAAAATGTATAAGATAAAAGATTTTCTCTTTTCACTTTCTATTTTTCAGTCACACACAGATTGTTATTATCATGCTTTTATATCTATTCCTTTATTTTATTACAATAACTTTTTCCTTTTCCTTACATGAAGCAAATGTCATATCTTAGAAAAATCTGAACCTTTCTGCTAGAGTGGAAATAGACTTGATGTGGTCTTCTCTGTTGAACAGCAGTTAGTCCAAAAAGGACACAAAGAAACTACAGAATTATTTTTTAAAGTAATTAACATCCCAGCCCAATATCCATTAGCATATTAAAGTAGCACGGTACACAAGAGTCATTATCGCACTAACTTTGCCTGAATGTTATGAGGTTTTCTGAAACCTTTGTGTCTGTTTTTGGGGGCTTTAGATGATGGAAGTTTTTGACTATAGGCATGCATTGTAGTTTTGTGTATGTTTCTGCAGAGTCTGACCCACTGGTGACAAATCACAATTTCAGTCTCAGACTTGTATTAAAATAAACATATGTGATAAAACAAGGGCTGGGAAGATTAGAGTGCTTCTGACTCTCAGCAGGAGCTGCTAACACTATTCAGTGATACAACTCTTTGAAAAATTTTTGCGTGGCACATTACTTTTAATTTACCACAAAACTAGTTCCTCAGCCCAATTTCCCCATAAATCCTGAATATCAGAAGGAGCTGAAAGCTATATTTATTATTTCTAAAGGCACCTGTGCTGGAGTGTGAATGGTTTGCTGGTTGGTAAGTTTACAAAGGTAAATTTTTATATTTTATTTTCTTCAATATGAGCCCTCTAAAGGTTCAGGTATTGTAAATCAGAGATTTAATGGGAAAGTTCAGCATCAAGGATGTGATAAGATGATAGGGAAATGAAATCATTATATAAACAAAACAGTATACATTCAGTTTCCAGTTTTTTCCTCATTGTGTGTTACCAACTTAACATCAGTGAAAAGATATACTCTGTCAGAGCAGCCATAAAGGTGACCTGGTTATTATGAGGAATATTACTGACAGAAGACATCTACTAAAATACTGACAGACCAAATCTCTGCCAGTGTAAGAACTACTAGCCTGAGAATCTGGAACATCCTTGACAAGCACGAGTGGGAGCTTGGGCTGGCCTTGATAGGTACAGCTGGGGATCTGCAGCATGCTTGATAAGCACAAAAAAAGAACCTGCCATAACCTGCACAACAAGGAAACTGTTATAACCTACAAACTGACCTCCTAAAAAAGCAGAACTCAGCAACAAGGACTTGTGTTCTACTCCAACTTATGTATTCATATTAAGGATATAAAAGTAAGTAATTGTCTTCCCAAAATGAGTTTTTCTCTCGAAGAAGTAACCCTGTGTGAACTTAACTACACACTTGTTTTGCCCCCATTCCTGGGAGCAGCTAAATGGACTGTATGGGTAATTATTTGAGGGAAAAATATTTATATTGGCATGCATATAAATAATTAAACAACTTGTTCTTGACTAGTGACAATTCTTAGTAGCTTGCAAATATATACGTATGTTCATAATTGTATATGTGTTTATATACATATATATTCTTGCTTTAATAATCACAAGTGTATACCTTAGAAGTTGTTTGTAATAAAAACTCTGTGGGCTGAGTATTACTGAATCCTATGAGCACATTATTATGACCAACTTGTGGGATGGGAAACCCCTGCAGACTGAGGCTCTCACAGTTACATACTCACAAATGAAACAGCCTAAATGGTTAGCTTTTAATGTTAAGAAATAGCAAATTATCTCTTACATTTTCTAATCTTGGTTTCTAATGTTATTCTTTGCCTTATTAAAATAATTAATATAACAACAGCATCTTGCCAAACACTTAAGAAGGAATAGAAGTATCTTTTGTTTTATTAAAACATCTCAGTGGTAATTTATCATAAATTTGCTTTGTCATGAGTTTGGACAAAATTCATACCCAAATTAAAGTAAATTAATTTACTTTGAGCTATCACAACAGAGTGGAATTTAATGCTCTGGCTATAACAAGCAATATTTACTCTTCTCTACTCTCATATGTCTATGTACATAAACATGCCTGTAAACAATATTTTACTATCATATATTTGTATTGCTTTTCTTGTGAAGACAAGTTTGTAGATGTTATAGAATCATAGAATCATTTAGGATGAAAAAGACCTGTAAGATCATGGAGTATCACCTGTAAGATCATGGAGATCAGCTGCATTATTGGTGATACAGGCCAGGATGACAAAACAAGATTTATTTTATAAAAAATCCAACCAGCCAAAATAATGTGAACAATCTTGTTCATCTACGTGATTTTGAGATACCCTACATGAATTTACTTTATTGAAAATTTAAATAGAAAAAAAAAAAACAAACCAGCAAAAACGGCCCCAAACATACAAAAGAAAACAGTCTAAAAGGTTTATTTGTTCTAGAACTCTTAACAGCAGAAAATAAGAATTTCCTATATAAGTGTCACTTCAGCCACAACTGTAATTAAGAGCTACTTATAAGGCTGTTCTGGAAGAAATGAAACAAAATTATATTTTCTAACACAGTCAAAGAAGCATAGAGGAGAGTATTTTAACCAAACAGCATTAAAAAAAAGCTTCTTTTATACATATCTAGTCTATCATGACTAGAAATTGAACAGAAGACCTTTGCATCAAAAAGCTAATCTGAGAGACCTGTGCTTTCGTTCATAATCTGGCCCACAAAAGATGCAAAATATGTATAATTTTTTTTAATTCTGTCCTGTCCTTGTTTTGATGAATATATGTAATTTTTTTTTGCTGTCACACTTACAAATGACAGCCAGGAGACCTGCCACGAAAAGGAACTTTCCACATTGTCCCAGTACACCTCCATCAGCATGTAGGCCACCTTGCACCCATCAACTTCCTCACTTTCACCATTACCTATCTTCATCCCTAGCATCATGCGCTATTTCTGTCTCACATCTTCCACAGTATGTCTCAATCCCAGCTCAGTAATTATTCACATTTTCCATTTGAAACTATCCTGAATCCTGTGTGATAGTCTGTTTTGACCTCATTCAGCCTGGTGTGCCTTGCCCCAAAGTGAATCTTCCCTTAGTATCCAGAAAAAATCAGAAATATGGTGGCAATAGCAGTGGTCTGGAGTGATGGGCACAAGGAGGCCAGAGTTTGTGGGAGACAGATTGAAAAAGAAAAAATGAAGTTCAAAGCATTTTTAGACCAAAAAGGTCTGAAACACAGACATTAAAAATGTAGGATCTATAGACTAGACTTGGCTAGGCTAGGGTAGACTAAAATAGAACAGAACAAACCAGAACAGTTCCAGCTGGACGAGACTGGATCATCTTAGTCCAATTCCCTGTCCACTGCAGGGCTGATCAAAAGTAAAAGTGCATTATTAAGGGAATTGTCAAAATGCATCTTGAGCACTCACAGCCAGGGTCTGATTAGAAGCCAGTATGCACCAGCTGCCTGAAAGGAGCTTGTAGAAGGTGAGTATCAGTCTCTTTTCCCAGGTAGTAAGTGACCGGACCAGAGGAAATGGCCTCAAGTTGTTTCAGAGGAGGTTTAGGTTGGGTATTAGGAAAAAGTTCTTCACTGAAAGAAAAGGCCAGGTGTTGGGTCAAGCTATCCCAGGGAAGTGCTGGAGCTGCTATCCCTGGAAGTATTCAAGATGTGTAGATGTGCCACTTGGGTCTATGATTTAGTGGTGAACATGGCAGTGTAGGATTAATGTTTACATTCTGTGGTCTTTGAGGCCCTTTTGCCAGCCTAAACAATTCTTTGACTGTTTAAACCCTTTCCAAGAGGTGGCAGTCTACAGTTATACTTTGGGGTTCCTTTTGTCTTTTCTATTGGTGAGCAAAACAAGATGATGCTTTGTGCATAAAGCAGTGTATAAGTAAGTAGGGTAACTGCTGTGCCCATCAGTGTAACTCTTATGATACATGGAGGTAACACAATGGAAACCACAGTTTAGAAATCCAATTTATCTTGCTGTGAATGGAATTGCATCCACTACAGGCAGCAATTAGTTCTGTACTATAACACTCTTATAGAAACGTGACATTGAAAAACTGTTTGTAATCTACTAAGTTTGAGATCAGGGAGTTTAGGAAAATTTTAATTCCCGGTATGCAAAAACGAACAAAGAATTTTTTACCAACTGCAGCCAAAAGGTCAGATTACAACTGCTGAGGTAATGAAGCAAAAGTTTCCTTCATCTTCAGTTGCTTATACAGTTTATAAAAACATATTATTCTGTGGTTACCTATTTCTCTTAGCACTGAATTTCTGTCACAACTGAATTATGGGTAGATCTATTTTAAGTCTATGCCTTCATCCCAGTGTCTATAGCCCTAAGACTGATAAATGAATGATAAATGAACCTGATGTTGAAGTACTTGAACACTGATTATTTTTCCTTGTGCTTTTGCAAGTGTCAAATAGACAGTTCCCTCATAAGGTAAATATATATTAACAGTCCTGTTGAAGCTTTAGCATGTTAATGTTCAGGTAAGTATTTCCTGCCTACATTTAAGACAGTAAATGATGGGATTATGTATCAGGTCTTATAAACTGATTGCCTACGATAAAAGGAGATGGGGCGTAATGGTGTAAGAAGTTCCTTGTATTCTCATATTTTTGTCTGCATATGAACCAGCCTTCTAGCAGAGATTAACTTCTTTTTTAAAGAATGCGTTTATACATTTTTCATTGCTTTCCCCCTTCTTAAATTCATGCTCAGTATTATTTCTGAAAGCAGCCAGACACGTATCATAACAGCCATTGTGCTCAGCAGACCTGGATGCTGGTGACTGTAGGAGCTCATGTCTTCCATTCGTAACACCTAGAAATTGTGCCATATGTTTTTCCTGGGAAATTTAATTACCAGAATATAGTGTTAGTCAGGGCTGCTGTACATTTTTACCTTAGAAATAGTTGTAAATTGAGAATTATTTTTTAATTTGAAAATATTAGATTCAAAACTCATTTGTTTCTCCATCAGAACTTTACACAGAGAAATGTTCAGAACCAATATTTAGAGGATTGTATATTGTTATTTTCTACCCCTGAATGAAAAAGCAGCTTCATATGAATGACTGAAGGAAGGAATTATATATATATATGGCCTGTATCCATGTTACATGACTCAGAAACATGCCCTTATCCATCCAATGCTGATGCAGGAGTGCCTTTGTTCCTCATTTCCCTTCAGTTCAAACCTACCAAGAATCCCTGTTGCAGTCACCCTATTTGAGCTGAAAAGGCATTGAGTGCAGTGTTTGCCCAAGAAACTGCCAAAATATTTATACCAGGTCAATTTCTTTGCACAGAGAAAGATGATAGCATCCTGTTTTAGAGGGGTTTAATGAGTTACTGCTTGTAATAAGTAAATACTACGAATCTAGAGAAAGTCTGTATGGATATGTCTTGGTTTGAAAGACAG
>WBNO01022603.1:17569-53554 GCA_013400575.1 Peucedramus taeniatus
CGCGGCGGGGGCAGCTTTGGGGTGGGCCGGAGCCCCCGGCGCGTCCCCGCGGCTCAGCCCCTGGCCCCGGGCAGGCGGTGCCCGGCGAGGTGTCCCCTCAGGATGGGTACGTGCTGCTCCTCGCCCTACTCTCCATCTTCATCGGGGGCACCCTGGTCCTGCTCTCGGGCATCCTGATCATCTGCCGCCGCTGCTGCGAGGCCGACCGCCGGCACTCCAGGTGGGCAAGGGGGGACGCCGCTGTCCCCGGGGTGTGTGGCACTGCAGGGAGGGTCGGGGGGACTGGCCCGGGCACCTCTGACCCTCCTCCCTCTCCAGAGCCAGCGATGACCCCGAGAAAACCAACACCACCTACCTGGATGACTCGCAGCAGGCGCAGGGTGAGTGACCCGAGTGCTGTGCTGACCCCCCCCAGTTGCATCCCAGGTTCTGGGGAGGGGGGTGAGGCAGCTCCTGGGCCCTCCCCTCCCAAGGTGCAGCCCCCGACCCCGCAGCAGAGACCACCACACACCCCTCGTGCCCTCCATTGTCCATCCCTGGCTGTGGAGCGGGGCTGGCAGCCAGGAGCAGGGAATTCCGGGCTGGCGTTGAGGCCATGAGTGAAATAAGTTTGCCAAGCCTCAGCTGGGGAAGCTGGGGTGCACCACGGTGGGGAGAGCTGGTTGCTGACCCCCTTCTCTGCAGATATCAGTGGCAAAGCAGAGGACCCCGAGTGCCTGTCATCCTCCAGCTACCGGGATGCGGAGAGCGAGCGGTTCCTGTCCTCCAGCTCCTCCACTGCCCGGCGCGTCTCCTTCAACGAGGCCGCGCTCTTTGACCAGAGCAAGAAGACCCAGGAGAAGGGGAGGAGGTGAAGCTCTGGGCTGAGAGGGGAACAGGGGGTTGGGGCTGCCCCTCCTGACCCAGCTGTCCCACAGGTACACCCTGACAGAGGGGGACTTCCACCACCTGAAGAACGCCCGCCTGACTCACCTGCACCTCCCGCCCCCTGCCCTCAAGATCGTCACCATCCACGAGTGTGAGTCCAGCGAGAACAGCCTGGCCATGACCCCCCGCCTGCCCCCGCCCAAACCCGGCCTCGCCATCTTCCAGGTGAGCCCTTGGTACCCGAGGGACAGGTGGGATGTGGGGCCAGGCATCCTGCAGCACCCCAGGGAGGCACCACTGGGCCCGGGGTGGGAGTCTCAGGGCACTGCTGGAAGTAGACACAGGAGGTCTCGGGGTGCAGGGGCCCCTCCTGGTCCCCACCCTCGTGCAGACCCTCGTGCTCTGCCTTGCAGCCCCCGGCGGGGGCCCTGCCCCGGCCCGTGCTCCCCAGCCATGCCGTGGGCCCCAGCTCTGCCCTGCCCGGGGACACCTACAACTCCACCGTGGACACCAGCTTCCCCGAGGCCAGCCCGTCAGCCTCCTCCGACTCCGGGGAGGGGCCTTCGGTGAGTGCTGGGGCGGGGGGGCCGGGGCTGGGCAGAGGAAGGGGCTCCCAGCCTGCACAGCCCCAAGGGTCCTGTCCTGCTCCCTCCCTGCTCCCCCAGATCCCATCCCTGCCCCCTCGCTCCGTGCCAGGGCTCAGGAAGAGACATGGGCATCCAGCTAGAAACAGGCTCTGCCCCCCCGCTCGTCCCTGCCCCGGGGGACATTTGTGCATCTGCTGCAGCCCGGCTCTGGAGCGGACAAAGGAGCCGAGTGGGAGCGGGGGGCTGGGGAGCCATGCCTGGGTCCGAGCAGGCACTCACGGCCCCCCCACACCCCCAGTTCACAGCAGCACCCAGGAGTGGGAAGGCGGCTGGGGTGGGCAGTGCCGGCCCCGGGGAGACCCCCCCGACACCCCCCCAGGGCACCGTCCTGCAGTTCTTCACCCGCCTGCGTCGCCACGCCAGCCTGGACGGGGCCAGCCCCTACTTCAGGATCAAAAAGTGGAAGCTGGAGAGCACCCAGCGGGCGTCCAGCCTGGACACCAGAGGTGGGGGTCAGCGGGGCCCCCCGGGGCCGTGCAGGGTGGGTGGACACGTGTGGGTGGGGGGTGCCGGTTGGGTTTGTCCCCCCAGCCCTGCCCTGCGCCCCCAGGGTCCCCCAAGCGCCGGCAGTTCCAGAGGCAGCGGGCGGCCAGCGAGAGCATGGACCAGGAGGACCGGGACCCCCACCAGACCGACATCATCCAGTACATTGCCCACACGGACGACGCGTCCTTCCACCCCGCGGGGGGCCCCTTCCTGCCCTCCCCCGCCAGCCCCCCACCCTCTCTCGGCAGGTATTTTTCAGTAGATAAGAGGGGACGGGGATGGGTGAGCCGGGCACCGGGAAGGCACCGAGGGACCCCGTGCTGCCCTGGGCATGGGGGGCTCCCACCTCTGCGGCTCTGGTGGGGCAACCGGGTCTGGGGTGAGGGGCCTGGGGGGGCTGGAGAGGGGGAGGTCGGGTTCAGGCATGGGCACGGTGGTGGCGACAGCATGGAGGACCGGATGGCGCCACAGCAGTGCCGTGCAGCCGGCAGGGGCTGGGCCGGCACACCCCTGCGCGCTGCCTGCGGGGTCTGTCCGGTCCCTGGAGTGACACTGGGGTGGTGCCTGCAGGCTAGAGCCAGGCGAAGGGGGCGCGGGCAGCCCCGGCGAGTCCAGCGTGCCCGAGCAGCCCAGCGCCTACCACGACATCTGGAGCCTGCGCGCCTCGCTGGAGCTGTACGCGGCCTCCGAGCGCAGCAACGACCAGGACTCGGTGCGCAGCGACGGCGGGGACAGCGTCTCCTCCACCAGCGGCGTGCCCCCCTGCCCCTCCCCTTCCCTGGATGAGGCTGAGGGCCCCGAGGAGAAGTTCTGGGGTCGGCCCAAGCCGGAGGAGTCGGAGCCCGGCACACGCAAGCTGCTGCAGATGGACAGTGGCTACGCCTCCATCGAGGCGCCCAGCCGGGGGGGCGAGGAGGGCCCCCCCAAGGACCAGACAGCCTCTGAGAAGCGCATTTGCTTCACCAGCGCCGGGCGGAGAGGAACCATCTTCGAGAGCTTCGAGGGCCGGGAGCCGGAGGAGGAGGAAGATGAGGAAGAGGAGGAGGGGGGAAGCACGACCCTGGGCGCAGCGGGCGGGGGACACCTCCGTCCCCACAGCCCCCTGGCCTGGTCCCCGTATGGGCAGATGTTCCCGGGGCGGGAGGGGCTGCCCCGGCGGGACTACAGCATCGACGAGAAGACGGACGCGCTGTTCAACGCCTTCGTGCGCCACGACCCCCAGTTCGACGAGTCCCCGCTGCGGGGGAAGCACCGCTCCCGCACCCACCTGCGCAAGCAGTGGCAGCACACGAAGCAGTTCAGCGACCCCGGCGTGCGGTACCCGGCGCTGGAGCGGCACCGGACGCCCCTGCGCCGCGGCGACAGCGCCAACTACCCGCTGGACTCACGGTTCCACAGCCCCCTGCCCCGCATCGTCAGCGCTGGCGACGAGGAGGCAGCCGAGGCGTCCGATGGGGTCCCTCCTGCCCCGGCGCTGCCTGACCCCGAGATCCAGGTGATCGTGGAGGAGCCCGGAGAGGCAGCCCCCGAGCCCAAGGCTGGCTCTGAGCCCCCTGAGGACGATGACTGCCACGGCCCCGGGAGGTGCTTGGGGCTGGGCTCCGGCTCGGAGCTGATGGACAAGATCGCCGGCGGCCTGGAGGAGCGGCTCTACGGGCACCTGAGGAGAGCGGCGGAGAGAGAGACCCCCGAGTGCGCGGTGGCCGTGGCGGCCAGTGATGCCCCCCCTGACCACAGCACGGTCTAGGCCCAGCATGAGGGGGACAGACCCCGCACAGGGGGGCTCGGCCCCCGCCAGGGTTCAGGGCTTCCTCCCCTCCCGCTGCCGGCACGGGGTGCCCGGTGTGGGAAGGGGGTCCCGGCCCATGCCAGGAGGGCACATGGGGGCCCCTGGCTGTACCCTCAGCACGGGGGTCCGGTAGTGTGGGGTGGCCGAGCCCCCCGGCTCCCGGGAGCGAGGGCTGGGCTGGGGGAGCCCCGGGGGTCGGGGCACGGAGGAGAAGCCGGGCGTTGGCCGGGGGTCAGCGCTGAGGGACTTTGCTGAAGCCCTCACCCCGCTGAGCCCCCGCGGCGCCTTCGCTCTCCCCTCTCTCCGTGGTTTCACAAGCAATAAACCTCTCATCCGGCCAGGGAGGGGCCGAGCCGGGGGTCCCCGCGCCGGGGGATGCTGTGGTCCCACCCTGGCCAGGGGGTATTTTGGGGAGGGGGGAGTCACCTCCTCAGTCCCAAACCCCTCTCCCAAGATCTGCAGGGAGCCTGGGATCGAAACTGGAAGCAGGGGGCCTGGGCCGGGGGGATTCTTGAGGGGCTCAAGCACCTCCTGGGGGCCCCCAGAGTGGCAGCCCAAGGGCTGGGGGGGAAGGATCGGCCCCGGGGACCCCAAAAATACCCCCCGGAGGGGTGGGGGCTGCCCGGTGCCTGCCCCTAGTGCTGCCCCAGGCCCAGGGTACAGGGTGAGAGCAGAGGTGTGCTGTGGGTGAGCACCAGGGCCCCCCACCACCCCAGGAGCTCAGGGGGGGCTCAAGGATATTTATTGATTTTTACAGAGGCGGCTGGGGCTCTGGGGGGGGGTGTTCGCTTTTTATTGGGTTTTTATTTGTGTTTCAAAGGATGGGTGAAAAGAGAATAAAAGAAACTGCCCCAGCCCAGCCCCAGCTGTGGCACCTGGGACTCGACAGCGGGGGGGGACAGGCAGGGCCCCCCCAAACCCCCATTGCATGCGATAGAGGCCGGGCTGCCCCTCCCCTCTGTGCAGGCTCTGCCCAAAGCCCTCCCTCCATCACCTCTGCGTTTTTAAGTCTATAAACAAAGGAGAAAAACAAAAACCAACCGTGGCATCTCTGAGCTCTTTTCTTACCTGCTGTGGGGGCGGAAGGGTCGGGGCAGGGGGGCTCCAGGCCTGGCACTGCCCCACAAGTGTAGAGTTTGCCTGGAGGGCCATGCCCTTCCAAAAGGAAAAGGAGGAGGGGAGGCTGGTCATGCCCCCGACCCTGCCTGCTGCAGGAGGAAGGACATGAAACCCACCTGCTGTTTTCACTTTATTTTTCTTAAAAAAAAAAAAAAAAAAAAAAAAAAAAGGGGAAGAAAAAAAAAAAAAAAGGTAGGAAAAAAAGCCAAGTGGCTGCCAGTGCCCTGATCCCTTTGGAGCCCAGATTCCTCCCCAGCTCTGAGCCCTTCCTGGGCCCTGTTCCCTTCCAAGCCCCTCCGAGCCCCCGTGCAGCATGCAGGTGTAACAGAATTCTGCTTTGTCTTAATACCTGTTTGTTTGTTTTTTTTTTTTCCTCATCTGGTTTATTTTAACACATCACGATGTGTAGGAATCTCTAAATATACCGCAATTATAAACAAAACAAAAAACAACAAACCAACCAACCAAACAAACAAAAAAACCCCCAAAAAAAAACAAAAACAAAAAAAAACCAAAAAAAGGAGGAAAATATATAATATATAACAGTAGTCTAAAACATAAAGTGCACGGCAATGGCTTTGCACGACTCTACACGGCCGGGGGGGCCCGGCAGGGGGGAGGGTCCCGCCCCCCTGAGCCCTCGTCCCACCCTTCCCATCGCAAAATTAAAACCAGAATCAGTGTCTTGATTGGCAAAGAGTGATTGGGGGGAGGGGGCAGCGTCCTGGCAGCCGCAGGGTTCATCTCCCAGGTGTCCTCTGGGGAAGGTGTGGCTGCTGCAGCTCTGTGTCCTGGCGCTGGCCGGAGCAGGGGGTGCAGGGAGGGAAGGGGGGCTCCTTGGTTGGTTTCCTCTGGTTTCCTTTTGGATTGCAAGCACAGTCCAGTCCCAGGAGAGAGGCAGAGCTGGGGCAAGGAGGGGGATGCAGGCTGGCCCGGGCCCAGGGATGCTGTGGGGAGAACAGAGAGAAGGGGGTTAGGAATGGCAGGGACTGCCCAGTTTGGGGTGCTGGCTCTGCTCCTGCCCTGCACCCTGCCCCGGGGCTCCCTCTGGCACCCTGGGATGGGAGCCAGGGGCCTGGGATCCCTGTGCTGTCCCTGGAAGGTTTTGGGGGCTCCCACAGCACGTGGTCCCTCAGCCAGGTGAGCCCAGACCTGGTGAAAGCAAAGCCCCCAAGGAGGAGAAAACTGCTCTGAGGAATGGCATTTATGCCAAGGAGGGGAGCATTCCCTCCCTTCACAAGGTTTCTAGGCCAAGGGGGTGAGTGACCCAGCCAGGCTTGGGCAGCCCTCAGGAGCTTCCCCTTCCAGCAGCAGCTGAGCAGGAAGGGGCAGGAGCAGCAGCAGGTCCCGGGGAGCCCCATCCCAGCTCTGGCTGCACCGACTCCTGCAGGTGACTCACTGCCCCCATGAATTAAAGATGGAGCTGCCACGGGCCTCTGACAGCTGCAGGGGGAGGATCCGCTTTTATTTCGGGCTTTTTTCACACCACAAAGCTGGTCGTGATCCAGGAGATAACAGAGCTCAGCCCCAGCAGCGCCGTGACGAGCATGAGCTGGGGGCGGATGAGGCTGAACATGAGTCACTGCTGGCTCCGTTATGAATGAGGGGTGGGAAGGAGGGGACAGGGCTTGGAGCTGGGGAGGAAGGAGCCAGAAGGAGGGGGGGAAGCAGGGAGTGGGCTCAGCTTCCCCTGGAAGTGGCTTGGGCATGGCAGTGGCCTGGCCACAGGTGACAGGGCCACCTCCTGGGCCAGGGGCAGGTCCTATGGGGGCCTCTCTGGGGACACCCTAGGGCTGGGCATCCCTCTGTGCTCCCCAAATCCAGCTGGGTGGTGAGGCTGGGAGCAGGGCAGAGAGGCCCTGGTGCCAGGGAACGGGGGTGTCACCGCACAGTCTGGTGGGGGTTTCCCCTGGGCTCTGCACCACAGGAGATCCAGGCCCTGGCTACCAGGGACTGCGCAGAGGGATGCTCAGGATCCAGACTACAAAACACCCCTCAGCTCCCTCCCCTTGCCCACGGCTGGGGCAGGCTCAGATGTGCCTCCCCTCCCTCGGGCAGAGCCCGGCTGCCCCGGCAGTACCTGGGCGGAGCTCACTGCTGCTTGCAGGTGGAGAGCTTGCGGATCTTGCTGCTGGCGGAGCAGGCCTTGCGGGAGGGGTTGGAGGAGGCGCTGGCGCGGCGCTCGCCCTTGGCCCTGGCGCTCAGCTGCCCCGGCTCCGTCCCGTTCATGCACACGCCCTTGGGCAGCCCCTTGCCGCGGCTCTGCCCGTTCTGCCCGGCCTCCTCCTCAGGCACCTGTCCTGCAAGGGAACGGCCACAGTGAGGGGCTGGCAGCAGCCCCTCAAGGAGCATCCAGTGCCAGTGCCCGGGATGGATCCTGCTCCTGTGCCGAGCGCAGGGGAGAGATCCCCAGCCCGGGATGTGCAAGGCCGGGAGCCTGAGACTGCACCTCCCCTCCAGGACTGGTTTGGCCCCCGTTCCCCCAGCACAGACACAATGTCCCCTGCTCCCTGGACTGTGTGCCCTGCCCCAGACCTCAGGCAGCAGCTCAGCTCCTCTGGGGAGCAGAGGGGCAGCAGTGGATGAGGTCACTCCTCTCCCTCCAGCCTTCGCTGCAGGTCCCAGTCCCAGGTACCAACTTTGGGGTACCCAGGGGCCGGGTGTGTTTGCAGAATGGGGCAGGGCAGCCTCTCCTGGCAGGGCTGGGGCTCAGCTGTGTCACTGTCCCCTGAGGGAACACCCCATGGGTGTCATCAGCCCCTCTCCCTCCTCAGCTCCCTGTGACTCAGCAGAGCAGGTGAAGAGCCATTTCCAGAGGCATCTCCTGCTGCCACAGCCGGGGCTTGGGTCCCATCCCCTCACCCGGGGAGTGACAGAGGGATGTGGCTGCATCCCAGGTGCTCCCACCAGGAGCACGGCGCAGTCCCCAGCCCAAGGCGGGGCTGAGGAGAGGCTTTGTGGGGCCCTGGCTTCCCCCCACCGGATCCAGCCGAGGCAATTTCCTTCCAGCAGGAACGTCACGCTCCAGGGCCCTTCAGTTATGACTCAGAGGTTTGAGTGGAAGCAAAGGCTGTAAGACGATTATGTATAATTTTCTTTAAAGGATGCTCAATCCTTTCTCTGCCAAGGCCGGGCGGGACGTCAGCTCCGCTTGCGCCAACGATCACCCCACTGCTGGGAGCTGGGGGGGACACACAGCGCTGGCAGAAGAGCTGCTTCTCCTCTGGGGGAGCACGCTGGGGGTCCCACCTCGACCCCTGTGCCTTGCCACATCATCCCTGGCCACTGCCCGAGATGGGGAAGGAGGGATGGGTGTACCCTGGGTTACATGTGCAATGGATTCCCTCCTGGATCCCTCCCAATGGCTCCCAGCCACTGGCTTGTGGCTGCTTACCTGAGCACTCCTCAGGGGGCAAGGAGGGGGAGAACACACAGGGACAGCTCCCGATTCCTGGCACCCAACCCCGGCACTGCTGGAGCTGGTGGCACCTGCAGTGCCCAGCCTGGTACTCTGGAGCAGTACCTGGTACCCCGGCCCAGCCCAGCTCACCACAAGGGACTGTAGTGATGGGGGTGCTCTGGCCCCCCCAGGGTGTGTGCCAGTGCCTCTGGCACTCTGGCAGGGACTGGCACAGCAGGAGGCTCAGGAGCACAAAGCTCATGGCCCTGCTTATGGATTCCTCCAGTGCCTGACTCCTCTGGAGGGCTGATGGCTGGAAAGGGCTCAGGGGTGCAAGTTCTAGAAGAGGGGGACACATGGGCCCTAGAGCCCCCAGGCATGGGGCTCCCACGGGTCAGGCTGCAGCCCCAGCCCAGCACAGCCTGGCTGCAGCACACAGAGCTCCAGGTTTTTCCTCCCATCCCTCCATCCCACTGGCACAACTGCAGAGCCTCAAACAACCTCATTCAGAGCAAAACTGAGCACTTCTCCTTCCCCTCCCTCAGCTGAACTTGGGCCAAGTCAATTAACATTTCTGACTGGGGAGGGAAAAAGAATCTATCCAAACAGCTCATTTGTCTTTTGTGTGACTCTTCCCTCCTCCCCTCCTTCCCTACTTCAAAAGCACAGTCCCGGGAGTCTATTATGGATATCAAGGAGGGAGGTGAATCGTGAGCTAATTTTACCTCCTTCACCAATGACAGCTGCTGACGTTCAAATTAATGAAAATAAAAATTCAGCATGGGCTGAAGTCTTGGCAACTGCTGCCCCCGCGGAACCGCTGACCCAGCGCTGTGTCTGCCCGAGCAGCTCCTGCCCACCTCACCCTCACCACGAGCAGGGCTAAAAATAATGTAAATAAAGGGAGAGCCGAGAGAGGAACCAGGAACGTGGCTGCTCATCCCTGCTCATCTCTGCCACCCCTCACATTCTTAATGGCTCCGCATCCAGCTCATTCAGGCACCAAAAAAGGTTTCAAAATAACATTGCCAAGAGTCTTTGAATCGCTGTTTGTCGGACTGAGCACACAGGCACCATGAGCAGCCAGGAATGCAGCTTCCTGAGCACCAGGCTTGGCTCAGAAGCTCCAGTCCTGGCTGTATTTTCCAGCCTCAGACTGAAAAACCCAGGAGCAGGTGCTGCAGGATGGGGCTGCAGCAGAGGAGGGGTTAATGTAGGACTGGAAGGAGCAGAGCTCAGCCTCTAGACCCTAGGCAGCACAAAAGCACTGAGCAGGACATCACATCCCTTCACTGCACAAGAGTGGGGAGAGGATTCTGCCTGCAGGCCACAGCCATCCTCTCCTCCATCCTCCCCTAGCACTTCCCTGGGTGGGATGTTTAACACCGATTGAACCAAGGGCTTGGAACATTTACATCTCCCCACAGAGCTGCATGAATCTTTAAATAACCCTTTAAAAATGAAAGCACTTCCTCAAAGCCCCTTCTTCTCTGAAGAACACAGGATTTAATGAGGTTTCCTCTTTCCCCCCCTCAAACCCAACACCCACCCCCACCCATGAGTCACTCACACTCCTGCTCTGGTTGCCCAGCACAGCCACAGCTGAAATGATCCCCCACATACAGAGGGGCTTTTAATTTATATTCTAATATGGGATCACTACTAGAAATGCAGCACTGAGCAGGTTCAAAGGGATGCTGTAGGAAGACTTTGGTGGAAAAATTCATTCATTCATTTATTCCCTCTGCAGCTGCCCCCACCTCTGCAATGCCTCACAAACCCACCGAGGGTCTGTGCTGGGACCCTCCTCCTCCCACAAGTGTGTTCCCAGTGTTGAGGGGATTCCTGCCCACCACAAACACTGCACATTCCACCTCGCCAGCCCTTCTCATCCTTTAGGTCTCTAATCCCTCTGAAACAGCAAAAGTTAGAGAACATGGAAGATCTTCCAGTAACCTGCTTGTCATCTGCCATGACCACTCTGATTTGGGTTTCAACGCTGCTGTTTGTATGAGGAGGGTGAAATTCCTGGTGTCAGCGCTCCCAGTGTGATCCTTAACCTCAGACACCTGCCTGCATGGGGCTCACCCTGCTCAGCTGGGATGGACATGGAGCTGAGGAAGGCAAGGGCCAGGCTGGGACCAGTCTCCCAGCATGCAGGGGATCCCCCAGGTGTGCCATGTACCCTGAAGGCAGAGTCATTTCAGGGCTCTGTTCACAAATAACTCATTCTAGCAAAACTGGTCCAAAGAATTAACTGTGCTGAACAGCAGAGTCCAGCAGCAGCTGTTCCTGGGAGATGGGAAGAGGCTGGCACAGAGGTAACACTGGGAGGGGAATCCTCCAGTTGGTTGGCTTTGGTTGACCAAAGCAACGACTGTGGAATCTGGAGCACCATGGCTCACCCACACCATTCCACAACCGAGAATCTCCTCTGCTGAAAGGATTATTCAGGCCTCGAGGCCTTTTCTAAAAAAGCTTTAAACACAAAAAAATCCTTCACAACCACTTCTCCCCTACCTGGTACTGTGAAGTCCTGAGTGTAGATGATATCATCTTCAATGTCATACAAGTCATCATCCTCTTCCTCATTGTAGCCATGCAGATCTTCCAGGTAAGGCACCGCCGTCATGCTCCTCCACCTGTCCTTCGTCTCGGGGCTGGGAGGGATGGGCACCAGCGCCTCAGCCTGAGCGTGTTTCTTCCTAAACCAGCTGCAGAGAGCCCAAGGGCAGAGCTGGATCAGTGCACAGGGCATGCAGGAGTCCTCCAATGAGGATGGCCCCAGCCCACCCAAATATTCCGAGCTGGGAGCTCAGCCCATGCCAGGTCAGGAGGAACAAAAAGTCTGGCCAGGTGTCAGTACTGGAGTGTGCTGAAGGACACACTGGGAATAAGATAGGAACAGAGGGACAGGAGAACCATTCTGAGGGCAGCTCAGGACCCTTCTCTCCATCACCAACTCCAGCCCAAACTACCTGCAAGTCAAAACACATCAGCAGAGCTGCCAGAACTCCTGAGTTTTATATCCAAGCAAGCAGGACAGAAGGAACTTCCCTGATCCTGAAGCTGAGGCTGATCCAGCCCAACAGACACAAGTTTGCATGATCCCAGCCTGAGGAGAGGGGCAGTTACTGCAGCAAGTTCCTCTAAAAGCCAGTTTGCACCAAGGCCACAGCAGAAACACTTCTACTTTATCTTTTTATCCCCCCCTGTCTCAAGGGACTCCTATCACCACCAAACCCTGTGCTGCCATCTGGCCAGGAAAGGATATCGGCTCTGAAAGCTGTTCTTAATCAGATCAGGAATCCAGCAGGCTGCTTCCCAGCAGCATCCCAGAGCCAGATGGGATAAACCTCTTAGGTTTTCATTGTACTCCCATAGCAGGGCTCTGACTCCAGACTGTCTGGGACATCTCCCAGTGCTGCATGTGGGCACCCAAAGTTTCCTGGAAGCGCTGCTGGAGCCTCCACACTCCCAATGACCCCTAAATGTGGGTGGGAGCAGAAGTTCCTCCAGACTCAGGTACCTCTAACACAACTTTCCAGCCTGATGGGACACAAGTGCTTTCCACCCTGCAGTTGGCATCCCATAACTCCTGGCCTCCAACCACGGATGAGGGCCTGAGCCAGCCCAAGAACTCTCACCAACCTGAGCCATCTGTTTTTTATCACCCCAGTTCCAAATTCCTTTCAGGAAGGAAGGCTGAAGGCACCTCCTGCGCAGAGCTGCAATTATCATTTTGTTCTAGTCTTACACCGCTTTGACAGCCGGCCTAAAAAAAAGTGGGATTCTAACAAAACTATCAGGAAAAGCGAGGAGTGAGGAGATAAACAAATGGAAATGCAGCTACCGGGACAAATCAGGCAGGATTCAAGGAAGGGGTGAATTCTCATCCAGAAACTGCTTCACCATTAGCATCTTTAAACTGTTTTCTCTGCAGCAATGGAGTTTTCCAGCCCCTTGTCTGCAGGGAGGAAGGTGTTGTTTGGGGAGAGGGACACGAACTCCTTCAGATCTCACATGGCAATTGTCACCTCTGGTCCCTGAAGGGGCACTACAGGAGTTAAGCAAAGCCCATCCCACTGCTGGAGCAGTGTAACTGGACTCTGGCCCAGGGCCCTTCACAGATCCCATGGATGGCTTCCTTGGTGACACGCAGGGCACACAGCTCTCCTAATTGGATCAATCCATTCCCTTCCTTGGAGACTGTGTTCACTGAGGAAGCGACTGCCAAGACAGCAAATCCAGCCTGGGCTGATCCAGCCTGGCAGGATCAGCAGCACAGGGGCAGAGGAGCCACCAGCTACCAGATGATTTTGCCAGGGGCACTGGGGCTTGAGGGGTCTAAACTCTACACCAGAGACCTTGGGAAAAGGGAATATCCAGGACAAATGACATCAGAGTGACTGCTGTTGAAAGGAGAATTTTAAAGGGAAAAAGCCTGGAAGTCTATGGCAACTGGTGTTTTTACTTTGCTGTATTTCAGCTCTGCTTCACTCTTCCCTCCTGTCCTACTTACCAGGAGAGTAAAAATAGGTTTTTATTAGCAGCAGAAACCTGAATCACTGTACTCCAGTCATTATGCTTCCATCCTCTGGGAGGTGATTTCAAACACTTGCATATGCATATATGGTAATGAGGATAGAGAGTGAAAAGAGAAATCCATTGAAGTTCTAAGAAAAATCAAAGACCTCTTGGAAGGAGCCTCTAGCAATTCTGTACGGAGTAGTGGAGTATTTCCTGGCAAGGATTTTCCAGCAGGGACGGACATTTTGCTTTCTGTGCTGGTGCTGGAGGTTGTCACTGAAGATTTGCTCTTCAGCTGAGGACCACTGGCTCTTGAAACAGCCTCATCTGCCTCAGGCAGCCACTGCCTGAGCCAGAAAGCAGCACCTCCTGGTCAGCGATGGCCACGAGACAAAGTGCCTCCTCAACCCTGCCCTCACCACCACCCAAAACAAGGGCTGGGTCAGAGCCCTGCCAATGAGTACCCTGTTCCACCAGTTATTCCCAGTTTCAGGAATGTTTTCTGAGCCAACTGCACTGGCACACACAGAGTTACCTGGTGCTTGTGGCAGCTGCTTTATCCTTGAGGGCAAAGAAAAGATTTTGGATATCTCAGAAGCACCCCTTGTGCAGAACATCCCTCTGCAAGAGGCAAATTCCTCTCTGGACTATGTTTCAAAGGGCTGGGAGTGGCTTAGAAATGTTTCAGAGTGAAGGCAGCAGTAGTAAGGGATTATTCCTTCCTATTCCACAAGCTCATTGAGGCGCCTGCAGAGCTCAGAAGCCCCGGCCAGCAGCGGCACAAGCGTTAATTGTGATCCTGCCAGGCAGCAGCGGGGCCCAGACAGCTGCTGCCAGCCACAGGGAGATAAGACAGCAAGGGTCAAGGACTCAAGGAAAAGAGGAATCTGGGTTGCCCAGTGCTTAATGAGCCCATTTGGTTTGCAGCTCCCAAGCTCAGATCTCCCATCACAAGTCCTCCCTCTGCTCTTTTCAAGTCCTGGTATAAGCAAGGTTAAAATAAGAATCTTGTAAGCACAGCTGCAGCTTTCCAACACTCCCAGCTATTCACTTCCCATTTGGGTCACAAACATTGCAGTTGGCTTGGTTTGCACAGGGATGGTTTTCTCTGAGAGCAGATGCCAAGCTGCAGATCCCTGCCCTGGCAGCCAGGGTCAGGATGAGCGATTCTCCACCTCCTGCGATGCCATGTAAGGGCCTCGAGCTCCCTGGAAGGTCACTGTCACCACGAGCAGCAATGAACAGGGTTCCAGTTTAGCTCAGCTCCTTCACAGGCAATTGTGGAAGGCACACAATGTCCCAGTGAAAGGCAACACACACATACAGCACTGTCCCTGCAATCAACACTCCAGCTCTTGCTGGATCAAGAGATGTCCAAGCTCTTCAGTCAGGTTCAGAACAAACAAAAGCATGAAAAAAGCAGTTTCTCCCAGCTGGTGGTAAGACCAAAGGTAGCAGGGATGGCTCGGACTCCTACAAGGAGTTCTGGAGATTCAGTCCTTTAACACACCATGTTACAAAACTGATTTGCAGAACGTGGGTAAAGAAGGAAAGATCCCTTCCATGTGCTGCCAGAGGGCAGGAAGACTGAGCCGTGCCTCAGGAGGAAGGGGAATGCTTCTTTGTGTCCTGCTGAGGGGAGATCACTGCCTGGCACTACAGAGAAGGGATGGGGAAAGCCCACAAGTGCACAGGCAGCAGCAGAGGCTCAGAGAAGCCCCTCTCCCTCCCTCAAACACAGCCCAGGAGCACAATCAGCCCCTGCACAGGAGCCCTCAGCAGCACCACATAGATTTCAAAGCGGTTTGGTACCCAGGTTTAAACAGCACAGCATCCCAGAGCCACACTCCAAACCCCACAGGAGTTGGGGAAGGCAGCACAGCAGCTCCAGGAGGGCAGTAGGAGACCCCAGCCTGCAGGCTAATTTGCACCTCCACTAACAAAAAGTGGAAGTGCCTCCCCTCTCGTGCTATGAGCTCCTGCAATCCGATCTGCGCCTGAACAAATTAAGTGTGACACTTGTGGAGAGGGAAGGGAAGATGGTTGCCTTGGAAACAAGGGACAGAGGTAGAATTCTGCATCCACTTCATCACTTTAAGTGCTGCAGCAGGTCAGTGAATTAGTAACAAAATGCAGTGTATGAGCAGGAAGTCCTTCAGCAAAAGCACGGGGCAGAGGGGAGGTGGTGGATAATCCAGAGGTAGGAGGTTGGAACTCCCAGGCTCTTGGCAGCTTTTACTCCCTGCCCTACAATCCTCATCCCAGGAGCACCAAATATTCATGGAGTTGAGCTATGAGCACTGGTTTTCCACTGAACATCAACCCACTTGGATCCTTCCAGGGAAAGCAGGTTTTCAGGCTCTTCCACTGCTATTCAGGGGTCGGCTTCTGGCAGTTCCTAAGTTCCGACATGACAGGCTGGGAGAAGTTTAACTCATTTCTATTTCCAGCTCCAGGTCTGCTCTGCATGGACTGGGTTGAACACAGCAGCATTTTGCTTTGTCCTGCTCCACTAGAAGTGCAGAGACAGGAGTTTGATGCAGTTCAGCTGCAGGAGTGAGGAGGGAGGAAAGCAGCTGGCAGGGATGAAACTCAGCAGACTCTTCCTCCAGCATTCCTCTGCTGCTGCAGGGCAAGAGCATTTGGAGTAGCTGACAGGAATGATGGGAGGAATGGTTGGATTACCACTGCTGGGCTGCCTGGATGCCTTCCCTGCCTCCTGCAGCTCTGCTCCCTGTGGAACAGCACTCTGTGCTCCCTTGGTGCTTTCTCAGTGCCCCTGAGCCACTGATTTTACCCCTGATCCCACAGGGCAGGGGAACACTGCCCCTTCCCACCATCCTGACACGAGCCTGGTCCAGCAGCCTGAGTGCAAAACCACTGCCTGGGGCCCAGGGGCTGTTCCTGCTGATTTCAGAGCACTTTGATGATCCCAACTGTCCATACAAGTGAGTCCCTAGGAACAGCAGCTCAAAGACATAAAAGGAGACTTCCAGCAGCACAGAAAGGCATGGGGTGATTCTGGTTTGAGATGGGATCCATCCCAGCAGGGCAGCCTGGGGAAGTTGCTTGATGTTTTTCTGGTTTAGTTCCTGTCCTTAGCACATGTTTTTAGGGGGAGGAGTATAGAGAAACCCGTAATCATTAATGATTTACTCACCCCAGTACATGAAATCTAAGGGCTCTAGGAATTAAACATCTCCTTACTGAAGTGCTTTCCCAAACCCCTCTGCCAATACCCGAATGGCTGCCTGCTGTCCTGACTGCTGTGTTCCATTTACAAAAAAAAAAACAGGGTCAGGTTAAGCATCAGGGCTAAGCTTCTATTTAAAGAAAAGGCAGGAGAACCAAGCTCTGGATTCTTTAGCACAAAAAGAAGCTAGACAGACACATCCAAGGCCCAGGCCACAAGCTCTGCTGTGCTTGATGTAATTACTAGATGCCACAGCAGGAGGAAGGAGGCAATTACTAATAGGGGAGAAAAGCCTGTTAAGAAGCACTGGCTAAGCTCACACAAAACTAATAAGAGCCTAAGCCTTGGAAATGCTCCTGGGTTTGCAGGTAGAGCCTTTCCTCAGCCCCTCTTGGTGCTGTGGGATGAAAAGCCTCGGCACAGCAGCTGAGGAGCTCGGTGGCTGCCCTGTGCCAGAGGCATGCTCCAGTTTCTTCAGCTTTCTAACTACAGGCAGCATCTCTGGAGACCCCTCTGTGCTTCCAGCTGGGCAACGCTGACACAAAAATCACTGCCAAGTGGGAGGAGGGCAAAATGGAGTATCTGAAATTGGGGAACAAGCTCAATCACCTGGCAGTGACCCATGAGAGCCCAGGGCAGCTCCTGAGCTCAGGGGTGGCCACTGCAGCCACAGAAAGGGAAGTACTTTTAGTGCTTTTCTCAACACCTACTGATGACTCCACAGACTTAATTCCTGCTTCTTTGCAGTGCTTCCTGACAAAGCATGGCAAGCTGATCCTCTCTGGTCAGGGCCACGTGCAGGGAAAGGCAGCCTCGAATGGAAGACACCTGCACCCATTGGTGCCCAGAGCCCCTGAAACAACCCAGGCACAGGGCTTGGCTACTACAAAAGAGTCATCCTTATAATTAATTAATCACCTGGGAAGCTCCATAAACCCTGGCCTCCCAGCCCTGCTTGCACCCTGGTCACTCCAATCCCTGTTGGAGCTGGTCCCATTTGCTCCCTGCAGAACCCCAATGCACTTCAAGCCTCTCAGGTTCTGGCTGTGGCTCCTTGGGCACCCCCCAGGCACCATCACCTGACAGCACAAGGCTTTTCCAAAGACACAAGAGGAAAGGAGCGCTGCTCCTGTATCATGGAGTGGGCTCAGCACCACCCTGGATCACATCCTTGCTTTTACAGCTCCCGAAAGATCTGGGCAGGCTCACAGGCCAAGCAGCTGCAGTCCAGAGGCAGCTCTGCCTGTCCTCAGAAGCACTTCCCATTCCAAGAGGAGATAAGCTAATGCAGCCTCCGCAGTGAAGCAGCCTCATGATGCTTTTTGTTCTTGTACTTTTATCCGCCCAGGAAATCTCTGCTCGGAGCCAGCGTGTTCAAACAGATCCTTAAAAAAACCCTCAGTGATAACGGGGCATTTCCCCCCCGACTATGGCACGGAAAATGGGGGAGGATATGGGGGAGGGAGGACTGTGATATTAAAGAGAAAGAAAAAAAAAAATTCCTATTGTCCTGGAACGCTTTTCCACATACTGACTCCATATGGAGCAAATATCAGGGGATATTTCTGTCCCCAGACTGGCCAGAACTAACACACATTAATGAACAGTCCTACTACAACAACACAGCCTTCAGGACCTCCTGTTCTGCTCCATTAGTACTTGCTGGCCTCTGGAAAAAAATATCCAGAACCCTCAATTATCCAGAAGCAGGCACGCCACAAACAGACTTCCAACATATTCCTTATTTACTGGTTAGCAATTCCAGTGCTTCACTGGATGCTCTAACAGGAGGAAAAAAGCCAAGTGGAGGTTGCCAGAGCCCCAGCAGAGCTGGAGGAAGGAGATCTAGTGACTTCCATGTGTCTGCTGTCAAAAGGAAACAATGAGAGCAGGAGCACAGGTACAGGAGGAGCAGGAAGAGAAGGACTAGTAACACTCACTTGTGCTGCCTTATCTGCTGTATTGAGAACCTCTTGGCTGGGTCGTATTCAAGCATCCCTGTGAAAAGAAGAAAAAAGTCCAGGTGTGATCACAGACACTCTCAGCTGAGTCAAAGCCAGGAAGCACAAAGCTCTGCCCTTCCCTCCCCGACAGCCATGCTGTGTCCAGTCCTGGCAGCTCCAGGCAGGATTTGCTCCATCGGCCACAGGAAACTCAGCATAAAATCCCAATCCCATTGCTGACCTGTTCCAGTCTGTTCCTCAGCTTCCCACCTGCAGGTACAGCCCATCCCTCCCTCCCAGTGCAGGGACTGAGGCTTGTCCAGCCCTCGATCACAGCTCCAAGAAAGTCTCCAAGCAAAGAACATCAAGATTTTGCATTTCAGAGATAATTTCATTGAATCTCCTCCATGGAAGAGCCAAAGCCTCAGGCACAGCATATGTCCACTTGCTCAGTGTCCCAGATCCTCTGGTCTAGTGGAATTCTATTCTGAGGTGCAGCAGGGGAGAACCAACAAAAGAAGTCATCCTGCTGCCCATCCCTGTCCCCTGGCCAGGACTTGGATTTCTGGGATCATCTGCTGAGGTAGCTGGGGTGGGTGGTAAGCAGAGGAGGGAGAGGAAAAGCAGCTCATCCCTATTCTCTCTGGGAGAAAGGGAGGTGGATTCCTTAAACAGTCTCCTGGGATGCCCACTCTGCTCCACTGCCTTTCAGAAGCTTCACAACTCAACAGAAGGGAAGGAGAAAATTTTGCCATACTCTTGAGAAATGAGCCAATGGAACCCCGAGAGTTTCCTCCAGCAGCATCCAAGATATTCTCCAATGAAGGTTCCAGGAATATATTCACCTACTGAACATTAACAAAGCCTTATGGCTGGACACTACGAGGAGTTTTGCTTTTACTGGATGATCTCCTGTTGCTCCTGAAGCACTTGCACTGTCAAGTCTTGAACAGGTTGCATGAAGAATGAGGGTTTGGAGACAGGTTGGAACAGAGGAACCCATCTCCAGCAACCAGAAAAGTCTGGGAAGCAGCACTCACTGTCAAACAGGAATTCAGAAAGTCAGGATGGGAGCAAACAGTGCAGAGTGCTGGGGAGAGCCAGGACAAGCACACATTGAGAAGGCAAGGGTGGGGGATACATCTGGGTGGACACTTGGGAAGTGAGGGCTGGAAAGACACATCCTAGTACAAGCAGGAAGCTGCAAGGACCTTGCAGGTGAGATCCTACAATTCAAAGGTCATGAAAGAGATAAATCACCACAGCACATGTGATACCAAAAGCTGCTCCAGAACATCTTCCCTGTCAGTCTGTCCATATCACATCAGATCAGGACTTGGGCAAAGAGGGGGGATAGCACAGTACAGTGGGGAAAGACTGAAGTTATTTCACCCCCAGAACCCAAAATACACTTTGCCCTGGCAATTTGGGAAGGTTTATCCATGCTAGTGACAGCATTGAGTTTTAAGGCAGATGGGATCACCACTGATCCACATGACATCACACGAAGTAAGTTAAAGCAATCCAGGAAGAGCTCTCCAGGTCACAGGTCAGGTTCTTGGCTCAGGAACTCGAGGCACTGGAGTCCTCAGAACCCAATTCCTCAGAGTTCTGGATTGTTTGGACAGGATTTTGAAGGTCTCTGAGGATGGAAACTCTACAGTCCTCCCCCTCCCACTGCAACCTGTTCCAGAGCTCAGCCCTGGCAGCAAAGGAGTTTTCTCACGTTCAGATGGAATTTCTCCTCATGTTACAGAAAAAGAAATAAGTTCAGAGGAAAAAAAAAGCATCCCACACCTAATTAAAGAACCTATTAATAAGATGATCAGACAGTTTCACACCTGAGCTTCCCAAATGAGTTGGCTTTTTTTCCTTTTAAGAAATAGGGCTGCAAAGAGCTCTCACATGAAGATTAGGGGACAAGTATTGTTCGGGTTCTCTTATTCAGTCGTAAGAAACAGGGAAGTCAGGACACCACCCACTCCCCCCACTGATTTATTTAAAAACTACACTTCAAGGTGTTTTTGAAATTTAAGGCATTTACCAGATGAAACCAGTACAAGCAGGAGAAGAAGTTTAAGGTAAATGATTAAAAGAGCAGTAGTCACAAACAGCCATGGCACTGGGAGCTGTTGTTCTCAAGTCATCAAAAAGGCAGAAGGAAAATAATCGAGTGAAAGGAATTTTTGCTTCAATGAAAAATAACCACATTTGGGGCAACATTTGAAAGAAAACGGAAAGTGTCCTTGCTGAAAATGTACATTCATACATTCAGCTCTGAGTCACTTGTGGCAGCTCCGTGGCTCAAGTCCTGCACTGAAGAGAGGCTTCAGCAAGACAAAACATCATGTTCTATTCACCAGGCAAGTCATCCCAGAGCGTCTGCCCGCAGCAGCCGCCACTTGCGGCCATTTAGGGTAAAGACTTCCCTGGAGTTTATCTGTGAGCAGGGGTGGGACAGGCTGTGCCAGGGAATGCTTCAGGAGGCCCAACTCCAACCCCTGCTCCCCGGTATTCCCAGAGGATTTGCTGTGTGCATACAGGGATGTCACAGAATCACAGAGCCCAACCTGTGGCTGATCCCCAGCTTGTCACCCAGAGCAGAGCACTGAGTGTCATGTCCAAGGCGTTCCTTGGAGACCTCCTGGGCAGCCCCTTCTAGTGCCTGACAACCTTTTCCATGAGGAAATTATTCCTAAAATATGAAGTCCTCTCATCGAGAATTATCAGGTATTAAATTGATAAGAACAGACACTGCACAGTCGTGCCCAGACAGGGGTGTCCTGTCCTCTGCAGCACATCAACAGTTTCTAAACCCTTTCAAATCACATCAAGTGACAACCCAGAAACTGGAGATCACGGATCTGCCCTCAGCTCCTCACAACCCCCAGCCCACACACTCAGTGATCCTGGACAGGCACAGCTCCAGGGCAGAATTCCTGGAGTTCAGAACACACGACAGTCTGAGGTATGGGCCTGGAGAAGCAGGAAGAAATCCAACAGCAAGGTTAACGAACTCAACCTGGATTCCACTTCAGTCTCCAACTTGGACCAATATTTAACAACCCCTGTAAAAGCAGTGTGAGGCCAATCTGTAAACGAGGCAGGACCTTCTACCTCTCCCTGCACTGAGCCGGCTGTTCTGGTCACAAACTCCCTCTGCAGGCAAATCTTGAGCCTGTGATCTAGGCCAGGCCCCCAGAAGGGCACAGACAGCCCTGGGGACTCCTGCCACAGCAGAATTAAAACATCCCACTGTCACCAGGATGCATCCTCTCACTGCCCCAGCAAGGAAAGGTCATGGAAGTGAGAAAACAAACTGCTGAGGATCCAACCACCATGTCCCAGGTCTCAGGGCCTGGAAATCAATCCAGATGCTGATTAATGCAGAGCTGCAGCCTCAGAGCTTCCTCTTCCAGTAAAAGTCTATTAGACCAGGAGGAGGAAAGCTGACCTTGTGCATTTTTCTGGTCCAGAAGCAAAGTGCACAGGAGTTGATAAGCCACAGGCAGATGCTGCCAGAAGAACCTTAAGACTATTTATAAACTCTTCTACTCTGACACATCTCTCCTGACTTGTGACTTTGTGTGTGACTGCACACACAAAACAGCCCCAGCACTTCTTCCTTCCAGCCCTGCAGAGTACAAATAAAGCTTCATCCCTGATTAGGGATACAAAACGAGGAGCAGCATCCTAACTAATCTGGAGGATATACTGTCATGCGAGTCTCTTTACAAGCTAAATACCACTCAAGCTTTAAGTCCTCTAAACTCTGCAGTTCTGGAAAAAGGGAACAAAGATAAGAACAAGCTCAAGGGGAAGAAAAAGTAAAGACACACTACAAAAGTAGTCAACGGAAGAACAAAACAACTTTACAAAGTGTGTTTGTGTTTGTTTCACAGCCTGGCTGCGGTGCCTGTGGTCAGCACAGCCCTGGCAGACAGAGGAAATGAGCACTTTGCTGCACTGAATTCTGCCTCACTCAAACCCAGACCAGGCGTTCGCAGCCCTGTGAGGGCTTTTAGAGCCTTTCAAAGCAACACAAAGATGAGACAAAGCTGCCAGAGCGAGAGAGCTGAGCTGGGGGTGTCTGTGCTGCTCACACAAACACAGCCACCTACAGTATCTGATCCACAGGCAATGGATTCAGCTCCAGCCTGCTGCAGGAGGAGCAGGCACCAACCAGGAAATGCAGATGTTCTGGAGGAAAAGCAGGAACTAAATAAAGCATCCAGGTTTGTCACCATAGCTACTTGGTGCCATGGCTGCACGGCTCAGCCCTGGGCCTCAGTAGATGCAGGCCCAGGCCTCCAGAGCAGGCAGAGCTGGGGCAATCCCACCCCAAAATTCATCCCCCTCGAGGCCACCTGCCATGCTGACTGCTGGAAAATGTGTCTCACACCAAGCAAGGGGAATATCAGAAGGTTTTGCCAACTCTTACAATGTAGCAGCTCATACACAGAAAGATGAAGAGTGGGAGACTGTTCTCAGGTGGGAGAGAGGACAGGAAAAGGGATCCTTAGGGCTTCCCACTGCCCTGAAAGAAGGGGGTCTAGCCACCTCCTCTCCTCACCAAACCCACTCGACTCCCACCTCCGTTGTACACAAGCACAGAAGGGATGCAGACAGACAAACTGACAGCAGTGAGGATGCAAGAGGAGACTCAGGCTGTAAGAGATGGACAAAGGGCACCAGATTCAAGGCTCTGCCATGTAAAACCAGGAAGAGGGAAGAGTAGGTAATTCTGGCTCCAGATCTCACATAGGGGTGGGAAGAGAACTAGGAGGGGAGTTATTGTGCTAATGAAGCACAAGATTTTAAGCTGTCAATATCCTCAGCACAGGAAAAGAGAAAACTGCCACGCTCCTTTTCCCTGGGGGAAGCACTAAGTGCAGCTGAGTCGCTGATCACAAACCTCCAAGGAGTTCTGCTGGATGCTTTAGGAGAACTGCTGCCGGAACAACAGGACTGCAGGATCTGCTCCATTTGGGCAATTCCCAGCTCATTAAAAGGCCACGTTTGGAGTCAGCAATCACAAGCCAAATGCCACAGGGAGCTCAGGCCACTGCTCCCTGGGGCTGGCAGGCACAGTGTGAAGCACACCAGGCCATGAGCAGCCACTGTGTGGGGCTCAGCCGGATCCCGGCTGTGCCGAGCGCCATTGGAAGCGCTGCCTTATGTAACGCCTTCGGAAAGCTGCTAAAGCTGGCTAATGCTTTTGGAAACACATGGAAATAACTGATTTCATCATTGGCATGGGGCCAGGGAAGCTAAAATAGCCTCCGAGGGGGGCTGCGGGGGTCTGGCAGCTCCTTGGTGCTGAGGGGCCGGGGGAGCCCCGGCAGCGGAAGAGCTCGGACTGACAGCACCACCTGCCGCCAGCATGGCCGGCACGGAGCCAGGAGCCATGGCCCTGCATCGAGCCATGGCCCTGCCCTGAGCCACGGCCCTGTAGCGAGCCATGGCCCTGCATCGAGCCATGGCCCTGCCCCGAGCCATGGCCCTGCCCTGAGCCATGGCCCTGCCCTGAGCCACGGCCCTGTAGCGAGCCCGGAGCCATGGCCCTGCCCTGAGCCATGGCCCTGCCCTGAGCCATGGCCCTGCACCGAGCCATGGCCCTGGCCCGAGCCAGGAGCCATGGCCCTGCCCTGAGCCATGGCCCTGCACTGAGTCCTGAGCCATGGCCCTGCCCCGAGCCATGGCCCTGCACTGAGTCCTGAGCCATGGCCCTGCACCGAGCCATGGCCCTGCACCGAGCCATGGCCCTGCCCTGCACCAAGCCCAGAGCTATGGCCCTGCCTCGAGCCATGGCCCTGCCCTGAGCCATGGCCCTGCCCCGAGTCATGGCCCTGCACCGAGCCATGGCCCTGCACCGAGCCATGGCCCTGCCCCGAGCCATGACCCTGCCCTGAGCCATGGCCCTGCACCGAGCCAGGAGCCATGGTCCTGCACCGAGCCATGGCCCTGCCCTGAGCCATGGCCCTGCCTCGAGCCATGGCCCTGCCCCGAGCCAGGAGCCATGGCCCTGCCCTGCACTGAGCCCAGAGCTATGGCCCTGCCCCGAGCCATGGCCCTGGCCCTGCTCTGCACCAGGAGCCGTGGCTCTGCACCGAGCCCAGAGCTATGGTCTGCCCCAAGCCCGGAGCCTGCAGAACTGACATGCTGCCAGCAGGGAGGCACTCAGTGCCCCCCAGCCCCTCACCAACCCCACAGAGCACAAGGACCAGGAAAACCAATGTGAAACAAGACAAATATCCTGCATTTGGGGGCTGATTCCTCACAAAGAGTTGAAGAAAAAGGAGAGGATGAGCCTGTGCTGAGGGCTGGGGAGCCCTGGCTGCTCTGCTGCTGAGGAGGCACTGGGAATGCTGGTCAGGCTCTCCCACAGAGAGAATGGAATCACATCCCAGCTCCTGCCAAAGAGGCTCACCAGGCTGCCTCCTGTGCACAGCACAACTGCTGCCCTGCCTGACCACTCAGCTTTCACAGGTAGAGACTCTTCAGCACTAAACATCAAACTGCTGCAATAAGTGATGGGAATAAAAAAAACAAAAAACACCCCACAACTTTGTCCCCAGAAAGTGCCACTCTCCTGGTCCTCCTGGTCCTATCCCAGCCCTGCTGTGAAACTGGGCACCTGTCACTTCTCCAATATCCTGCAGCTCTGAATTTGGGGGGAAGGAAACAAATGGGACTTTAGAGAAGTCCAGAGGCGAGGTTGATGAGGAGGGACGGCAGACCCGAGTACTCAGAGTGTGACATTAGGGAAAGCCTGGACACAGCATCTGAGTGCTCTCACTGCCCAAACCTGCATCAATGCTATTAATGCTATTTCAAATTCAACCTCTTGTGGGCTTTGTCTTTAGATGTAAAAGCTTCTCAGAGCACAGGAAATAATGCAAGAACCAACTCTATAGAGTAGTGGCTGCGAGCTGTGCAGGCCGTTAGTGGAGCTCAGGAAAACACCAGTGCTGAAGATCTGTCAGAGTCTTGTAAGGCTATAAGTATAACCTCCCTGACTAACAGGATCCCATATCCTCACAAGACACTTGGAAGGAAGCTCTGGCACTGTGCAAACTGAGGAGTCGTTGCATCTATAAATGTTACCCTTTCGGAGCCAGCTGGGAAGACTCACCTCTCAATAAGTCTGAGAGTGGAGGACCACAATCCTCTGGAATTGTGTAGTCGCCTTTCCCAATGTTTTCAAATAATTTATAGATATTATCCCCTTCAAAAGGGTACAGACCCGTTGTGATGTTGTATCTGTGAAGGCAGAAAGAGAAGCAGGATGAGAAGCAGCACACAGGTACTCAGTTCTTACCTGACTACGTAAGCCAAAAGCAGCCAAGAGGAAACCAAAAGAGGAATATTTGGCAGTATGTGCAAAACCTCTTTAAGTTTAGCCTGCCTTCGTCACAGTCTGGGACAGCAGGACATCTCCCTGACAGTATGGTACAGCAAAAACTTAAAAATAAATACTGGAGATACTTGTGGTTTCTGTTACTGTTACAGAGGCTGTGCCTCTGGGAGCTGAGCAGCAGCTGCAGAGTCACTCACAGAGAGCAAAGATCCCCTTGTGCAGAATTACAGGTACTTTGGGGAGCATAAACCCACCCACAGGAGTGAGCAGCACGCCCCTCCCAGCTCCCCCCACCACACAGGAGCAGTGATGACAGAGCTGGGCCAGGACTGAGCTGTCTGAGGGTGTCATTAGTTGTGAAGTTCCTGGGGGCTTCTGGGCACTCACAGCGTCACCCCCGCAGACCAGATGTCGACTTTAAAGCCTGAAAAGGTGTCAAGGCCATTGGCAATTTCTGGGGGCTGGAATGCTGGCGACCCTTGGCTCGTCCTGCACGTGTCGTCCTCTGCAAACGGATGCAATGCCTGAGGCAGGAGAGACCAAACAGTGTCAGGCTCCCAAGGAAAACAAACTGTGACTCTTGGAAAAGTTCCACCTGGGAAACAAAAGGGGAAAACTCCTCTACTGAACATCTACGGATGATGAGATCAGGCCACCACAGCAGCCACACACCACAGTGACAAGTCTTGCACCCCTCCTACCTAAGACAGTCTCCATATAAAAAGAAGGATAAGGTTATGTAGCTTATCCTCATTTCCCCCCACTTTTGGGCTCATCCAAGATTGACATCTTCCTTCTCTGTGTTTCCTGAGCAGAGGTTTCATGCTGTTACCAAAAGAAGTGCTTTGCCAATTGCAATAAATATTCAGAGTCACTCAGAGTGCTCTGCAAGTCCAACAGAACAAAAGCCTAAATGCACAATAAATCAATGACACCACAGAGGTGACCTCAATCTAGATGCCCCATTCTGACTTTGCTGTGCTTCTCACATACCTCTGCTACGCCTAAATCAGATATTTTTAGTGTCCCATTGGTTGTTAGCAGGAGGTTCCCCGGTTTTATATCCTTGTGGACAATCCCTTGGCTGTGCAAGTATTCTAAGCCATCTATAAGCTGACAAAAGTACCTGCAGAGAGAGGCAGAGGGGAAAAAAAATCAAACACTTCCAGCCAATAGAAAGGAGCTTTTTGCTGTGGTCAGAGACTCTGGGCCATCATCGTAACCCACACGCAGCCTGGCAGTTGTAGAGGTAAGTGTTTCATCTCATATTACCCAGAAATAACATTAATAAGACTGAATTTCACTTAGGCTGTCTGTAACCTCAGAGATCTCTTAAAATAAAATGACAATATGACCATAAAATTATGTAGTTGCCACGGATTTGCTGCTCTGCCCTGATTTGATCCTGACAAGGTTTTTCTATCTATTCCCAGCATTCTCAGGTTTCTTTCCTTGAGGAGTAAAAGGCGCTCCAGCTTATCCCAGCTAACTACCCCAGCTACCAGATCATGCTGGATATTGCCAATCCCTAATCCATCCCAAGGCCTTTAAAGTCTTTTCTGATGCTGAACTGTGGCTTGACCTCCATTTAGGCAGGAGATTCCCCCCTCACACCCCTTGGCAAGGCAGGAGCACAGGAACCAGGGGGGACTGTTGGGCAGCTCAAGAAGTAAAACAAAAGTAACAGAAAAATCAATAGAAGGATGGTTTTCCTCCCAGAATCTAAGGGCAATCCTTGCTGGTCACTTCAAGAGCTTTTCACTTTTTTGCATGGGTGTACAATATGAAATTATTGCACAAAGCCAGGTTTGCTTTCAAATGCAGTCTGAGCAGAGCAGAACGTGCTCTCCACTCGAGAGAACACAGTGGGGAGAGGAACGGAACTTACCCGTGAGCCTGAAACACTGGAAACCTCTTTTCTGGGACACTGTCCAGCATTTCCTGCATCCCACACACACAGTACTCCATCACCATATACGTGAGGGCAGAGTTAAGGAAGCTCCAGGGTTAACACTCCTCAGCATTAAACATTCCTCAGATGGGCAGCAGCCCCATCCCAGAGGGAATGGCTGCACTTCCCAAGTACTGAGGGATGTTCCTCCAGCTCCCACAGGACAGGAAAGCACCTGCAGGAAAATCCTTCTGCCAAATGAGGGCATGAAGACACTCAGTAAATCAATAAAAGCAAGAACAGAAGAAAGAGCTCCCAAAATTCATTCCTACCCTTTCTTACTCTGGAAGAAATCTGTGAACTACTTCTATCAGAGTGATTTGGAATACATCAACTATCCCACTGTCAGGAGAATAACAGTGATGGTAGATAATCCAGACCAGCTCCTGGGGAGCAAAGAGGCTCAAGGACAGCCTGGCTGGGTGTCATTAACAGCCAGGCTGCTCCTCACTCCTCCCTGGTCACTGATCCACTTCAGGTTGATCAATCAGATTAGAGAACAGACTTCCAGGCTGGAGCAGATCTATTACAGGTGCCCCAAGCTCTCAGTTCTCCTCCTCAAGGGCTTCTCTCCCACACTCAGTTGTCCACACTAGTAATGGGATCCCTGGGATGCTGCTCGTGGAACTGGGTTCATTTTCTGCCTGGATGAGCTCTCCATTCATCACTAGCTCTACACTCCCAGCTACAGCAGGCCAGCAAACAGCCCTTAAATACTTGACGTAGTTGATATTTTTAATCCAGTTGCCACAGCTTTCCCTTTACCACAGAAAATCACTGCAGGTTTTTATTAGGTGAGTTGCTCAAATGCTGTCTTAACCTGAAGGGAGCCTACAAGAAAGATGGAGAAGGATTTTTTAGAAGAGCACACAGTGACAGGACATGGGGAAATTGCTTCACACTGACAGAGAGTGGGATTAGATGGGAGATGAGGAAAAAAATCTTCCCTGTGAGGGTGGTGAGGCCCTGGCACAGGTTTCCCTGAGAAGCTGTGGCTGCCTGGAAGTGTCCAAGGCCAGGCTGGATGGGGGTTGGAGCAACCTGGGATAGTGGAAGGTGTCCCTGCCATGGCAGAGGGTGGAATGGGATGAGCTTTAATGTCCTTTTTAATCCAAGCCATTCTGTGACTCTGACAAACAGCTCAAGCCTGCAGTGTACTTCCACCAGCAACAGAACACTCAGGGAACAGAATCCTTCCTTCCACAGCCCTAATTCCAATCCCACAATGCTTGTTCTGGAAATGAGTATTTTTCCTTTCAACTATCAGCAGGGAAGTTGACATCTCCCCCTAAAGCCCAACTCTGCCTCCTGCAAGGAACCAACACAGCCCTGTGCATGACTAAGGGCCCTGCCCCCAGGGCAGCCTCAGGAAACAGTCCCTTTTCTGCTGGATCTGTTCCCAAACTCCTTCCCCATGTGGCTGCTCAAGGTCTGCTCTATCACAGCCCAGGATATGCAGCACAGGCAGTGCCAGCCAGGAGCTGGGGAAGGGCTTGAACAAAATCATGGATGAATTCCTGCTCCAAGTTCCAGTGAAAACAAATTCCCCCAGTTATTGCCAGAATCAGCATAGGGAGGAACAAACTTTGTGAGAGTGTAGAAGCAGATAAAGACAAAAATAACAAAGTCAACCTGTCCTTGCAAGGGAAAAGCACTGAAAACCAACTCTGGACCAGCACTGCTCGGAAAGCCCAGCAAGAAGCATCTTTGGAGAGATCCCATTTCTCAGTGATGGTTTTGGGTTGTCATCACCTGGTACCAACACACGATGTCTCTCTCGGGCTCCTTTTCCCCACACTGCCTCCTACCTTCTACCTAATTAAACAGGATCTCTCTATCAATAACTGACTCGCAGTCCCCTCACTCTGCTGAGGCCACAGCACAAGCAGAAGTTGTCACACTGCTTTATCCTAATGATCTGGTGGCAGTGTTTGATCTAATTAATGCACACAATTAAATTACTCCTTTTCTGGAGTACTGCAATAAGAAGACAGTAGTTAGAAAACATTGTCAAAAATAAAAGGATCCATTTATAACATATGCTACAAGGGATCAGCTCCAGGAACTTTCACACTGCTTCCAGGCAAAGTGCTCTCAGTGTGGCAGAGTCACACAAAATCCAGTAAAGTGAGGATAAAACTGCCTTGATCAGTGTCTGTGTGAATTTGTGTTTGTGTGGACAGTCTGCCAAGGTGGGCAGGATGGTTAATAGCAGTGGAAGCAATTTAGCTGCAAAAATTTAAGCTGAAGAAACATTTAAAAGGGCCTTCCCAAAAGCAGAACGACAGCAGAGGACAGTGGGAGTCCAAACCTGATCAACAGCCCTGTGCAAAAGGATATATTTTCTGCTTCTCCTCGTTGTACAACACATCTACCAGCTGGATGACATTTTTGTGCCGTAATCTCCGCAGGAGCTGGATCTCCCTACAGGAAGAGACAAGGAAAAAGTTACATTTAAAAAGCTTATTCCCAACTCCATTTCCTTCAAAATTTCACCCAAACTTGACTTGACTGAATGGCTCAGAGACCTGAACTGAATCCTGTGTTTGTGGGGAATAAATAAGGTAAAATAGTGAGAAGCCACCTTCCCTTGGCTCGGGGAACAGCCCCTTGAACATCACCTTCTGTCAGCTGTTCTCATCTTTGTCTCCAGGGATTTGTACCTGACTCAAACCACAGTTTAGTCTCTTTTGCATTAAACTCATCCTGCAAAATCCCACTGGATGCCAGCTGTGGAGAAACAGGCAGAGCAGGACAGTCAGGTCAGGGTGGTTCTGTTGGTGCCTGGCAGTGCACATCCTGCTTTTCACTTTGTTCTGCTGCTGCTCCATCCTGGGCTGTGCTGAGCTCCCAAATTCTCCTTCCCAGCTCCCTTCCAGAGTGATTTGGCAAGTGCTTTAAGCAGTGTGGTCACACTTCATCAGCTCAGCCTCTGGGAAGCAGCATTACAAGGAATTCTGAGCACAGCTTTGGAAGTGAGAGCCCCTACCCAAAGCCAGCTCAGAGCCCCTCACAGGCACAATTAGCAGCTCCAGTAATGAGCTGGGGCCAGCACAAAGGCTGAGCAACAGCCAGGAGCTGCTCCTTGGAAAGGCTTCTCCAATGCAGGAGTGAAAGGAGAATCCTTACTGATCTTTTAAGGATGCCTGAGCAGTATGAATTATTTCACTACCAAAGTTAAGGCCAGAGACTCCTTTCTCAGCTCTGGATTTAGAAGAAGCCACCAAGAGCTGAGCAGAGACGCAGGATACCACAGCAAAACTCCCAAGTATTGTGTGGACATGGCAGACAAGTCTAATTATAGGAATGACCAAAGGGCTGAAGTGGATTAAATTAGCACAAGGAAAAGCAGCCAGTGTCAGTGTGGAGCTGAGGAGATCCTGCAGCATGAAAGGAGAGGGCCGAGTGCTCCAATCAGGGCTGCAGAGGGGAGCAAACACACTCAAACACAACTGCTTTAAGGCCCAAATGTTTGGAACACATTTAAAATCCTGATCCCAACAGCTCATTCCCTGTAATACAGCTCAGAAGCACAAACACTAATTCCTCCCACCTTCAATGTACTAATAAATATCTCATATTTCTGTAATGATTTCCACCCCAGGAGGACTTTGCGAACTAATCCAAAATGCCAGGGCAGTGCCCCCACCCCTGGGGCAGAGGCCAAGCCACCCTTTCCCCAGAGGAAAGATTACTTCTATTTTTAGCCCCTCTTTTGCTCTGGAACGCCTGAGGAGCAGGGACAGCCAGCCCAGTAACCTCCGATCCCATCTCGCTTTGCAAACCCCTCGAGTAGGGGAACATAGGTCTCACCTCCTCAGAACAGGCCTCAATTTCATTTCTTTTTCTTCCTAAACTAACAACAAAACCCCACCACAGCCCACTGCAAGTGTGTGACCAGACAGACTGCCAGAGGCCAAGGCCTGCTTCCAAGTACAACCCCCTTGGAAGGAGACAAGGAGGGAAAAGACCTTCTAACTCGAGCTCTGTCACATCCCTTAAGCTCATCCTGGTGGATTAAGACTTATCCCCTGCAAGGTACCTGCTCTAGCAAATAACAGGGGGTGTTGTTGCTCAGAACTGTAAATAGCAAAGCTGCCCCCTTGTTCCATGGAACACCATTTTGGAACATGTCAAAGGCAGCCTGGAAAGCAGACTCTCCTTCCTGGACATCTCCACTGTGAGATCCAGCATTCTTCCTACAGCTTGTTCCTGGCCATTCCTGCCTAAACAAAACCCAGCAACACAGCCAGAAGATTCACTCCCTGCCTTTGGTTCACAAGGTTCTTCCCACAACATCCTGAAAGCTTAGAAGTGCAGCACCTGCTCCAGGACTGTGTGAGCCCAAGGGCTGGAAGTGCCAGGAAGATTTCGTTGTCATTTTTTCTCTTTCCTAGTCCCAAGGGTCCATCCACTTCCTGCTCCTGCAGCGATGTCTGGCATTAGAAGTTCTACATCCACCACAACCTGTGCTCTTCCATGGAGTACAGGTCCCAGCATTTCACCTCTCAACCCAAGCAAACATCCAGCTCGGCAGAGGAAGTCCTTGAGCCACACGGCTCCATGGGGAACACGTCTCTAAGGAGGAGGGATCAACCCATTCCCACCTGAGCTCACACCTCCAGGGCTTTCAGCAACTCCTTCCCAAGCAGAGCTGTCCCTGTTTGGAGGTTCCAGCTTGGGACTTGCAGACCCCAGGAACAAACTGTCACAACACAGCCCCATAACCCAGGTTAACCCTCCGAGGAATTCCAAGGAGCACAAATTCCAACCAGAGCAATTGCCGAGGTGGTAAGTACAGCACAGGGCACCTGGGATCCCACAGAGCCCCAGACACTTAATTAACGTGTCAGGCTATTAGCACACGGCATTATTAAACCTCTGCTGCTGCAGCCACAGGCTGCCAGGTTTTCCTGCCTCTTTTTGGCAACCCCACTAAACTCCTTTTTTTTTGCAGGGATGACATTCTGCAGTGTCTGCTTGACTGAGCCACCTCCACCTGCTCTAAAGAGAAATGAAAATTCTCCCAATAGATTTAAGGAAATTGTGTCTTACAAGTTTAAGCCCTCAACATCCTCTCTGGGACTTGGAGAGCCCTTCAGGGCTCATTTTCCTGGGGCAGGAGTATTTTGGGGTAGAGAAAAATAATTTGATTTGATGAATGTCCCAAACACATTTTAGTTGTAATTTCTTGGTCTCCAGAATACCAGGAGACAGGGCTGGGGCAGGGATGAGGCTGCGGCCTGCGATACCAGCAAGGAGTGACCCAAGGTTGGCATTAATGTCCTTTTTCCAGCCCAACATCTGCAAGTGCCCAAGGCCCAGCTCAGACCTGTATGATCCTCCACAGCTCATTACTGCACTCTCATTACTCCCTGTGTGTTCCTGCTTGTGGAATTACCCAAGGGCCATCCTCTAGGAACTGTTTTCCAGGGAATTCCTTGGATGACATGCTATCAGCACAGCTGAGTGCCCTGTGAGGGGGCAGAGGCAGGAGGCCACCACAGTAACGCCATCACCTCTGCCCAACAACCCAAGCCTCACATGCAACTTTTCCCTGTGTGGTAGGAAACACTGGAAACCACTTCAGTGATCAGATTCCAAGAGAGAAAGCAGAACCTGATGGTGTGATCCAGCCCACAAGCTGATTTCCTGCTATCCTGAGCACAGGAGCAGTTTTTTGACATAAACCCCTCAAAGCTGCTCCAACACAGCTGCCCAAAGTGAGATTCCAGTGCAGTCTGGCCATGCTGACAGTAGAACACTGTGTCAGTGTCCTGTCCAGCACTACCTGGAGACCCCACAGCACTTTGTTCCTTCCACACTGACCACTCAGACACCTGGGTCTGGTCAGATCTCACTCAGAGCAGACACAGCTTTCACTCCCTCTCACAGCAGTGCTGAAGGGTTCTGATAAGCTCAGAGTGCCAGGGGACCAGGGAATCACAAAATACAACAGTTTGCCTTAAAATTCCCCACTGAAGCAGCAGATAAAGCACATGGATAGGTGGGCAGAGGGAAAAGGGTGAGCGAACAGAAATAGGAACTTGAACTAAAGTAAACCCCTGGGGACAAGGCAAGACCTAAAATCTGCTGTGGTGTTTTGGAGCAGGTGGGGCTGAGCCAGAAAACATCCACAAAAAGCCCCTTTTAATAACTCCCTTAGTGACCCATCTGATACTCACAGCCCCACTCAGGGCATGAATAAAACTTCCTCGGAGTTCACCTCAGGACACAGGAGCATTCCCATGGCTCTGAGAGCAGGGAACTCTCCTGATGTGGGCAAGCTCTTTTTACCTAATTTACATTGAAAGCTTCCCTAAGGAGGAAACTATCTCCAGGTTCCCCAGTGGCAGCTCTGAATGTGACCGTGGAGGGACCCAGGGACGGGGCACTCAGCCTCCGCCAGAAAAACAAGAAACATTTTATTACACATTAACCAAGTCTGCTTGATCCTGAACCTGAGCCAAGAAGGGAGAGACAGGGAGGTCCCAGCCTTGGGACGTGACTGTTCCACGGCCAAGGCTGTCAAGAAAGGCTGGAAGGCAAAGTGAGAGAGCTCTCTGACAGCAGTCCTGGGACAGGATGTGAAATATCCCACAGCTAAACTGGGGAATCAAACTGAGGGACAGACACAGGACTTTCAGGGCTCACCTGCAGCAGAACACCACAAGAGTCTCCTCGACCTCTCAGAGTTCTCCCTCCCAGCCCAGATAAACCCTCATGGCTTGTTTGGGCTGCAGAGGCTCCTGCACGGCTGATAAGCAGCTCCTGGCAGGGCTGGGACGCAGCTGCTGCGAGGTCCAGGGAAGGGAAAGTTCCCACAGCAGCCCCACGGATCCAGCCCCGCATCCGGCTTCTCCTGGGGTTCACTTCCACAAGGGCTTTGTGCCCTCGTAACCAGGTGTGGCGGAGGCACAGAGAGCTGACAACCCTTGGCCCCATTTTACAGCCACAGAAATGGGCTAGGGAGAGCCTTGAGTCAACTCCCAAGGACCTGAGAAATGAAGCCAAGGAAAAAACCCAAAACTTCCTGAGCCCATGGGGTGCCCCATATATTGGATCCTATTCCAGCCACCTTCCACATGGGTGGGAGGAGGAATTGCCACCACAGAGAGCTCCAGGGCCCTTGGAACACACCTGGGCAGATACAGGAATAACCCTGTGAGGACACCAGGTGTGTTTGTAAGGTCTCATCTTGCCCAGGTGCTGCTGGCTGGGAAAGGTGAGAGGACACAGAGAAATCGCTTCAAGAAACAACATTTTATCCATTAAATTACACCAAAGTCCCAGTCCTTGGGAACCTGTCCCTTCCCTGTGCCCAGCCTCACCCAGGGCGCTGGCTGCCGTTCAGAGGGAAGAGATTCCTAAATACCTGTGGATTAGGAAGCACTTCCACAGCAGAGCCACGCTGTCAGCTGAAACAACACAGGAGCTCAGCTGGCAAGCAAGGACCAAGTTCACCCCCTCAGCTCCCAGAACTCTTTACTCACTTTTTCACATTGGCCTCCCCGTTGGGAATCCGGCGCAGCTTCTTCTTCTTCAGGATCTTCACAGCTCTCCTGCACAGGGTCTCTGAGTCCAGCATCTCCTTGACTTTGCCGTAGGAGCCCTCTCCCAGCAGGTCTCCCATGAGGTACTTGCCGATGAGCTTGGCCCGCTTGCGCCGGGGCTGGTAGATGACCTCGGTGGAGTCGATGCGGTGGATGAACGTGTCCATCCCCACCGACATCAGCTCGCTCTCCGCAAACATTCCCAGCTGCTGCGGCTCCGGCACATCCATCCTGGATTAAAGTTCCTTAACCTGTTTTCTCCTTAAGCGCTCAGGGCTTTAATCCTGTTCGTTAGTTTCCAACACTCCCTTTTACTCCTTCTCGGAAAAAAAAAATCCAGAAGATTGTACAAACATGAATAATAATAATTAAAAAAAAAAAAAAAAAGGGAAAAAAAAAAAACCCCAACAAAAACCAAACCTAAGAGCTGCTTCCAGGTCAGTTGGATGCCAAAAGATCCCAGCCTGGCTCCAGAATGTCTTTGAAAAAGAACATAAATCTATGACGGGACACACTCAGTTTGCTTCCGACCCGGTCCCGCTGCCGGGGGCTATTCCCAGTCAACTGGCCTTGACTGGGCCCAGTTTAATCCCGCAGAGTTAGGTCATCTCTGGGCCGTCAGGCCACCCCGTGGAACCAGAGCAGCTCCCAGTCCCTCTCGTGACTTTCCATGCCTAGGAGCTCATGATTCCGGGCCGGGGTGGGAAGGTGTGCTCCCGCCGCCCTCCCTGGAGCACGGGCCGGAGCGGGGCTTCAGCCGTTGGGGAGCTGGAACCAAGTTTCCTTGAAGGAGTTTTCCGAAACAATTCTCGCGTCTTTGCTTTCGCCTACAAAAGTTTGAGGCCTTCGGTGCCTACCGAGAGCTCCCGGGGGCATCCTTCATCCACCGGGATTCCGCCTGGCACATGATGTGTCACCACCTCTGCTCCGGGTGTCAGCGGTGCAGGACAACACAACCCACCCTGACCCCGGGGGGCTCAGGGAGACCCTCTGCCCGTGCCCCGCTCCGGCTCCTCCCGGGGCTCGGGGGAGCTTCTGCCCGGTGCCCGGCCCCTCACCCAGGGATGCCCACCTGGCCCGGACGGTTCCTCCCGCACCTCCCACAGGTGTCGCCGGGGCTGGCAGCGTACAGCGGCAGAGCGGGGGG
>WBNO01022603.1:57716-103985 GCA_013400575.1 Peucedramus taeniatus
GGGGCTCGGGCCGGGCCCGGAGCAGTTTGTGGAGACGGCAGCGCCGCCGCGCTGTAGCCGCCCGTGTTCCCCACGCGTGTCCGTGCCGCGTGTGGAGCGGGGCCGGGGGCTCGGCGGGACCGCTCGGGGCTGTGCCGGCACCGGCAGCGCGTGTCTGCAGCGGAGAGAGCCCGAGATGCTGCGGAGCCTCTGCAACCGCGATCCCAGCAGAGCCCAGACCCCTCCAACCCTGCCCGGGCCGGGTCCGGAGAGGGAATTGCTCCGGCACAGCCAGCGAACCCTCGCGTTTCTGACTCTCTCTCGAGCTGCTTTTCCACGAAGCGTTGTGAAAACTGCACAGCGATCACTGAATCACGGAATGCTTTGGGTTGGAAGGACCTCAAAGCTCATTCAGTTCCACCCCCTGCCATGGGCAGGGACACTTTCCACTATCCCAGGGTGCTCCAAGCCCTGTCCATCCTGGCCTTGGGTTTCAGGCTTCCAACTTCCAGGGATGGGGCAGCCACAGCTTCTCTGGGCAACCTGTGCCAGAGCCTCACCATCCTCTCAGGGAAGGATTTCCTGATATCTGATCCAAACTTCCTCTCTGTCAGTGTGCAGCCGTGAATCCATCATGCACCGAGCTGCTGCTGTGGTGCAGCCCGTACTGGCCCAATGCAGAGCCTCTGCAATACCGAACCAGTGCTGTCAGACCATGAACTGAGAACATGCTGGTACTGGAGGCTTCACTTTATTCAATATTAGTGCCCGGTCTAAAACTCCTCAGAGTAACCATAAATTCCAGTGTAGGCACTGTAGCTCCCCCTCAGCAGCCTTGATTTACAGTGAAAATGAGATAGGCTGGGCAGGGCAGGTCCTGCAGGTTCAGCACTGGCATCCCAAAGCTGGGATCCAAACCCCTGGAGGGTTTTCTGGTCTGTGCACTGGCCCTGGGGTGAGTCTGGAGGGCAGCAGGGTGTTGGCTGTGGTCAGCTGTGCCTCTTTGGGGCTATTCCTGCTGCACATCAGCCTTGTGTCATCGGGGCGTTGAGCTCGTCCTGAGCCATGCAGGAATGGCTGAAGCAAGAGCAGCTGGTGGTGGGAATGTTTAAGTGGAAAATGATGTGCTAATACTGTTGCTGTGGGGTTGGGAGTGCTGTGTGTCCCGTGCAGCACTGCCAGGTTTTGCAGAGCTCCATAAGCTGGCAGCTGGAGCCTTTGGAAGCCTGAGCTCTGTTAGCTCTGCCAAAAGCTCTTTACTTGATGGGGGTCTGTTTTTTGGATGTTTACACCCTCATTTTTCTAAAATAACCCTGTACCTGTCTCGTTCAAATGTTGCTGGGGGGGGGTCTCTGCACAGGAGCAAACCATGCTGTGACTTGTCACCATGAGAATCTGGATCGTTCAGGAAAGCCTTCCAGGCCTAACTGGGAGGTTTATACTCTCCTGAGACACTTTTCTGTTTAAAACTTAAAACTCTTAAGTCTCTTTTGGTTACACAATGGAGGTCTGCACAAGTGTGGGTGTGATCAAGGTGATCACACGCCTCTCACGGAGCAGGTGCACGTTGAGTCTGCCTTAGGGCTGCCCTGATCTGAAGGGAAGTTGGCTTTGATGTCCTGGAGTGGTTTTTCCACCATGAGTGGCTGCGTGTGAAACAGAAAATTGGGACCTGCTCAGGTCCAGAGGGTTTCTCCCAAGTGTCTCTTGGGAAAGAAACTGGGGAAAAAGTGTAAAGAATTTGGGACCTACATTTTCTTGGCTTCTGACCTTGCTTAGCCAAGTTCTTTGTGGAAGGGGAGCAGCCCCAGTGCTCCGAGTGCCCTGCTCAGGTGCTGCCTCGTGCTGGGGTGTGGGGGGATGGAATGTAGAAGAGTAGAAGAGCAGGCCTGCCTTAATAGGCCACAGCTACATCCACTCAGGATGGGTATTATACGACAGTGGGTTGGCTGGTAGAGAAGTTAGAGTTTGTTGGCTGTGCTGTGAGGATGAAGGAGTCAGTGCTGCGAGGAGCTGCCCATGAGAAATCACCGAGAAGGTATGGAAGCTTTACAATGTGGTAACAACACTGGGGGGTGTCCAAATCCCTGTTTTTGGGAATATTCCATGGACCTGGTGTCTGAGCCACTGCCTTAGCCCTAGCTCTGCCTTGCAGGGATGTGTTTGTGGTTTGGGAATGTTGGTAGATGTGTGAGGGTGATGCTGGGTGGATTTACACAGGAATGTGCAGAGTTCCTTGGCAGAGCGTGGGTGGTGTCTGGGAGGTCTTTTTGCCCTGTCCAGAAATAGTCCTATGTATTCTCCCAGGTGGAAAAGCAGGGATAGGTGGAATTTACCGGGGGGGGCAGTTAATATTTTCTCCTAAAGGGGACTTTTCCCTTCAAAAAGCTGTATTTGATTGGTTTTCCCCTGTATGGTCTGAGTGTCAGAGGAGGAGCAGCAAGTACTGCTTGAAGCATCAAGCTCTTCCTTTTCCCTGTAGAAACTCTGCTGTCCTTGGAGGGCAGGTTTGTTCTTTTGCCTGCACTGCCACAGCTCTTGCAAGAATCTCTGGAATGATCCAGATTTTTCTTCCCTTTCTTTACAGACTAATTCCCATAGTTAACTGGTCGCATGGACTGTTCCATGCTGCAGCTCTGCGTTCACTTGTGGTGCCCAGGTGATGCCAGAATTTGCCCTGGAGCCTAGCAGTGCTGTGCCCAGCTCCAGGGCTGCAATGCTTGTGTCCCGGGAGCCTTTTCCATGCTCAGAGCATTCAGGATATCAGGGTGGCTCAAAGTGTTGGCTTAGGATGCCCTGAAGCGATTTTGTTTTCATCACCCATAATATGCATTTTCCGCTCTGGTGTTCTCCTTAGTGTTGGTGACCAGACTGAGTCCTATTCCCATTTGCTTACTTGGTGTAAACTTCCCAAAAATACGTCAAGGAGAAGCATGAAAGAGGAACTTGAAGGTGCCCGGGTGCTTGAGAAGTAAAACTGATTGTTCAGAGTTCTGTGGGGTTGAGTTCCCGTTTCTTTGGGGCCGTTCCATCCAGACTGTGTCCCACAGAATTCCCTCCAGCTGCAGCTGCGGTGGGTGCCCGTGCAAGGTGGGGACACTTTGGGGCTCCACCTCTGCTCCGTCGGGGTGGGCAGGGTGAGGGGAACTGATCCCTGAGCAGGAGGAAGAACAGGATCACATTCCCAAGGTGTTTTTGTTGTTCCCAGTGCGTGGTAATTCATGATCGGCAAGTTTAGCTTCCGCTGCTCCAGGCGTGTCTGTGGGTTTCTAGCTGTGTTCCTTTAACGGAGACAATTTAAAATACACCAGCAAAGGGTGGAACACAACAGGAGAAAGTGCTGGCTGCCTTTACTGGGTTGCTTTCACCTCTCCTGATTGCAGTTATCAGTGATCCAAGCCCTTACTCCCGGCTCTGTCCGGCCTGGTTACAGCACAGCAGTTCTTTGTGTGTTCCCAATTGGAATTTTCCTGCTGGAGCACTGGTCTGAGAAATGCCTAAAAAGCTCAAGCTGTTAAAAGCTGAAAGTTGTGCTCTGTAACTTCTAGACATGATGAATTCCAGAGGAATTCCAGGCTGGATCTGCCCCTTAGTCCCTGTGCTGACAGCAAACCTTTAAGCAAACTGTTTGGAATATTGAAACTGTTCTGGAGCTCAATGATAGGATGAAATCACTCAGGGGCTTGGTCATCCTGTGCAGGGAGCTGCTTTCACTTTCAAACCTGGGCTGCCTGGCCAGGAAGGAAAATGTCTGGTGGGATTTTTAGGGTAGTGCCCTCCCGCTGGATCTCGGGGATCGCTGCTCTTCCATAGCGCTGCCACAAGGAAACGTGGCTGAAGTGGCTGAAGTTGGGAACAGAAAAGGTGTGCTGCTGCTGCTGAGCTCTGGGCTCTCCTCTCCTCTCCCAACACGAGTGCTGGGACTGGAGCCTCGTCTCCGGGGATTTGCCATAACAGCGGAAGCTGCTGCTCGGCCAGAGTATGTTTGGTAAGAGAAGCGCTGGAAAAACACTTTAGAAGTTTGCTATAGCGGTTCCCTCACGTGTGTGGGCCTCTGTGTTATCAGTGTTTTCTGTCACAGCAGCAGGATGGGATGTGGAAGTGGAAGCACTTTGGAACTTGCTGATTTTTCTGGTTTTCCGTGATGTGGCTGCCTGGAGGATGGCGGGACAGGCACAAACCGGGGGCTGTTCCCACTTCTCTGTTCTCGTGCTGGGTGTTGTCCTCCTGTCCTCAGGCTCATGCAAGTCTCTGACTCTGGATTTAGTGAGTGTTTTATTTAGTTTTTTCTTGGAATTTGGGAGTGTAAGCTGGACAGCAGCCCCTGGCACTGGAGTATGGGTCAGCCTCCGTGTTCTTCACCAGGAGCTTGTTTTGCAGCACAAAGATTTGGCAGGTGCAGGTTGGATTTTGGGGTGTCCAGTAAGTGCTGGTGCTGCTCTCCTGGGTAAGGAGTTCCCTCAGCATCCTCTGGGATTGAAGCATGGCTGGAATGGTGCCAGCTGTAGAGTGGTCTCTTGGTGCCTCTTTTCCCCCTGTTTTCAATGCTTGGGTATATTTTGCACTTGCACTACAGCCCCCACAAACCAAGGCCTAGAGCATTCCAGCTTTCATGCTAAGCAGTTTTCCTTTGTTTTGCCAGTGGGGTGTGATCTGTTGTGCAGTTTTCCTAGGGAACTGGTGCTGCTTTAGAGGCAGCCTCTGCTCTGCAGGGTCCACCAGTGAGATCTGGTGGTGTGAGACACGAGCTAATGCAGAGCAGGCACAGAGGGATACTGGTATTGATTTTACCCTTCATAAGTTCCTTTGGATGTGTAAGTAAAGCTGTATATTTGCTATGGCCCTTACGGGAATCACTGCTGCTGATTTCCTCTCAAAAGCTGTTGCAAGGAGGGAAAAAAAAAAAAAAAAGAAAAGCAGCAAAACCCCTGAAGTCTGGTGTAAGGAAGAGTCACAGGGTTTTATAGACACAGAGCAGTTAGTGACATTGACCCTGAGATCAGCAAACCTCAGCTCTGCTTGGGTAAAGCTGAGCAGCAGTTGAAGGGAATCTTTGCAAAATAGAAAAGGGTGACCTTCTCCCTACAAGAAAACCAAAACCCAGATAATCCCTTTGGGAGCTCTACACAGCATTCCATAGGTGGGATGTGACTGTTGAACTCTGCTTTTCACACAGAAGGTCCTTGGCACATGAGGACTTTGCCTGTGACTCCACCGTGGGCTCGGTGTCCAGGCTTGGGGGTCCTGGCTGGTCCCTGCAGCCCCCACATGAACCCACATGAACCCAGAAGTGCCAGATGGCACAGCTGTGGCACCACGGGAAGGCAGAAAGAGTCACTTTAATTTCACTTTCCATTGCAAATGCTGCAGTCATTTTGCCCACCACAAGGTCACTTATTTTTAAAGGGCTTCAGAGTCAGAAATGGCTTTTCAAAAATATTCCTTGTAGCAGATTGCGTCTCCTGAATGATCAGAGGTGGCTCTTTTAAATTACAGCTTTGGTCTGTGCTCTGTAGGTGTTGTGTGTGGCTGGATTGCTCCATCCAGAGGTTTTGGCCACTTTGATTTACTCAGCTTCTGGGGAGGGTCAGGGAAGGCAGGAAATGACAAAGTAAGATTCAGTGGAAGTAAAGGCATCATGGATGCTTTCCTCTGCTCCTCTGGTTGTATGGGTTGCTTTCACCATCTCTTTTTTTTATTTTAATCCATTAAATCCAGTTGGAAATTGGTTTCCTGTGGGATTATGGAGAATTTAGAAGAAAATCAGTTTGGAGGTTTTGACTGAGGAGCTGCACTGGAGGCAGTGTGTTATTGTGGAGTTAATCCTGCATTGGATCCCCTTTTGCTGGCAAAAAAAAAAGTGCCAGAAGCTGATAAATTTGGAAATTTGTGGCATTAATACTATTAATTTCAAATGAGTAACAAGGTATTGTTGGGTTTGACTGGTGTGGGAAAGATCTTGATGCACAGAAACATCTGCCTTGGAGCTGGGGAGACCCCAGTGTGCCACGGGCTGGGAGACAGGGTTCACTGCTGGCTCAGCAGTGTCCCACCTCCAGAGCATATTTTCAGGAAAACAGGTGACTACCATGAGTTTACATGCGAATGCAGAGTCTTCTTGTACATTAGATAAGCAAATTCCTTAGGCTGAGCCCAGCTGTGTGTGCAGCAGCCCAGGTGATCTTAGGGACCTGTGGGGCTCCTGCGGTGTGAAAGGCAGGAGAGGTGTGTTCCAGTTCCAACCTGGGTGAATTCCAGGTGTGGTGATAATGGAGAGCTCTATTTCCCATAAAACCCTCTCTTTTCTGAAGAGGCAGCAGCATTTCACAGGCTGGTGGCTATTTGCTCATCTCTAAGCTATGTTTAAGCTTACAAGTGTTTTTTTTTTTTTCCCCACCTCCCCTTTCACAAAACCTAAACGTGCCTTTCTTTCCCAGCCCAGGACAATGGTGCAGGGTGAAGAGCACAGATAAAGACGCTCCCACCACTCACTCCACAGCCGGTCCCACCCTGGCGAGGACTCCATGAGGCAGGACACGGGCTGATGCTCTCACCCCACCATGGATGGGGGGAACAGCTTCCCACAGCACCAGCAGCCGGGCGATGCCGTCCGCGGCATCCCCGGCCTCCGCTCCCAGCTCGTCGTGCCGGACGTGGAGGTGAGGCCCTGCAGATCCTGGGGAGGGGGAGGCTGTGCCCAGGAGGGGTCTGGGCAGAGCAGTCTGGCCTGGTAAATCCTGGGAGTCCTGGTCTGTGTTTACAGCAGCAATTTCCAGGCTCCCCAGGCAGCTGTGCAGGGGGGTGCAGGATTGATCGGAGGGGTTGAGGTTGAAGTGAGGAGAGGAGAGCAGGGCTGTGATTAAAACAAAGCTTCTCTGTAAGCTGCTGGGTACCAGCTCCTTGAGGAAGGACTGAAGAGACTGAGAGGATCTGCCCAGGACTGCAGACCTTGTTCCTACCCCAGCACATCTCTACCAGACGTGTGAATCTGTGCTCGAGTCCAGCTGCCCCTGTTTCCAGAGCAGCAGAGATAAATAACTTGTATTTGTCCTGATACAGCTGCTAAAACCAGACCATGTCCCTGATGCATTTGTCCAACAGGGCAAAAAGCAAACCCTGTCCCAAAATAGCTGACATATTCCTGGAGTTTTCTCTTTCTGTTTCAAACTCTGGAATGTGTCACATGCAGGGACACAGAGATTCAAGTGAGGACCAAGTTCCTGTTGCTTCAAGTACAAGGTTCCATTGCTTTGGGCGCAAAAATAACAGATTAAAGGCTGCTGTGGAGCTGAGTAAGGAGATACTGTGTTCTCTCCCTGATTTTGTTAGTATGAGCTGAGCTAAGTCCTTGCTGTTATTTGGAGACTGTTCAGGGAAGTGGGAAGACAAAAGGCACAAAAGGACATTTTTGGATGTGACCTCTGCCGGCCAATTTCGGGTTATTGGGTTGATGCTGACATCCCACAGAGACTGAATCATAGAATCATGGAATCACTGAGGTTGGAGGGGACCTTCATGGTCATCAGGTTCAATCTGTGACTGATTCCCACCTTGTCACCGCACCAGAGCATTGAGTGCCACGTCCGGTCCTTCCTTGGACTCCTCCAGGGATGGGGACTCCAAACCTCCCTGGGCAGCCCCTGCCAATGCCTGATCACCCTTTCCACAAATAAATTCCTCCTGATGTCCAACCTGAACATCTCTTGGCACAGCTTGATGCCATTTCCTCTTGTCCCTTCAGAGTGTCCTGTGAAAGGGCTGGGGAAGGGGACTGACCCTGGTGACCATCTGGGGACAGTGGTAGGGGAGTAGGTTCCAAAGCTGAACCTGGCATCCTGCTCGAGAGACAAGGAGCCACCTCTGCCTCTGGGAAGCCCTGAGGGAGGGAAGCCATGGCCCTGCCCTCGTATCTGCAGCCCCAGGTAATGGCTCCAGGCCTCTGCTGCTCTAACTGTTGTGCCTTCTGCTTGCAGAATTCCATGCTGGCCGCCGACTCGTGGAGTAGCTGCTACCCAGTCCCTTTCCCAAGCTCATCTTTCCCAAGTGAAAACCAGTGAGTGCTGTTCTCCTTTGTCTAATCCCCTATGCTCTTGCACACCCCGTGATTCAACTGTTTCTTTACTGCTTTCCATGTTTACTTTATTTCACGATCTGATGGAGAAATAATTGCATCACTCACTGATCTTCTGGCATTTCAGACACTGCTGCAGCTTGGGAACAGCAGCAAACAGCTTTTTGTTTTTAAAAATGAGAAAAAACCTTTGTTTTCTGTTAAACCTGGAGGCTGCAGTAAGGAGAAACATCTTTGGTTTGTAACACTAATGGAATTCTTAACAGATCCAACTGAGCAAACACTGGGCAGTCTCTAGCTTTGCACAGATATGGAGGAAGGTGTTACCTGTACCAGGTATTAGGTTTTGGGTGATGTTCAAATCCTTTGCCATGTCCCTGGAAGTGACTGACACTAACAGACATGTCATGTCTGTACTGAAAAATTTTGTTTTCCATTTTCCCTTTACAATGAAGCTTCATCCTGGATCACAAGGTGGGATATGACAAATGTTTGGTCAACATAAAATGGCCTTCTGCCATCAGTGAGTGACTTGGATGGGGACTCTGGTGGGGCTGGGGGTTTGGAGGCTGATCCATGGCTTCTTTGGTCTCTGTGAATCCAGGGAGTGGCATGGATACACAGGATGTGTTCTTTATCTAGGTCAGAGGTGGGAGGAAGAGAACTGAGAGAAGCGGCATTTGACATCCTGAGCTAACAACTGTGTTCTGGGTGCCTGGAATTAAACTGGGGATTTAACATAACCTCCCTCCTAAACAGGATTTTGGCATCTTCATGGTGAGATCCCTCCCTGTGAGGGTGTGAGTTCCAGGCAGATGGGAGCAGTGAGGATCAGCCCTTCATTTAGGGGATGAGGGGACTCATGTCCCTTTGCTGGTTCTGCTGCCCCTGTGGCCCCGGTCCCCTCTGGCCACAGCAGGAGCTGCCCAGCAGCATGGGGTGGATGGACAGGGCAGTTCCCCATGAGAGGGTACCAGAAGCTGCCCCACAGGTGCTGAGGGAGCTGGGCTGTGCCAGCTCCTCCCCACAGGAGAACAGGAGACTTCTCAGATCCATTCAGGCCCTTTGCTCTTGGCCAGCCTGGCTGATTGGAAGGGGCTGTGCTTTTTGAGCAGGATTCCTGTAAGTTACATGTTGTGAATCCTCCAGAGAGCTATAACAGAATTTCTGTTTTGCTGCATTGAACCACAAGATTAGATTGTGTTTATCTATTGCGTTGGGTTTTTTTTTTTTTCTCTTGACCATTTGTTCTGGTTTTGCCCCTCACTCTCTTCCTGTTCGGTGCCGCTTGTATCAGCGCTGCCGGGAACGTTTCAGCCCGATCCTGCAAGGACATGCCTGTGTCTGACACAAACCTGGACTTGCTGCCTTTGCTGGAGTTACTCCTGGAAATGAGGCCCATTGTAGTAATGATTTGCTAGGGAATGATTTAGCCAAGGCTGCACCTTTAGCCTCCTGTTCTTCATACCCCAGGAGCTGTAAAAATCACCTTTCAGGTGAGATTTTCTGTACCTGCATTTCACATTAAAAAGTCTGTGCTTTTTGTATTTGAAAATGGCACTGACTCTGTTTTAGGTGGGTTTAGTAAGGGGGTTACAGGTAGGAATCCTGGAAGAAATGGAAACATTGAAAAGTGGGACTTTAAAGGCAGTTGTAATTGTAGCCCATGCTGTAACATGGAAAAATGGAGCTGGCATTAGAGGTGGTGCATGTTTTTCTTCAGAATCCTTGCAGAGAAATCTCATTTGCAAGTGGCTCTGTTTAGACAGGGCTTATTCTCATAGCAACACCTTTATCCTGAAGCAGGTTTTTCCTGTTTCCTTTCAGGAGTTCACTTTCATGCTAGAGAATTTCTTTAGAAGACCCCAAATGTGGCCTCTTGGGTTCAGATTTTCTTAACCTGACAAATGTCAACAGTGTATTAAACCTCCCTGAAAGAACCAGGGAGGTTCAGGGCTCTGAAGAGCAGCAGTTCAGCTCTTTTCTGAGGAAATTATCCCTGTAGAGCTCAGCTTCCCTTGCTGCTGGAGGCTCAGCACCTTCCTGGCTGGGGGGGATCTGGGGCAGCCCAGTTGTGCTGTTGGATGAGGTGTCACACAGCTGCAGCAAGGCTTTGTCCCCACTTTACACAACCCCTTTTCTTGCTGTTTTTATGCCCTTTTCCACCTCTACATGGAACATTGCTTGCTGAAATAGTAGAGCAGGCTCTGAAAAACATGTATTGGTGTCTGATGAGGAGGGAAAGTGCTGGGCTAGTACCGAGGCAGCCCGCAGCCTCTCAGCTCTCCCTGATCTTCCACTGGCTTGAGATGAGAAGTTTGTGTCTCTGAGGAGAGGACAGAGCCAAAACACACCTGGGAGGTCTCAGAGAAGTGGCACTGTGGGCCCAGAAGGGCTTTGGATGCACTGGGTCACAGAGGAGCAGCTGGAATGCAGTGGTATTGCAATGGGGCGTTCCTCTTCGGGCAGCTGCTGTGATCAAACCAGCATAAATTTCCTTTCTGGAACGGTTTGTGGCTGTCCAGTGAACCTCCTCAGCATCTGAGGGAAGCTGCTGACCCACAGTAGTTTCCATGGAACAGTTTACCAGGAACTAAGCCCTGGAGAGGCTGAGCAGGTGGGGACAGGGCAGTTTGCTGGGGGCTGTGTTCACACCTTGGCCGTGGCAGGGTCACCAACTTGATTCTTCCAGTAAAAGTGTTTTTGTCTCAGTTTATTTCACACGAACTTGTCAATGGCTCTGTGCCAGCCCTGCAAATGAGGGGGAACAGCTTTGAGTTCTGAGTCAGGGGAAGGTAAAGCCCAGCTCCAAAGGTACTGAAGGGATTTTGGGGCTTTCCAAGGAGGATCTCGCAGCGGTGCCTGGAGCTGCTGTGGGCTCTCCCTGCAAACTGCAGGAACCAAGTGCATCTCACATGGGCAGATTGGAAGCCCAAGATTAAGGGTAACAAAGTACCAAGCAGAGCTGGTCATTGCACAGCAGGCCAGGGAGGTTGGAGCTCTCTTGCTCTCTTTCTTGTTACCTTGACTGACCCTTGTCCAGGCCACAAAGTACCAGGGGAACAGGAGGGGGTGTTCACTTTTCCAGTAAAAATAGTTTTCCTATTCCTTGGTTAGTTCCTTGATGCTGGCCAAGCTGTGTCCTCGTGTGAGGGACGGGGAGACCACAGCAGCCTCGGCTTGAAAGCTTTTTAAACCAGCCTTTTCCTGTGTGGAAATACATTCATTCCCAGAATTTGTGCCCAGATTTTAATTTCCTTGCATGGATTACGAAGAGCTGACAGTCAGGGCTGGACTGTGGGAGCTGGGATGTGCAGGTTGTGTTCACACAGGGTCTCGGGTGTCTCTGCAGCAGGCAGAGCCATGGCAGCACAGAAAAAAAAAAAAAGGAAAGGAGGAAGGAGCTGGGGTTTTTTTGAGGGTTTTGTTTTTAGTGATGGGAAACGAACAGGAAAAATGTATTTATCAGAGGAGATAACTGTGTTTGCACATAAATCCACATGTAAATGTTCACCGGGTGTGTTAATGAGCTGCTGGCCACACATGGCACCTTAATTGCTTAATAATCCTTTGCCAGCTTGGCATTCCCAGCTCCTGGGCAGGAGTTCTGCTCAAACTCTGTTTCTCCCTCTCCCAGCGCCCTGTTGAGGTTTCTGGCTGGGGTTCTTTGGGCATCAGGGAGAACGTCCAGCCCCCCCCAAGAGGGATCCATCCCGCTGGGGTGGCAATCGCCCAAGCAGGAGCACGGCCCCTTACGGGAAGGATTACCAAGCACATTCCTTGCTCCTGCAGGAGAGGGAAAGGGCTTGTGTAAACCAGGAGGTGGCGTGGAGCAGAGGCCAGGGGCTGCTCCTGGGCAGGAGGAAGGAAATTGGCAGCTCTTGTGTGGTTTTTGCCCCTGGCTGCCTGGAGGAAACAGGGAGCTGGAGGAAGCTGGCGTGGCCCTGCCCAGGTGGAGCTGGCAGGATCTTTGCTTTGTTCCCTTGTTAGCTGAGCACAGATCTTGCTTTTGAACTCACACCAGTCACATCCCTATTTCTTCTCTCTGGGTAACAGTTCTGTCTGTGTTTCCCAGTCACCAACCCCTCCATTCTGACCTGCCTTTGGGGTCTGTGAGTGGTGAACCCCCTGTCCAGGTGGGTTAACAGAGGTGTTTCCCTGTCAGAGCTGGTTTGTGGGGCTGTTTTGGGGGTTTTGTGGCCCCAGCTGGCATTCAGGTGTGATGTTTCCCTGCAGCTCATGTCTTTACGTGGTGTGACTGGCAGGTCCACCACACCCATCACGCTGGGACGTCCCAGGGCTTCATTCTGCTTTGTCATTAGGGCTGAAATATTGGGTACTGCAGACCATTGTTATCTATTAAGTCCTTCCTGATCTACACAAATTGCCAAGAATTATATTCTTAATTCAGTGTTCTTACACTGCTGAGTTTGGGAAGGGGGATAGAACTGGTAGAGGTATTATTTTGCCATCTCTCTTCTGGATAATATCCAGTAATATCCCTCTCCTGTATGTGACAACCTGAAGTTGTGGCTTCACTGCTGTTAGAGGCTGAAGTGACCTGAGAAGTGCTGGGCACTGACAGGAAGTAACTGCTTTTCCCATTTCCCTACAGGCAATATTTTAGCCCCCCTCAGGATTTTTATATGGGTTCAGTCAGCAGACCACATTTCTTGGATACAAACTATGCAGCTGTGGACTCTGCTGACTTCTCATCAAAAAACGGCGATTTTCCTCAGGTAAGTGCAGAGTTCCTGATGACTTTGGGGAAAAATGGGGCTTTGGACTGCTGAGGGTTGCTTTTCAGTGTTGCCTTAGGAAAAATGAAGAGATGGGCGATAAATTTGTCCAGCCCCAGAAAGGAATTGCGAGCAGTTTGGATCAATCTTCTGACACCAGGAGTTTGAAAGGTGTCTGTGGTTTGGTAGTAGCTTCTCTGTGGTAAAACTGCTTCTGTCTTTTAAAGGGGTGTTTGGCATAAACACTGGCAGTGCTGGGAGTGGTCCTGGCTGCAGGAGGGTCCCAGAGTGTGAACTGAACACGCTTCAGACTCGTTGGTTATTGCCCTCCCAAAATGCTCATGTGCTGCATGTTCTTCCTCGCTGGTTACAAGTGGTGGATTCCTGAATAGTGAATATTTAGGGATTACATCAACTCAGTGCCCAGCATTCCAAGAGTGGAGCCAGGTCAGTTTTTGCAGAACTGAAGTGTGGCAGGAATGAGCAGTGGAACTCTGGGGACCCAGACCTCCCTCACCTTGGGGATCTCTGGGGGGGGGCAAGGAGATCTTTCCATTGAGGTTTTGGAACGTTACACTGGCTTTTGGCAACATCTTATGGTAAGATTAGTCAGTAATAACTGCATGTAGTTGATATGACAGAGCTGACTTTGGAATAAAGATGGGACAGGCTATATCCTTTCTAGGAATTAATACAGACATTGGTGTCTGCCGGTGTATGTGTTAATTCCCCCCTCGTTGTGTTTTTGGTTTCTTGGCATGGCTAAAGAGTGTTTTTGTCCCTCCTTGGGGCTCTGATTTCTGCAGGTTTGGATGTGCAGGTGCTGGGGATTTGTGCTTTTTGGGGTGGCCACTGGTGTGGTCCCCCCATCCAGCTCCCCGTGCCTCACGTCAGGGACCCACCTGGGCAGCTGCTGGTCAGGGTTTTCTGGCTGGATTAAACCAGATAAATAATTGAATCACAGGAGCATTGATCTCTGCCTCCTGCAGAATTAATTGTGGGAGGAACAAGGCAAAGGGAAGGTGATCTCATCAACTTGTGAGACCATTTACTGGGCTGTGATGGGAAGGGGAGAGGGGTCCCTGCCATAGGTTTCACCTCCAGGTCTGGTGGGGTTTGGCTGATGGGTTCAACGGGAAAAGGGCTTAATTATTTCTTTAACTTATGTATTTTCTAGTATCTCAGTGGTCAGTCAGCTTCCTTCCCTGCTGCATCACAGAAATTGATCTCAGCCAGCTTGGAGGAGCAGATTTTTGAGGAATAGTGAAGAAGGATTTGAAAGGTCTAAAGAGCAAATGATTGAGTCATTTGCGTAGCAAACCCTTTCTGTTGGTGGCAGGGATTGTCCATGTGCTGTAGAGTTTAGAGAGTGGGAGTTCTGGTGCTTTTTCCTCTGGCATTGGCATTTCCTCTCCTCATCCTTCCATGTTTTATTTCAGGAGTCCTGGTCCTGCAGAGTGCAAAGGCTTTCCTGACCTGGGGAAACTGGGAGTGGGAATTGCCACATTTTCTAACAGCTCTGGGAGTTTCTCTGTAGTCGAGCCATTCACCTTGCTGAGCAGGGGAGGTGCTTTACTGCATGGCCAGAACAGCCTGATGTGAATTTGAACTTGTTTCCTCCACAATATTCTTGGGTTCTGGCTTGCTCCTGGGTGATTCATCCTTGCTGATCTGTTGGCATTTTTTATATAAACAAGTGGCTTGAGTGGAGGTTCAGAAAATAGTTCTGGGAGGCCACGTTGGGTCTGACAGCATTTCTGGTCTTCGGAACTGTTGTCTTCAGCCCAAGTCTCATCCTAACCACATGGTGCCATCTCCTTGTGGAAAAGTCTACAGACTGCCCATGTGTCCTTACAAATCACAGTCCTGAGAGAAGCAGGGTTTGGTTTCTATTGCTTCCCTCCCTTCCTGCTGGTTATTCCTGCAGCCCCAGGTGCTGCTGAGTTGGGAGCTGGCACTCGTGGGCAGCAGTTCTGCAAAGGCACTGTGGCTGTGGTGGTGCTGTCTTGTGGCACTGATGGTGAGAGCTGTTAATTGCCATAATAAAACATTGAATCTGGGAGGGTTTAACTTGTCCTCTGGCCTGTGTTGTCCCTGTGAGCTGTGTCTGTCCCCAGACCCTTACAGAGTCAAAACATCCCTGCCATATAATACCTGCTGCTCTTGGCCACCACAGATTTTTCTTCACTTCACTGCCCTGGTCAATTTAGAATTAATTGAAACACAGACTCTGCCTAATTCCTCTGAGCTCTTTGTTATCTCTGATGGCCTTTGCTGGCAGTCTGTGTTCCCTTTGCCTAATTTTGTGCAGCTTGTGGCTCCAGAACAGGACTTTGAACACACTGAAACCTCCTCTGCTGACTTCATGTGCCCTGAGAAGTAAACCTGTGAGGGGGAGCAGCTCCAGGGGCAGGTGGAGCTGGGGACATGGTGGGTGTGCAGGGGACTCTGCAGATGCTCCTTCTCCCCTCAGTGAAGCAGCTCTGGGAGGAACTCTGGTCCCCTTCTTAAAACATGGGTTGTGCTTGGGCTGGAGGGAGGAGGTCAGGCCAGATGGATTTATCCTGTGGGCCAGGAGGAATTGCCTGCTCCCAGGCAGAGTCACCTTCAGTAATACTGTAAAGATGCAGTTTTTTATGGCCTTGTTTGATCTGTGCTGGATGGGGGCTCCTGACCACACGTGTTAATCATAAACCAGCCCTCTCCTCACCACCAGCCCCTTGCAATCTCCTGTTAATCTTCCTTGTTAAAGCAGGAGGAGAAATTAACCTGCTCTTAAAAAAAGTATTAATTTTTAGAAGTGCTGCAGTGCACAGAGCTGTGGTGATTTAGGAGAAATCAATGCAACAGTTATTAAATTATATGGAACACTTGGTTGTGGCTGAAACAAAGAGTTTCCTGGAATAAGAAACGTCCTGGAACTTCTGTTGCTGTCCTGGAGTCATGTCTACAGGGAACACAGACATTAAAATCCATTTGCAGGCAGTTACCTGGCTCTTGGCCTTGGGAGAACAAGTGGCTTTGCGTGCTTGTGTCTTTGTTTCTGCACTGCAGGTTTGGGCTGATGTAATAACACTTTATAACCCCTCTGAGTGAGATACCTGACACATCCTGCAGGCCTGGGGTAAGAAAAATGAAGGCTGTGGTTATAACAGCTCACTGTGCACTGACCAAGGGCTTGGGGATGCTCCAGTTGAGGCACCCTGAGCTGGTTCCCAGGAGGAGGGGAGGTATAATTTGGCTTTTGAGGTATACTTTGTTGTCAGGGGATTGCAGGAGCCCCCTCAGATGCCTGTGGCCCTGGGGAAAGGGGTAAAAGGGCCTGGAGGGCTCAGATATCCCCCTCCCATTCCAGTCTTGATAGTTTTCATCTGTGTTGCTGCCTCCAAGCAGCGATGTCCACCCCTGGCAGGAGGGATGGAGATCTGCCTTCTGAGGGTCTTGGCAGGCACCATTCCCTGTCTCCTCCCTTCCCAAAGCCAACAAAAGTGGGAAAAGCCAGTCTGAAACACTCAGTGCTCTTAAAAGTGCTGGTAATAGAATCCAATAGCAAACCATGGGGACATGGTTGAAAATAGATGCTTTAATTCAAAGCAGAGTTGGTCTGAGTCAGGGGGTGCAGAAAGTTCCCCAGCACAGCAACTCTTGGGCTTGGGTGGAAGGGGCTAAGTCAGATGTGAGAGCTGGAATAATCTTGCTTTCCTGGTACCTGTCTGTCAGCACACGTGTTCTTGGGTGAATTGTGGGGAGCAGGATTCCCTCTCCCCTTGGACAGGTTGGGAACGTTCCAGGTGGTGGTTGCACAGTGGTTTATCTTCCTTGTGGTGATTACACTGCTGTGGTCTTGCAGAATCAATGCAGCAGCCCTGTGTGTGTGCTGTGTTCCCTCTTCCTTCGGCAGCACAGGTCTCTCATGTCTGCATTTTGCCCCGCTGCCAGCAAAGGAAGAGGAAATAATCCACCTGCTCTTCCAAAGGTTGCACCAATTGTGAGACCTTGGTTGGCTCAGGCAGGACATGGTGGTTCAGTCAAGGTCACACAGCAAGTTGCTAATTAAGACATTTCAGAAATTAATTTGGCCTCTTCACTCCACACATATCATTAAAGCACCTGCCCCACGGGCCGGCAGAGCCTGCCCTTAAATACTGCAAATTCAGAGAAAAGCAGCCTTGAGAACCCTCAGCCTTTCTCCCCCCCGAGCCTGCTGCCCACAGAAAGCAAATTCTGTTGTCATTGTAGCCCCTGCAGGATGTTCTGCTGGCTCTCAGGGAAGTGCTGCTTGCAGCCTCCACTGAGAGGTGAGATGGGTCCTGGGAACAGGGAGAGCCCAGCACATGCTCCAGCTCCTCCTGGGGGCTGCAGACCCTGCCATAGCTGCAGTTGTGCCAAGGAAAAGGTCTTTTTCTTTGCCATTTGCTTATTGAAAAAACCTCCTGGACTAGGTGTGTTGAGGGTGGAATTTGGATCCTCACTGTTCATGTCTCGGTCCCTGCAGTGCTGCAGAGGGTTCTGCCCTTGGAAATGAGTCCTGCTGCAGATTTTTGCCCTGTGGGTGGTTTCCCAGCCTCAGTACCTGGTGAGTTTTCCTTGGAGGAGCCCATCCTCCTTCTTCATCTGATGGCATAAAGCAGAATTCCCTTGCTCATCTCTCTCCCTGGAGGGCTTTGTCTGCTCACCACTCTTGCCGGCCTGCTTGGGACTTCGTGCCTCTTTCACCCCAAAGCTCTGTTTTTTTGAGAAGAGCCTGATAAAGATGGGATTTTCCAGCTGTTCCCAGAACAAGGCCCTGAGAGGAGTTGTCTCAGCAGTGACAGCCCCAGCAGCAGGCACCGAGTGCTGGCTCAAGCGTGGAACAGGGACGAGCTGAGCTCCCTTGAAGCCGTGCCTGGAAGGACGGGGAGCAGGGAAGGGGGAGACAGAGCAGTCAGGGCTCCTCTCCCTCCTCATTCCCAGCACGTGCCCTGCTGGGTTTGCTGGGCAAACTGGAGCTGACCCCATGGGCAGAGCCCGGCTCCGGGGCTGCCACCAGCCCTGCCAGGGAAGAGCAAACAGGAGCCTCTTGCACCCAAAGCAAACACGACAGTTCCCAGGGATTTTCCAGAGGGTGATTAATTGTATGATTCCTTTAATCTGCAGTGGTGTTGGAGGAGACCTTCATTAAGTTTACATCCCTTTCAGATGTCCCTTTTTGTGCCTTTTTCTGTTCCCCACCAGAAATTTTGCTAATTTCTGTTACCAAAACTGTTAAAAGGGACAGCCTTGGAAAAAGGAGGCAACGGTCTCTGAGAAATAACAGTGATCCAGGAAGGAAAGGGAAGAGAATGGGCCACTCCTTTGGCTTTCTAAAGGCACGATTTGGGGTGGGGCAGACACCACAGACAAAGAGAGCACATGGCTCTTGGGGCGACCCCAACGTGGGAACACTCCTCGTGAGCTTTGTCACTTCGACCGCTTCACCTGAGCCCTGAAATCGGGGTGGGGGGTAGGGGCAGGAGGGCAGGACCCCCATCCCCAGAGCAGGGGCTGCCAGGGGGACAAAGTCTGGCTTTGGGTGGCCGGGGAGGGGAGCGGAGGGAGCCCGGAGCCCTCTGGCTCTGCAGAGCCCGGCGCTGTTTACTGTGCTCTGTGGTTGGATTACACCACGTACAGTAATTCTCCTCGCACTGCCAGTAATTTCACTGACTTACCAAGCAGGCATCATTTCCTGAAAGTCAGCCCTGGATTTAGAGGAAGTAAGAGCCCTCTCGTCGTGACTAAACAGTCTATGCAAATCTCCGGGCGCAGGACGGCTCTGCCGGGTCCCGAGTGTCCCTTTTCGCTCCTCTGGCTGCTGCATGTTGGCTTTTAGAGCCCCCCGATGAGCCCCGGCCGTGAATGGACCTTGCACCACTTTGCGCTGAGCGCCCTCCCCCTGCCGCTGCCTCCCGCGCCGGCAGCCCCCCGAATGCTGCTCTAAAATGTCCCAAATGCAGTTCTGGCTGAAGTTCCCGTCTCTCTACAAGGTAAAGGCTCATTTTTCCTGTTTTTTTCCTCCTCCTCCGTGGAATTCCTGGTGCGTTTGGTCGTCAGTTGCTCCCTGGGAGTTGTGCGGTGGCTGCAGAGTTTTGGGAGTGACACCTCTCCACGCTGGGTACCGGGAATAGATATTTTTTTGTCCCAAAGATGTGATTTCTGTTTTGCTGGAACCTGCATTCCTGGACGCTGTTCTGTCAGTCAGAACTTGGTCGCTGAGCGTAGAATTTGGAGGGAAGGAGCTCTCTGAGGATTCATCCCTGTGTTTGTGTAGGTGTGATGGCTTTGAGGGGTTTTATTTCCAAAGTTAATGCAGGGTGCAGGAAGCGAGGGGAGCACCATCCAGCCGGAGCTAAACCCTCCACACTGTCAGTTTATTGTCCCAAATTTAGACAGACTTTGGGGTTTGGCAGCTGAAATATTTTACAGTGATCAGCTGCAGTTGCTGATTTGGTCACTCCTGAATAATAATTTGCTTAATCTGTGACTTTTGAAGTGCCAAATCTCTCTTGGCTGGCAATGTGGCTGTGATTGTGGGTGTGTGTTTGGGTGTATAGATAGGGGTTTGGGTTTTTAATAAAACCCCTCTTCACTTGGGTGCTCTGCAGTGCAGTCATCCAGAGCTGCTCTGCAGACACTGTTTCCTCAGTGTCTGGATTGTGAGAAAATAAACCATTTCTATTGATGGCTTGATGGAAAAAAAAAATATTTTTAGGATGCTTGTTCTGTCTGTATTTAGACTTCACCTGTTCTTTCATTATTTTTAACACTTTGTTTTGACTGAGGCAGCTGGGCTGTCCCCAGGGGCTTGGAGAATGATCAGATGTCTGGGCTGGGGTACCTTGATTTTTACCTGATCTTTTCTAGGGAGATAATGTGTCATAATCTCAGTTTTGGGATAATGACAGGAGTACCGTGTGCCACAGTAGCCTCAGGTTGCCCTCTGCTCTGAGTCCCACCTGCAGCTCTGCCTCCAGCTCTGGGTCTTTGGCCCAGGAGAGGCCTGGACCTGCTGGGGTCAGTCCAGAGGATGCCACAGAGATGCTGAATTCCAGGAATAAGATTTATGTTAAAAACAGTTGCAGAAAAGCATCTGAAATAAAGATCCTGCCTGTCAGAACAACTTCCATCTGGTGCAGAAATTCAACTTCCACTGAAACAGAAGTGCTGTTACTGTAGAACCTCATGTTTCTAATGAGAAAAACTTACAATTCTGATTAATCCATCTGAAACAGGGACAAAATCACATGTTTCAAACCCCAGTGCCTGAGCTGACCCTGACCACGGGCTTTTGGTTGAGGTGGTGATCCTTCCTTTTCCCTGAGGTCGCCAAGGCAGCTGCTTCTGTTTGCAGCAGATAAACCAGTGGTGGGGTTAGTCCAGACATGGTTTGTACTGGTTGTGGTTATTCGTGGCCTTGTGTTAAACAATTACCCTGGGTTTGATAAATTTACAGAGGTAGTGGTGGTAGAAGTTCTTGGGGTGGGGAAGCTGGCAGGTGATTAACTTCAATGCTCTTTTGATAATGCAATTAGTTAAGACAAATGAGAGATTCTGGAAGTTTGTGACTAATGCCTCGTAATGCTGGCAGAGGATGGGATCACTGCATCACTTCCAGGAGGAGTATTGTCCTCCCTCTGCCTTGGAGGCTGGTTTCCTCTCCCCAGTTCAGCCCAGTGGTGGGGTTGGAGTCTTCCCTGGGGATGGAAGGGTCTGGGTGACATTTGCTGGAATGTCTTGGGTTGGGCTTTCCCACATCCTGTTGCTATTCCAGCCCAGCCCTTGGCTATTGTTGGGATTTTGATGGCCACTCTGTGCTGCCCCACAGCCTCCCCTGCCATGACATGGGTGTGCAGATGTTTCCTCCTTCCCCAGCCTCTGTCAGTGCCCTTTGCAGTTCACCCTTTGCAGGTGAACAAACCCTGCTTGGAAGTGTCTCAGAATGGGACTGGATGGGATCTGGGACCATCTGGATCCTGCACAGGCCACTTGTTCTGGCCATGGCCAGACCCACCCAAGTGTTCTTCTGCTTTCTCGAGTGTGAAAGGGAGTCCAGAGATCTCTTAATTCCAAGGTGATAAATCCAGGTGCTTGTTCAGTCTCCGGATGCCTTGATTTCTGGGTAATCCTAAAAGAGCCACAGAAATATCAGGAGCAGGAGCTGCCCAGGAAGTGCTGCCCTTGCTCCCTGAGCCTTTAGGTCCACCAGTTGGTAACTGAGGAATCCAAACTCCCCACATCACACCTGCCATTGCTGGAGTGCTTCCAGCACCTGCACTGATGGCTTCAGGGCACACGCTGGCCAAATGAGACATCCCTGGGAAGAAGGGGAAAGGAACAAGTCCCAGTGGTGTAAACACTACGAGCCCATAACTTTTGATAGCAATCAGGGGGGTGTCTGACCCAGCTCTTAGCCTGAAGTCCTTGGGAGCAGCATGGCCAGGCTCAGCTGCTTGTGGGTTTATGTCAGGCACGGCTAAGTGACTTTTAAGAGTCTTTGGCTGCCTTTCTGCCTGTAGTGGGAAATTGGCCCTTTACTGGAAGTGAGCAGTGATTCCTCCTGTACCAGCTCCTGGCTCTGCTGGCAGCAGGCTGGGGCTGGCCCTTGGGAAGAGGATTGGTAGATCTGCCTGGATTTACCTAGATTCAAATCCAGGTGACACCAGCACTCCTTCCTCTGCTCCTGGCAGCCTCGTGTGTGCAGAACCTGCCAGGAGGAGAGGGATGTTTCCCACAGGCTCCAGGTAGTGCTGCATTGGAAATTGCAGTGAAACAGCCACGCTGTGATCGGGTGTAGCTGGGTCTCTGGGGGCTCCTGCACATGAATGAAATCCTCCAGTCCTTTGGGGTCAAGCTGAAGCCTTTGCACCCCTCAGCAGCCTTTTTTAATCAAGCACAAAGTGGAGTTGAGTGATGCCTCGCTGGATGCTCTCCTCTCTTCCAGTCCATGGTACAGGGATGTGCACAGCCCAAGTCAGCCTTGACCATGTACCCACACTCCTGGCAACGACTTTTCCTGCTTTTTCAGGAAACAGATTTTTAAACCGGACCACAGAGCATGTCCTCAGTTCCAGGTTAATTTCTGGGATCTGTGGAGCGCAAAGCAACGGAGCTGCTCATTGAGCAGAAAGAAATTGGAACTTGCTGGCTGAGTGAGGAAGGAGCTTTCTGGTCTCATCCTGCCTCCTCCAACCATGGTCGTGCCTCTGTTCCAGGATTCTTCATACCTCGATGAGCTGTCCAACAACAACTCCCTCTTCTCGTCCCCCGCGGATTCCCTCTCGGACATCGTGGACCCCAAGGACTTCCTGCCTGCCGACAGCCTGAGCCACGTGCCAACACTATGGGATGTGAACACCCCGCAGCAGAACCAGGTCGAGGTAGGGCTTCTCCTTTCCCATCCTCCCAGACAGGAGGCAACTCAGGCTTCATCCCATGGGGGTTTTACCAAGGAATTAAGAAAGCAACCCAGTTCCTTCGGGTGAAGTTTGAGGTGTGGTGATGTTATTCCGCTGTTACGAACTTCACTGGTGGAGGAAAGGGGTGAAGTGCTGTTAAGTCTCCTGGAAGCAGGAGGGAATCCCCTCTCAGAGGGATTCATGCACTCTTGCAGAGTGCAGTGCAGGCAGTAGCTCTTTCTCCTGGCAGTTGTGGCAGGTAGGTGCATCCTGTGGAGGATCTATCCCTAAAACATTCAGCAGGTCCAGGGCACTCGGGAGTGCTGAAGGGATGGACTCCAGGAAAACTGCCCAGACATGGTTCTTTAACTTCCCCCCACAGCAGCACCTTTTGTTTGTTCACCAGGGCAGATAGTTCAGTAACAGTGACTAAATAACTGTCTCAGCTTAAGACTCACCATTTGTGTTTACTTTGTGAGTGCAAGTCCCTGCAAGCTTTTACATCCCAGAGTTTTCTGGTGTGCAGGAGCTCCTTGCAGTCCTTCAGCATCACCTAATTGTGGGCATTTTTGGGCATTTTCACCAGCCTTCTGCTCTGCCTCAGCTGAGGGACTGACATGGGCACCACAGGCACCTGCTGGCTCTGGAGGCTGTTGGAGCCACATCATCCACATCCACTGGATCTGGGTCTCAGCTCTTGCAGTGCTTGTCCATCTGTGCCTCACATTTCCATTGTAGGTCACTCTCTTAGGAAGAATGAGGGAAAAACACCCAAAGTGGCTACCCCAGGAGGCAACTGGGGTAGTAACTGCTACATTTTGAGGCTCTGCTGTGCTCAGTGTCTCTGACTGTGCTTCCCTGAGCGGTCTGCAAGCCTTGGACCAGTTGGAACTTGCAGTTTGAGGCAGCAGGAAGAGACCTGAGCTATTGGAACGCAAGAAATGGCTGCAGACATCCCAGACTTGCAAATTGGATGGTTAAAAATGCTGGAGAGCAGATGCATCCCACAGGACAGAGGAGCCACATGCCACATTGCTCCTGTTCTCATGTTATTGTTGGGTTTTTATGTAGAGACCTAAATCCCTGCAAAAATGGTTCTGTGGTGGGCTCTTTCCAATCATGTGAACTCTGCTTGAGACATTGAATGCCTAGAAAATCCTGGAGTTCTGTGTCTGTGGAGTGGACAATAAAAACTTACTGGGAAATGCTGTTCTAAGTCCAGCATGAAGAAGACAAGGGAGAAATAAACGTTGTGTAAGCGTCAGACTGACTTGTGTGACCACAGCAGGATCTCCAGCAGAGTCCTTGTCCCTGTGCTGTTCCTTGTCCCTTGTGTCCCATGCTGATGCTTATGCCTTGCCCTCTACCCTTGTGTCCTGCTGAGCTCTTGGGCTCAGATAAGGCCAATTAACTCCTTGGAATTCCATTTATAAATGACTTCCTTTGGAAAGGAATCTTCAGCTAATTTTGAATGTTGTCTTATCTGTGTTTACTGAGGCAGTTGGGGCAAGGTTGCTGGTTTTTTTGGTCTGTTTTTTAACTGAGTAACATTTCCTGAGGTGGTGTCAGTGAGGTGCCTCATGGACAGGAGATTTTTGGTTTCATTTTTGCGTGGAAGTGGCACCATGTACCGGGACACTGGGTAAAAGTGCTGTCAGATTGATTCACCACTGGCCTCTGCATATTGGTGTGGGATATCAGCAGCTTTGATAATCTTGTCCCTCCCCACATCACCACACCATCGTAGTTTTCCATAGAATTGCAGGAATTTTGGCTTTTGAGCAGCCAGAGCAGTCACTAAGCTACAGTGATGGCACATCTGTCACATTACATCCTGATTCCTGTGATCCAGAACATCACTCAGCTGTGGCTGTGCAGCCAGTTCTGACCCACAGTCCACTGCTGGCTTATCAGGAGTATAGTTTTTCCAGAACTTCTGTCTCAGAGTTCCAGACAGAGCAGGAACATCAGTCTCTCACAGTTCTGATGCATGGGACATCCCAGGAGCCAAACTGGATGCATCCTGGGGGAGACCCATCTGTGGATCCCAGGTACAGGAACAGCCTTTTACTTTGTCCTCTTTAAAAATAAACATTCCTAGCTCGCCAAGAATCCCTGGATTGAGGTGCCCAGTGCTGAAGCTGGAGTTGGTTTGGGATTAAAGTGGAAAGGGCTGCACGCAGAAGTGCCTCCATGTGCCAGTGGGGAGAGCTGTTATCCCATGGAAAGGAGCTGTATCCACTATGTTGGCTCTGTTTATCACTCAGGAATGGGCAGAGAGGGAAGAGCTGCCACCCTGTGAAATATTTGCCGGAGCAGCAGACAAAACAGCTTTGATTGTAATGGAGTTGTGAAATAACCTTTTAAAAATAGTCCCTGTCATACATTGTGTTTTCTGTCATCCATCTCACACATTCCCAGTGCTTTTAAGGCTGGGAAGCACAGCCCGGCCTTGGAAGCCTGTGACTGGAATTTGTGAGCAGTTGATGCAGTTTTTTGTTGCTCATTCACAGTATGTTCAAGATGTGAGCAGCCTTCTACCTGCTCAGAACCCAGGGAAGGGATTTACACAGAGGGAGATTGGCTTGGCAGCCACGTGGGACTGATTCCCTTCCCAGGGAAGTCACTGCAAGGTGGGACAGAATGGAGGATAATGCAGAGAAGAAAAAAGTGGAGTAAGAGCAAGGCTGTGATTGTGCAATTGTTGGTCTCTCTCCTACTTCCAGCCCCGTGCTCTCATGAATCTGTGTTCCTTTTCTCTGGATGTCCTTAGCACAGAGGGAGGAGAAAATCAAACCAGGAGGTGAGGGGGGGTTGGGAAAGGCAGGAATTGTTCAGGTGGATGATCCATCTCCCACTGCAGCTCCTGCTCCCACCTGCTTTGGCCCTCACAGCACATTCTCACCTGTGTGGGTGGTTTTCAAATGCTCTGAACAGTCAAGGCTCCTGTTGCTTCCTCTGCAATTCCCGAGTGGAATGCTGAGTGCCAAAGCTGGGTCAGGACAGCAGAGGTTTGTACTTTGGGGATTTTTGTGATGCAAACTCAGCCTCGCATTCGCTTCCTGCTGCTGGAGCTGCGAGATCACATCCTGCCCTTCCAGCAGCTCCTGGCCTTTCTCCTATCTGAGACCAAACTGCACTTGGATTTGTAGGTGGGGATGTTTCACCTGCTCTCCAGATTTGCTGGCACTGAAAACAGTTGTTCTGTCCAGCTTCCTTCTGGTAATTCTGACTCAGGCTTCCAGGAATGGAGGGTGGGTTTTTTCTTTCTTCTTATTTTTATTTTTCTTAAATTTTATTTAAAAATTGGAGTGTTTATGCCTGAGAACTTCCCATCTTTCTCTGCTGGTGGTGGAGCATGGGTCTGTCATTGAGCCTGGCACTCTGCAAAGGCTGTAAACTTGGAATAGTGCTGTTCCTGGAGTTGCTGATTGCTTTGGATGCCACGAGCTGCTGGCCTGACCTTCCTCTCTGTCGGGAAATTCCAGGGTGAATTTGTTTGTGTGGGAGCAGACAAGGATCTCCTCAGCCTGGAGTATCTTGGGAGCTCTCTCTCCTTGTGGAGTGTCTTGGGAGCTCTCTCCTGGCGAGCTGCATGGTCCAGGGATCACAGTATCTAGGGATCTTTGTTGGTGCATCTCCATGTTTGCTCTTCCTCACCTGCACCCTCTGTGTTGCAGCTGTTCTCACCCAGCACAGCGTTCCCTGGCCTGAACAGCTCCAGTGACCACGTTTCTGCTGTCCCCAACACCCCGCTCCTCATCAGCTACCAGGTGAGAGCCATGCTGGCCTCAGTGGGATGCTCCTGGTGACATCCCAGTGCTGGGGGGAGCAGTTCTGATCTTTTTCCCTTCAGAGGGAGTGAGACAAGAAGCTCAGACAGGCACAAGTCCCTGCCCTTTCCCAGAAGTGTGTTACATTTCCTAGAGGGGAACCTCGCTGTGTTTTGGACACTTTGGACTCTGAGGACTTCACTCTCTGCTGTGGGCACAGTGCTGGGTGTAAAGCTGGGCCAGGTGCCTGCTCAGGGCAGGTTGGGCAGGGTTCACATGACCCCACAGCCCGTGCCAAAGGTGGTGCAAACATCTTTCCCCAGTTTGGTGAGAACCAGGCATTGGGCAGCTTCTGCAGCCCCTGGGGTGGGCTCCCACTGATGTCTTCCCTTAGTCTGGGAATGAGATGAATAGTGGTTAGGGGGGCTGTGGCTTTGGGGGATGGTTTCAGTGGCAGTTAGAGGCTGGGCACAGCACCATGCATGTCTGTAGCTCAGCAAGAACATTAACATTGGGTCAATGCTGTTCAGTCTCAGGCTCCTGCAGAAGAGGAAGATGAAGCTGAGGAGGAAGAAACGGAAGAGTTGGGGCAGACAGAGACCTATGCAGAATATATCCCTTCAAAGTGTGAGTGTTGCCTTGGAAAGTTCTGTTCACTCTATTGTGGACCAACCTAGTTTAATTGTGTGTTTGCTGTGGCACCTCCCAGGCTTGTGGTTTTCTAGGAGAACTCTACAGTGCCCTGGGCTCTGCCTGGGTGATGAGCTCTGAGGTGCCCCTGGGAGTAAAGACCTCGACTGACCTGTGTTCTGTTGTCATTCAGCCAAGGTTGGGAAGCACCACCCTGACCTGGTGGTTGAGACAAGCACCCTGTCCAGCGTCCCCCCACCTGACATTACCTACAGCCTTTCCCTGCCCCCCTCCGTGGCCGACAAAGGCTCCCTGTCTGCACTACAGCTGGAAGCCATCATCTACGCCTGCCAGGTACCTCCTGCACCTCAGGTGTCTCACACCTGAAGGAAAATGACACTTGCAGGGACGGGTGTTCACGTGTGTTTTAAAATTACTGTAATTTGGGTGATGAAACTCCTTTGGCATTTTAAATGCCTTTTGAAGGGTTATTTGAACCTGGGGGCTTCTGTGCGGTCTGTTACCCAAAGAGGCAAGAACCCTGGACTTTTCTTGCAGAGGGTCTTACATTTGGGGGGCGTTTTCCATGAATTGCCATTTGTGAGCTTGATCATGACTCCTGACCTTTCCTGCTGTTGTTTGGCTGAGCTGTGCACATGCATCTCTGGGATGTGTGATGAAAGTGTTAAGTGGTGCTCACATCAGAGCTCTTAGCAAAGGCAAATCTCGTTTAATTTTCAGTTCTGTTCTTGATTTTGCAGCAACATGAAGTTTTATTGCCCAATGGGCAGCGAGCTGGGTTTCTGATTGGGGATGGTGCCGGAGTCGGGAAGGGCAGGACTGTTGCAGGCATCATCTTTGAAAATTATCTGAAAGGGAGGAAAAAAGCTCTGTGGTAAGTTGTTGGTTTTTTTTTTTTTGCTCTTTTCCCGTAAGACCTTGGAGTTAGTTTGGATCTGGAAGTAAGGAATTCTTTAGTGCTGATGTTGGCTTTAGAGTTGAGTCATGCTGTGGCCTTGGGTAAATCGTTTCCACCTCTTAGTGCCTGACTGCTGCCTGTGAAATGGAAATATTCCCCCTACAGCAGGGATGGAGAATGAGTCACTGTGAAATAGCAAGTTTTGTGCTCCTTGGGGTGAGGTGTCAAGCCTGGCCCTGGTCTCCCTGGAGTTGTGGAGGGTTGTTCCTGGGCTTCCTGGGTGCAGAGCCAGGACTATGGGGCTTTGCTGCAGATCACAGCCTGTGCCGAGGGGCAGATGGGCTGTCAGATCTCATTCTGGGGGATGTGGGCAGTGGCAGATGTGAAAACTCTGCACAGCTCCTCCTGCTTCAATCAGAGCTGTTCATCACCGTGTGCCCTGACTCCCCGGGGACATACCCAGCCCCAACTGCTGGGGGAGATAAGCAGCCCCAGGAGGAGATAACCACCCCACACGTCCTGTCCTTCACAGGTTCAGCGTCTCCAATGATCTCAAGTACGATGCTGAGAGGGACCTGAAGGACATCGAGGCCTCCCACATTCCTGTGCATGCTCTGAACAAGGTAGGAGAGGAGCTGCACTGCTGCTCTGGGGGTCAGCTCCCAGGAGCAGATGGAGGCTCTGCCTGAGCACGTGGAGCAGGACGAGGCTCAGGCAGCAGCAGAGCCTCTGTTCCCTCCTCCCAGCCAGCTCTTCCCACTCGGGGCTCCGGCTATTTTTGTTGTGGAGCTGCACAGGGAGCACAGAGCTGTTCCCTGCAGGGAGTGGGAAGTGTCTGCAGGCAAGTGCAAGTACAGCAGAACTGGAACCTTCTTCACCATTCCTAAGGAATCCTGTGGAGAGAGCAGCTCTGTGAGATGTCAAAGCTGTAGGGAGAACAGAGATGCCTGGACTGGTGTCTGTTGTGGCCTGTGGTCGAGTCTCTGTCCAGTGTCTTCCAGTTCACTTAAATCCTCTCCTCTGGTTTTAATGGTATTGAACAACCAGCTCTTACAAAGTCCATAGGACCCACGGGTGTTTGACACCTCTGAATGTGCTCCACTAAAATATTGAAAGGAATTTTGTTTTCAGCCCCAAAAGACTTCAAATGGAACTTACTTCAGCTTGGGACCAAGCCTTTCCTCCTGCCTTGTACTTCATTCCATATGGGACCCATGGCAGTGGTACAGGCAACAATCTCACCTGGTCAAAGAGAAAATTATTTTCTAGAAGGAATTAAACCAGACAGCAAGGGTCAAAGCAATGAAAGACCCTAAACTGTTGCTTAAAAAAAAGGAAGCACTTCTTTTGTCAGAAAATCTGTGTCCTCGCAGGGTCCCAGCAGTTCACTGCAGGCTTCCAGCTGTGCTGACACGTTGGCTGGGACACTTCTCCAGGCATTTACAGTCCCTGTTGTCACAATATTTCAGTGCCAAACACAAATGCTGAAGACATCAGCTACCAACAGCTTTTTGCCCATTCTGAGTTCAGGCTGGGATTTGTTCCTGGAGCGGGAATGTGTGTCCTGCACGGCTCAGCAGCACGGAATGTGGGCAGGGATGGGTGTGACATGCTGGGGACAGCAGTCAGTGTGTGTGTGTGCTCCTGCTCTTCTTCCTGCAGATTAAATACGGTGACACAGCTACCTCAGAAGGAGTCCTCTTTGCCACCTACTCGGCGCTGATCGGTGAAAGCCAGGCCGGGGGACAGCACAGGACGCGCTTAAAACAGATTTTGGAGTGGTGCAGGGAAAACTTTGAGGGAGTTGTATCCTTAAAAAAACCAAGAGACAAAAACTGGAGAGACAGAGGAACTGCTGCTTTTGATTGTGCTTCAGCAGGCAGCAAAGAGCTTGGGGCCATGTGAAGTCACAGGGAGCAGCTGTGGGAGCAGCCCAGTGCCTGCAGGAGACAGGAATCTCCCCACACTCAGATCATCTCCTCCTCCTCCTCCTCCTCCTCCTCCTCCCAGGATGCATTTAAGAGGAGGGGAAGAAGCAGCTGGGATTAACCTTTTCAGCATTCCTCTCCCTCAGTATTACAAGACACACCTTGGAGGTGAAGGGAGAGGGAGGGGTGGATGACTTTGGGTCTGAAGAGCAGAGGGCTGGGCAAACCCAGCAGATTCCGTGTGTGGGCCATGAGTCAGTCCTGTTGATACTGGGACAGGTTGTTCAGTTGCTTGGAGGAGACTAGGCTCTATTTTCTGTCTGCTCCCATCCTCTGAATGAAAATAGGTCCTTTTTCCTTAACTGACACTCCCCTCCAGATTGTGTTTGATGAATGCCACAAAGCCAAAAATGCCAGCTCTACCAAAATGGGCAAAGCAGTGCTGGACCTGCAGAACAAGCTGCCTCGAGCAAGGGTTGTCTATGCCAGTGCCACAGGTGAGCTGCTCTACCCACAGAGTGAGTGTGAGAGTGGCAGAGGTCCCCTCTGACCTGAAGGGGCACCCTGAGGTGTGAGTGTGTGTGAGATCCTGTAAGGAGAGGCCAGTGGTGCTGCAGGGCTAGAGAGGAGCTCAGTGTGCTGAGATCTGCCCCAAGCCCCATCACTGATGTTACCTGTGACTTTTTGGTGGGTCAGATTCATTTCTCTCCAGTATAACTTGTTCCTGGCCAGCTGTTCCAGCTGCTTTGTGATGTTTACCCACGGAATGTAGAGAGGGCAATGTTCAGAAAGGTCTCCAAAGGCACAATGGCAAATGACAACCTCTTCAGAGTTCTCTTCACTTGAGTCACAACTATTCCCAAGTGCTGTGGGTTTGCTGATGTTAATTTCTGTCTCAACAGGTGCCTCAGAGCCAAAAAACATGATTTACATGAGCCGCCTGGGGATCTGGGGGGAGGGAACCCCATTCCGAGCCTTCGATGAGTTCCTACATGCGATTGAGAAGAGGTGAGTCCTGTCCAGCCCTGTGCACATAGGGGCTTTGTGTGGGAAGTGGTGCACTGCCCCAGGATGGTGTGGGCAGTATGAGCTGGGGTGGGGTTGGTTCTGGAGAGGCACCTGTCCTGTGCTGCCCCGGGGCAGAGGGAAGGTCCTGCAGCTGGGGTTCACAACTGGGTTCCAAAGCTGGACCCACAGCTGGGGTTCAGAGCTGGGGCTCTGAGGTGGGTCCCACAGCTGTCATCCTGTCCCAGGGGAGTCGGTGCGATGGAGATCGTGGCCATGGACATGAAGGTCAGTGGGATGTACATTGCTCGGCAGCTCAGCTTCACTGGGGTGACCTTCAGGATTGAGGAGATCCCTCTGGACGAGCACTACAAGGCTGTCTACGACAAGGCAGCCAAGCTGGTGAGCTGGGCCCCTTGTAGTGGGAGGCTGAGGTCTGACCATGCTTTGGGCACAGCCACTAGTATGTGGGAGGGTATGAGGCCCCTAAATGAGGCCATGACCTCAGACGTAGGAAGGAACACAATGCTCACCTGATGTAATAAAAGAACTTAGACTTTTTTGCTTCTGTTTGGAAGTTCCACATTTGCAAACCAGAGCTGTATGGTGCTGATGGAGAGGGTGACCAGTGTTCATTCAGCCCAATGCACACTGATTCTAAGTCAGATTATCAACCTTCAGACTGTTCTGATCACCTTCTGCATGGCAGGAATGACAGTGGGAATGATATTAACTCATTCTTCCCCGAATTATCTGCAGTGGGCAGAGGCCTTGATGGTGTTCCAGCAGGCAGCTGACTGCATCGGGCTGGAGTCTCGGAAGTCGCTGTGGGGTCAGTTCTGGTCGGCTCACCAGCGCTTCTTCAAGTACCTCTGCATCGCTGCCAAGGTGCGGCGGCTCGTGGAGCTGGCCCGGGAGGAGCTGGCCAGGGACAAGGTATGGGAGCAGCACCCGCCAGCCTCACCCGGGGCTTTGTGTAGTCTGCAACCAAAGGGAGTTAATTATTGCTCGGCTTGGCAGCCAGTCCAAACCTCTTTAAGGCTGAATTTCTCTCCAGAGTGAAGGGCAGTGCCCGGGTTTCTGAGAATATTCCCAGTGAATGATGCTGGGGTGTTAAGATGGTCTCGTCTACTGAGGTGTTGCCCTGTTTGTGTGGGCAGGCTGGGCTGGGAGGGGATTCTGGGTGATGGTCAAGCTGGCAGTGTTCAAAGGGCAAGTTGGGTAGGGCTTGGAGCAACCTGGTGTACTGATGTTGTCTCTGCCCATGGCAGGGGGTTGGAATAAGATGAACTTTAAGGTCCTTCTAACCCAAACCACTCCATAATTCTAAAATTCTAGAAGAGGTACCAAACCCTTCACCTCAAGTACAGCTCTGTCCTTTCTTCTGTTTGGGTGCACATTAGAGATTTTAGGCAGAAACTTCCTAGCACAGTCAGTGAGGTTCTGTGCTCAGAGTCTCCCTCTGTGGGGTCAGCACAGGGGGGTGTTGATGCTGGAAGATTTGAGAGGTGGTTTTTCCTCAGGAGCCCTGCTACGGGCCCAGCACAGACTTACCTGGAACACGGGCCAGGGGGAGATACCTGGGCCTGGGAAATGCCTCGAACCTGTGGCAGTGCAGCTGCCCTGGCACCTCACTGTGCCATCCCTCACGTCCCCCATCCCTTGTGTCCCCACAGTGCATTGTCATTGGCCTGCAGTCCACGGGGGAGGCTCGCACCAGGGAGGTCCTGGATGAGAACGATGGGCGCCTCAACTGCTTTGTCTCTGCTGCGGAGTGAGTTAAAAATCCCTGTTTTCCTTTGTGGGGTGTGTGGGAGGAAAGCTCTGCCCTGGGGCACAGAGCACTGGCAGATCTTCAAATGCAGTTTGATGTCACCTCCCCCTGTACCACGGAGGGGACGCTCAGGTGGGTCCTTGAGGCACTGTATCCTCAGTGGGACTGTGAGCTACATCCTGGATTTTGAAGTCTTCCATGGACTTAAAAGAAGAGCCCCACTCCCAGGGGCAGCAGCTGTGTGTTCCACAGTTCCAGTCCTGGCTGGATCACCAAGTGTCTCCTGGCATCTGCTCAGCTTCCAGATATGTGTCCTGGTGTTCCAGAACTTTGGGGGATTTCTGGAGGGGAGTGTGCTGGGAAAGAGCAGTTTAAAGATGCTGAGAAATGGGGTTAAAAATAAACATGGTGCTGTGAGTGGATTCCAGCCCAGGGCTGTTTTCAGGGAGGTGGGGAGGGCGAGTGCAGGAAATGATGGAATTTCACAGCCGGGAGGCTCCGGAGTGAGTGGTCATTGGGTCACCCCAGCACACAGGACAAGGGGTCATTCCTAGTGCCACATAACTGTAGTCACAGAGCTCTGTCCCTCTGGGGAGCCGTGTGGTCACTGTCCCCTTCAGCCCCTCATGCCAAGGATCCTGGAGCTCCCTCCCCAGTTCCTAAGTCTCCCTTTTCTCACCCGGGGCAGTTGTCATGTCCATCCTCTTACCTATTGCTTGCTATGTTTGGTTTGGGGGTTTTTTGTTCTTTATTTTTTTTTTTCAAGCAGAGCTCAATCAGCACCACTCCATTGCCCTGGGGGTTCATCCACACAGTCAGCATTTAAACATTTGGTCTTTGATTTGCAGAACAGCCCACAGAAACCTTTGATTTTCACCTTTTCTGACTTTTTTTCTCCCATTCGCTTGGAACCACTACAGATCCATGTTCTGTCCCTTGGTTTTGTGGGAAGCAGGCCCACGGCCAGGGAGTTGGAAGATTTTGGTGGAGCATATTGGATGACCTGACAGTGGTCTGTGTTCTCAGGGCATGGGGAGGGGCTGGGACATTGAGGCTTACTGGATTTTTGGTGTAACAGTTTCCCAATGCAGTGTTTCCCATTTAAAACTCCTTCTTGGTTGTTATATAAAGGACCTGCAGGTCCCAGAGCCACCTTGTTCCAAGGGCTGGCTGAGCCCAAGCTGGTGGCCATGGATGGGGTGGGTTGACCTCTCTTCCATGGAATATGAGGTGTCCCACACACACACTGGTATGTGATAACCAGCATGTGTTGCTGGTAGCTGGAATAAATTTTGCATCTTACTTTCAGAGGCGTCTTTCTATCACTAATTCAGAAGCACTTTCCTTCAACCAAAAGAAAGAGAGAAAAAGGAACTGGCATTAAAAGAAAACGTAAGATCTCCCTCACACCCAGCCCAGCCCCCGCCTCCTGCCCTGCTGCTGCCCCCCAGCCACTCAGCTTCTCTGCCTTTTGCCCTTCTCCTCACTTCTTGCTTTTTGCTGCTCTCCCTGGTTTTGATTTGCACATCTCCCATTGCTCCCTCGTCCAGAGGCAGCTCTGGGTCATCCCCCCCTTTCCTCCCTCTGCCCCCTTGCCCTGACCCTTCCCCTTGACCCATGCTGGGAGCAGATGGCACAAGGCCTGCCTGGAGTCTGAACCCCTCCTGCAGCAAGGGGGGTCCTCTACAACCCCTTACTTAGAGCATAGAAGGTGTCCTGAGGAAAGAAATAATTTCCCTGCCGAATTATTTGTTGTGGCTGCAGGTAAGGAGAGTTTTGGGATTTCTCCTCCAGTGGGATGTGGAACAGGGGGAAGAGGGGGCAGCAGCACTGGCAGGTTGTGGAGCAGCCTGTACAAGCTGATCCCATGAACCCTCTTGTGCAGAGGGAGCGTGTTGTGCTGTGCTTCGTGTCCCAAAACACCAGTACTTTTCTGTGTACTGCACACTCCTCTGGAGGCAATCCCATGGGATTCCTTCCCTGAGGAGCTGGCACTGCTTAGAGCCAGCCATGTGCCCATCCTGACATGTGCAGCCAACTTCAGCCCTGCTCAGGAGTGCCTTGTTCTTCCTTTCTCTCTCTTCCTTTCTCTTTCCTGCTCTTCCTCCCTCACTGCCACCCCCACCCCAAAGGCTCTGTCTTTCTGAGGTCAGACTCTCATTTGGGGCAGGCTCATCTCCTTTGGGATTCCTCCTGCTCCTCTCTCTGATCTGTCCCTCTGTCCTGCCCGGCTGGGGCTGGGGCTGTGACAGTGCTCGCTCTCCGGTGCAGGGCGGCCGAGGGGCCGCTGCCCCAAGGCTCTGCGGGGCCCATGTGACCAAGGGGTTGTCATCAAGATCAGCGATGACAGCAGCACCGACTCCGACGTGGGGCTGGACAGCGACCTCAGCTCCTCCCCAGAGTCCCTGTTAGAGACGGACGACGTCATCTTCGTGGATCGCACGTTCAGCACTGGCGAGGACAGGGGTGAGCAGCAGGGACACAGGGACAGCTGGGGAGGGGAGCACTGTGTCCTGCAGAGACCCCTTCAGGCTTGGGACAGCTTTGTGATCCTGGCTGGATTTTATCCTGGGGGGTCACTCTTTGGCTTGTGGGGTGGATCCACATTCACCCACTGTGATCAGTGACCGGGAGGGATCTGCCCTGTGTGCTTCTTCCCCCAGCAGAAAGGGGAAGCCCAGAGGGAATTCACTCCGTGCTCAGCATTTATTGCAGGTCATAGTGCCTTTGTCCAGCAACAGTGTCCCCAGAAACCCTCTGGGACAACTTTTTCCCCCTCTCTGATGTCCAGTTACCAGGGAACTCTAAAATTCTGCCTTTCCCGTTGTAGGTGGTTTCCACATGCTGCCTTCCCAGAAAGAGCTGCATGGCCTGAGAGAGCTGAAGGTCGAAAAGATGAAACAGGACCTCCTAGCAAAAGTGAAAGCACTGGGCAAAGAGCTACCTCTCAACACCTTGGATGAACTGATCGATTATTTTGGGGGCCCAGAGAACGTGGCCGAGGTACTTCCCACTGTCAGTGTATTTTGGTGGCACTGGGTGATAGGGAAAGGGGCCAGCGAAGAATCGGAGAATTATGGAATGGTTTGGGTGGGAAAGGACCTTAAAGATCATCTCATTCCACCCCTCTGCCCTGGGCAGGGACACCTTCTACTATCCCAGGTTGCTCCAAGCTCCATGCAGCCCGGCCTTAGACACTTCCAGGGCAGCCACAGCTTCTCTGGGCAACTTGTGCCCATACAGGGAAAAGTTTCTTCCATTAAAAAAAAAAGAAAGTTCTTGCTGGCAGAGGGTTTCCTCTCGCTGTGAGAGGAAAAAGCTGTTGGGAGTTGACTGGGTGGCCTTGCTGGGCTGTGTGGGTCCCCCCCTGCAGCAGCCCCTGTCCTGTGTGCAGATGACAGGCCGGAAGGGACGGGTGGTTCGCAGGCCCGACGGCTCCGTCGTGTTCGAATCCCGCGCCGAGCAAGGGCTCTCCATAGACCATGTCAACCTGAAGGAGAAGGAGCGTTTCATGCAGGGGGAAAAGGTGAGCTGGGGTCGAGCTCGGAAAACCTGCACGGGACTGAGTGTGTTGGTGTGGGGAGGGCAGGGAGGGTGTCTGTGCCTCCCTGTGCCCTGCCAGCCTCAGGCCAGCAGCTCTCTGTGGGTTTCACCTGCTGGAAGGAGACAAAGCCACCCAGGTCCCTTTGGGGGCTGGGGCTGCTGTAGTACCTGGGGCTGTTTCCTGAAGCTGTTTAATGCGTGTTCAGGACCCTCACTCTGTTCTCACTCGTCTCTCCTGTAGCTCATAGCGATAATCTCAGAGGCCTCCAGCTCAGGGATCTCCCTCCAAGCAGACAGACGGGTGAAGAACCAGAAGCGCCGGGTGCACATGACCCTGGAGCTGCCCTGGAGTGCAGACAGGGCCATCCAGCAGTTCGGTGAGGGCTGGCTGTCCCTGGGCACTGTCGCCTCCCCTGAGCACGGGCCAGGCTGTGGGATGGGCCCTGGGAGGGTCGGGTGTGGTGGCAGCCCAAGGTGCATTTAGGAGATGTCTCTGTTGGGAAAAGAACAAAGGCACAGTCACTGGTGCAGTTAGACTTGGCAGAGCTGGATTTATAGCCCTGAGCTCTGGGGCAGAGGATGGACTCTCCAGGGTGACAAAGATGGGCATGATGTGGCTTTTCTGGTTACATTCCCATTCCAGACAGGCCATCCCAACCTCCTGTTCCATCCCTGTTCTCATGTCCCCGTAGGCCGAACGCACCGATCCAACCAGGTCTCTGCTCCTGAGTACGTGTTCCTCATCTCAGAGCTGGCAGGGGAGAGGAGATTTGCATCCATCGTGGCAAAACGCCTGGAGAGCCTGGTGAGTGCCCACAGCAGAGATCAGCTGTGATCCCAACACGGCTCTGATTCCCTCTGAGGAGGTTCTGGCTCAGAGCTCCCACCAACATGGCCACTGTGACTGGGGGGATTGTGTCACCCCTGGCTGAGGCATTGCAGTCATGGAATGCAGAAGGCTTTTAGCATCCTGGGATTTGGGAAAGGAGGTGAGGAGAATATGTAACCGAGGCGCTGGGAGGAATTTCAGGGAAGCAAGCACCTGCTTCCAGATGCTGCAATTTCCCCACTATTACTGGAAAATTATATATGGGAAATTCCCCATATTATTCCCAAAAAGCTTACAAAATAATTAATGGAATAATTAGTTTGCCTCTTTTATTTTTTTCACTTCTGCTAAAACCACAAATCCTTGGTAAAGTCTCAGTATTCCAGAGGAACACTGCCTCCCCATGGCACATTTGCAGACATGCCTTTGACCATTCTTCCCTGGTGTTTTGCAACAGCTCAGAATAAGAATCTTTTGCTCCATCTGCCTTCCCAGGGTGCCTTAACTCACGGGGACCGACGGGCCACCGAGTCCCGGGACCTCAGCAAGTACAACTTCGAGAACAAGGTGACAGGGCCGGGCCAGGGCAGCGTGGCTGAGGGGATGTTGGAAGAGCTGGGAGAGGGAGCCAGAGCCAGGAGCATCATTGCTAGCATCTGCAGGCAGGGCCCAGCCTAGCACCCAGCTCTTGGAACCCAGCTCCTGCGAGCTCAGAGTCATGGTCACACTGAGGACTCTGCTGCCACTGGGAGCTGGGAAGGGCACCCAGAGCTCTGCCCCCAGGGAAGGGCCTGTACTCCATTCCCCTGGGGACATGGGAGGCACTGACACAGCTTCCCCCTTGCCTTGTCTGTGGCCTTCTGGGGCGACAGTGTTCTCTGTAGTGTGTGACACCCTCAGCTGTGTCACCCTCAGCAGTGTGTGACACTCCAAGCAATGTCACCTTCAGCAGTGTATGATACCCTCAGCAGCGTGTGTCCCCTCAGCAGTGACACTCAGCAGTGTCACCCTCAGCAGTGTGTGACACCCTCAGCCCCAGCTCAGCTGCCCGTGTCCGTTCCTCCCGTGTGTGACTCTGGTCTCCTCCCGCAGTACGGGGCCAAAGCCCTGGACAGGGTCCTGTCCACGATCCTCAGCCACATGGAGAACAGGGTTCCTGTGCCCAGGAGCTACGAGAGAGGGGAGGACACCTTCTTCCGTGGTAAGAACATTACTAGCTGCAGGGTTTCTGCTGGATGGGTTGGTCTCAGGTTTGGAATGCTGGAAGAACCAAGCAGGAGGTCAGAGGGAGGAAACAGAGGGGAAAGTGCTGCTGGCTTATGATGTTACCCTGCCAGGCATGGGGAGGGGCTGAGTTCCTGGAGGGGAAGCAGTCCTGCAGGAACCCCAAAATAGAAAAGATGTCTTCTGCCATTCCAGAAATGAAGCAAGGGCTCATCTCCGTGGGGATCTGCTGCAGCCAGATGAAGTACGGCACTGTCTCCATGGAGAAGGGTACGTGTGGAGCTGCTCCTGCCCAAGGCAGGGGGCAGATGCAAGAGATGGGGGGGGTCATGGCCCACCTGACCTCGTGGAGTTTGCTGGGCTCCTGGGCAAGATGTTTGCCTTGTGGGAAAGGTCCTGTAGGAGCAGCCTGTGCTGTGGCTCCCATGGTCCCCCAGCTTCCTCGTGGGAACAGCCCTTGGACTGGGCTGTTGTCAGAAGGGACATGGTGGGGCTGCTGGGGGGGCTCTTTGGGAGGGGGCTGGTGGGTTCCATGTCCAGTTGTACCACATCGCCTGACCCACTGTGCTCTTGCAGACTGCTCCATCACCAAATTCCTGAACCGCATCCTGGGCCTGGAGGTGGACAAGCAGAACATGCTCTTCCAGTATTTTTCTGACACCTTTGACTACCTGATTGAGAAGGACAAGAAGGAGGGCAAATATGACATGGGCATCCTTGGTATGGAGAAGGAGGGGTGGTCACAGCTCTGCCTCCTGCACCCCTGGGGTTCCAGTTCCTCCCAGTGCAGTGTCCCAGCACAGATCCTGAGACCCAAGGAGGGGTTTTTGGAAGGAGGTTCTTTACAACAGCCTTTTCTCCCTCCACAGATTTAGCCCCAGGAGTGGATGAGATCTACGAGGAGAGCAAGGAGGTTTTCCTGACCCCGGGGCACCCGCAGGACGGGCAGGTTGTGTTCTACAAGGTGGGCACCTGTCTCTGCCTGGTTCTAGGCTGTGCTGAGGGGAGGTTTGTGAGGCAGACACCGAGGCACTTGTCCTGCCCCTGGGAGTTACAAATCCCTCTGTGTGTCCCTGTTCAGATCAGCGTTGACAGAGGCTTAAAGTGGGAAGAAGCCTATGAGAAGTCGCTCAAACTGACAGGAACCTTTGATGGGTTCTACCTCTCCTACAAGGTATGTCCCTGGGCTCTGCCAGGGTGGCACCTCAGCTCAGGGGTGATTCCAGCAGGAAATCTGCCATGGTGGTATGAGGTCACTCTTCCTGGGGGCTGGGAAATGCCTCCAAGGACCTCCATCCTGGCAGGAAGGGGTTAGTTTAGAGAAATCTGGGGAGGGAGGCTGTGCCTGTGACCATCAGCTGTACCCCACAGGTGCGAGGCAGCAAATACACCTGTCTGCTGGCAGAGCAGTGCCGTGGGAAGAACTTCATCCTCTACAAGCCAAATATTGGGAAGCAAAGCCAGCTTGAAAGCCTGGACAGTCTGCAGAAGAAATACCGGCGGGTAGGTGGAACCTGCAGCCTCCAGTGTGGGGGCTGGAGGAGGTTGGGAAGGGCATTCACTGAACCCTGTCACAGCTCCTCATGGCTGTGTGGATGGGCAGGGATGGTGGTAGGTGTCCTGACTCCCAGCCCTGGATTTCACATCTCTTCATCCTGGACAGTGGAAAATTCCTAATGCTGAGTGTTCTGCTGCAGGTGCTGCCCGAGGAAGCCAAGGAGCACTGGGAGAGCAGCTACCACTTCTCCTTGAAGAACTGTAACCATGCTGTGTGGTAAGGCAGCTGCAGCCCCAGCTTGCCACGGAATCTCAGGATGGTTTGGGTTCGAAGGGACCTTAAATGAAGCCTATCCAGTTCCATGGCAGGGATGGATAGCGAGACCTTCCACCATGTTGCTTCATCCAACCTGGCCTTGAACACCTCTGGGAATGGGGCAGCCACACCTTCTCTGGGCAGCCTGTGCCAGGCCCTCATCACCTTCACGGGGAGGAATTCCTTCCCAAGATCCAGTTTAAATCTCCTCAGTTTCAGCTTAAAGCCATTAAGCCACATCCTCCCTCCCTAGGCAGGACTCTGCACCCTGGGGGTCCCTGACTGTGGCAGTGGGGGAGGCTGTGGGGAAGCGAATCCCACTCGGCTCCAGGAACTTGTGCTAATTCCAGCGGTTTTCTCCCATGGTCCCTGAAGGAACAAGAGCTGCAAGCTGATGCAGGAGGGGAAGGAATGCTTCCAGGGCATGCGCCTGAGGCACTATTACATGCTGTGCGGGGCCCTGCTGCGCGTGTGGAGCAGGATCGCCGGCGTCATGGCCGACATCACCAGCAGCAGCTACCTGCAGATCGTGCGCCTCAAGACCAAGGAGAAGAAGAAACAAGTCGGTGCGTGGAGAGGGGGAAAGGGTCCAGCTGCCCAGCACCAAGAGTCCCTTCTTAAAAGGGGTGTATTCCTGCACGTGGGGTGGAAGCACACACTGCTGAGGTGACCCCTCCTGGAAGGAGTGGAGCTGGATGTGTTGGGGCCGAGGGGGTGAGCCAGGCCCATCATCCTCCCCCCAGGGCTGCTGCTCTTTCCCTCTGTCCCCAGAGTGCCCCATCCCTTCCCAGAGTGCTGTGGGGATGTTTTGAATGGAGAAGGGAGAGCTTAGCCAAGTCCCTGCCTTTGACAGGTTTCCTGTAGTAGACAGCACCCCAAAACCCACTCTCAAGTTCTTAATTGCAAGTTCTTAATAATGACTGATCAGGCCATTAATTATTTATTTGAATAGGCCAAGGAAAACAGACATGAACAGATTTACTTGCTACACAGGATAAACAAAAGAAACACCACTAGTAGATAAAGGTACCTATGTTACAGCTGGCGAAGAAATAGTATGAATTAGGAATCAATGTCACTTAGCAATGAATTATAGCAGTGTGCAGAGAATGTCCTTAATTTCTCTCAGTCCCCAGGGGAAGTAACTTGATGCCCATGTCTTGGTTGTCGAGAGCTCTCCACACACTCAGAGAGTGTATTAGAGATTTCTGATTTCATGAAAATCACAGTGGTCTTTTATAGCTGTAAAAATGCTTGTGTTCTGCAGTCACTTATTTTCCTTTCTCACACCAAGACAGAATGCTTATTGCTGGCTAAGGAGGTTTTCAGCTAAGATAATTAATTACATGACAGTTCCGGTCTGACTTGGCCACATGTCAAGGGGAGATAAGGTTTTGCTGTATGAGGGGTGAAAGGTCCTGCCACAGGGGACTGATGTGTGTTCCTCCCCCAGGGATAAAGATCCCCGAGAGCTGCGTGCATAGGGTGCGGGAGGAGCTGAAGCAGATGGACGAGGACGTGAAGCGGAAGCACAGCCGGCTGCTCCAGGCCCAGGAGCAGAGCTCAGCCTTCTCCCTGTCACTGCCCATCCCACCAGGGCCCGGGCTGCCCCTGGCCTCCCTGTGCCAGGACGAGATCCTGGACTTGACCTACAGCCCTCCCAGCAACAGCATTCCTGACTTGGTGTTGAACCCAGAGACCAGAGTGCTCTGCTTCTCCTCGGAGCCCCCCTTGCAGCCTCAGCAGCAGCACAGGTTGTCCTTTGGCTTTGGTCACGCTCCTGGCCTGGAAGGCAGCACAGCCCCCGGCCCCTCGCTGCACGAGACCCCTGCCATGCCCCCCCCAGCCCCCCTGCAGCAGCCACAGGAGGATTTTCTCCAGCAAGATGGGAATATCAATTTTAGAGAGATCCTGGAGGACATGCTGAGGACGTTCAACGGACCCTCCCAGGAGAACCTGCTCCCCCCGGAGCGCCAGAGCGTGATCCAGTTCAGTGGGCCTTTCCAGGACTTCTGAATGTCAGCTGGGAGTGCTGCTGTGGATCCGTGTCCTCTGGTGCAGTGGTGAGAGCTGAGGATCCCTGACTTTTCTACTGGTTTGGACTGACTCTGCTCCGGTTTTGAGGGAAGAAAAAGCCTGGAGTTCCTTTGAGTGGATTTTATTTATATATAATATCTAGTCAGGCGTGTGCAGGTTTCTATGGAACGTGCCCAGGGGAGCTGAGCGGGTCCTGCTGGGCTGAGGGGCTCTACTGGGTTGAGCCCTGCTCACAGGTCAGTGCCCAAGTGGGATTGAGGGGAGACCCCTCCTGTGCCCACCCCCTGCAGACTACTGAGTGTCCGAGCCTTCCCCAGCCCTCCAGCCTGGGAGGGCCACGGCCAGGCTCTGGAATGACCTGCTGACCACATGCTGGTCAGTTAGAGAAGAATGGGAGTTCAGCCCCCAGCTTGGGCTGCCCCAGCGCTGCTGCGGACCCTGAGGCTGTGCTGGCAGGCTGGGATGAAGGGGAAGGGAATGTTGTCCCAGAGGAGCTGGGAGATGCTGAGCTCAGCTGTCTTCTGGCAGGGCTGAGCAGGTGTAGTGAGAGATCCAAAACTGCCTATGCTGCCCTTCCCGGGAAGGGACCTTGAGCTGTCTGAGCTCCGTGGGAGTGGCCAGAGCTGGCTGCACCCCCACGGTGACAGAGCTTGAGTCTGTCAGAGTTCAGCCACGCCAGGACCGGCAGGATTCCCCAGAGCAGAAGGGACTCATGTCCTCTGTCCTGCACTTTACCCAGGTCGCCGTGACCAGATGTGCTTTGGCCAGTTTCCTGCTGTCACATTTTGTCCCTTCACCTGGACATCTCGCTGGTCCTGCCACTGTCCTTGGCTGGGCCATGGACCCCAGTCCAGGGGTCTGGGTCAGGGCAGCCCAGCCGAGTCTTGCAGTGGCAGTGTCACTGCCTGAAATATGCAGTGTTACTGTCACTGTTCAGGGTGTGCAGTGTCACTGTCACCGCTGTTGTCACCAGATTTGCAGTTTGGCTGCTCCTGCTGCAACCTCCCCCTCGGATACCAAAGAACAAAGGCTGCTTTGCAAAGCACTGCCCCACCCCCTGCTGCCTCCACCCCAGGATAGAGGGCATCAGGGCGGTTCCTAAAAGTGGCACCGGGATGATTTCAGGCAAGAACCTGGCTGACCTGGCCCTTCCTCGGAGAGCCCTTGGGGAAGGGGGTCCTCTGTGCCCTGACAGGGCAGTCTAGAGGGGGGCTGGAGCTTCCCAGTGCCTGATGGTGTCACCTCTTCTGGGCAGACACTGTCACCCCCATGTTCCCCCCAGGGCTCAGGGGCCGGCCCAGTGCCCTGTTTGGTGTTGGGAATTGCTCTGGCTCCGTGGCTGGAGTGTTGTGCTCTGGCTGAGGTCACAGACCTGCTCTGGTGCCACACAAGTGGGTTCTGTTTGAGGCTACTCTGGTCCCTGAATTTTGTTTTGGGGGCCTGTCCTTACCCCCCTCCCCAGCTGGCACCTGCCTCTCAGCACCAGGCCAGGCTCAATCCCTGCAGTCAGAGGCACATTCCACCTCCTTACCTCAAAGTGATCACCAAAGATGGGGGAGCCCCTGTGCCCCCAAAGCCCTGCTGCCGCCCCGGGGACTCCTGCTCTCCCCCAGCTCTGCTCCTCCCGACCCCAGCAGCCTTGCCCAGGCCCAGGCAGAGCCAGGCTCCCCCCCTCCACACCCTCCCTGATTTAAAGCACTGCTCGCTTTGGAATTCTCAACAATGAGGGAAAAGGACGCCGGGAAAACCCAGCTCAAAGAGGTTTTAAACTCAGGAATAGCCGAGGGGGAATTCCCTGCTGGGCACCCTCTGCTGGCACCGGAGCCTTACCTGGTGGCTTTGACCTTAACTTTAAAATATATGCAATCTTCCCTCCCTGGTCTCTGGAAAGACAGAGACCACCTTCAAGGAATCCCTTTCCTGCCCCAATCCCATGTTTTGTCAGGGTTAATAATATGTAATGTTATCTTTTAACTAAATTATTCTGCAGTTGTCCTACTGATTGTATTTTTAACGAGTCCCCGTTTTCTTCCCTGACCCCTTTGTGTTGGCACTTTTTAATCTGCTTGTTGTTTGCCTTTGTTTCTATGTATATTTATAATTAAGTTGTACATATGTAAAGAGATTTTTTTAGAAGATGTGCCTTGGACTAATGATTCCTGAATTTTCTACTTGCCTCAGAAGGATAATTTTTCATTCTGCTCAGTAAAAATGGAACAGAAGCCACACATGAGATTTCTGTAACTCCCAGCTCTGTCTCTTGTCTGTTGGTCTATCCAGCTTGCCGCAGGAGCCCAGCTGGAACTTGGATCAGGAATCCCTGGGCCAGCATCGTGCTGGCAGCTGGACTTTGTATCTCCTGTGTCACCAAATCGGTGACATTGAGGGCTGTTGTCCCAAGCCTTCCCCTCTCCCTGGAGGCTCTGCAGGGAGAGAGACCCTGGGATTTTTCCTGGGGACAGACTCCCCGAGGGGGCTGTGGATGTGGCAGGGAGACCCAGCACTTCCCAGGCCCTGGGAAGAGGTGCAGCAGCATTCCTGCATGGCAGAACCTGAGCTGTCCCTGCCCATGATAGGACACCAGCCCCCATGGGCTTGGCTGGACATGGCTGTGGCTTCACAATCACCAAGACACTGCCCCGGGGAGGAGGATGATCCTGCTCGCTGTGGTCAGACACATCCCTGGCTGTGGGGGATATTTTGCCGTGTCCCAACACGCCTGGGTTCTGTTTTGCAGGAATTTCTCCTGGCTGGGGCTTGCACGACTGCTGGACCCATCCCCTCTGCTGCCCTGCCAGGATTCCTGGAGACAGGAGGGATCCCAGGGGGACAAACCTTGCCCCAGCAGCTCTGCCTTTGCCCAGGGAGCCCCTCTTGAGCACGCGTCACGCCGGATTTGCACTTCCTCCTCAATGCTGAGGATTATCCCTGCTTGGCTCAGGAGTTGCATAAGGTCTTATAAGGATTGCCAGCAAGCTCCAGGTTGTCAGCAGGAGCAGCACAGCAGCCTCAGCCCCATCCCAGCCCAAACACAGCAGCTCAATAACAATGCCTTTATTGCAAGGGGGCTCGTTACTGTGGGGGGGCTCCGGCTGCTCCTGCCCGCAGCGGCCCCGGCCCCCGGAGCCTCTGGCCAGCAGGTGCACGCCAGGGGTCAGGGCTGCCCCACCAGCAGCTGGGTTGGAGGCAGCCCTTCATGGGGCTGGAGGAGGCTCCGTGGGCAGCAGGGTTGGGACGGGCAGGGAGGCAGTGGAGCGGAGCTACAGGTAGGCAGGCAAGTCATTCTCGATCACCTGTGGGCAAGAGGGGAGTGCTGTACCCCGAGAACATCCCCGGCCTTCCCCTCTTCCCAGCGGCAGCAGCACTTACATAGGGATCTTCCATCGGGCTGTACCTCTTCACCACTTTTCCTTCCCGGTTAATGAGGAACTGTGGGAATGAAGCAGCCCCTGGTGAGCGAGTCCAGGGCTCCCATGGAGCTGGTGGGGGTGTGGCAGCTGTAGCCCCCAGACTCGCTTCCCCCTCAGCTGTGCTCTGGGCAGGGCAGGGGCTCCCGAGGGTCTCTAGACACAGAATCCCCTTGGGATGCTCCTGCCCTGACACGTGGGGTAATGGCACAGAGCAGAACCCAGTGTGAGGCTCCCTCCAACATGAGGGAACCCCCACCCAGATCCCCAGAGGGATGTGCAGCCCTGAGCAGGCAACTGTGTCCTACCTTGGTGAAGTTCCACTTTATTGCACTAGGAGAGAAAAACCAGGAGTGAGTTTGGGGCAGAAAAGCCCTTTGTCACCCCCAGGCAGGCCCTGAGCCAAGCTCTCCCTGCTGGCTGCAGGGCTGTGGGTCCCCAGGGCTCTCCCTGCCGTACTCACTTGCCCAGAGTGCCTCTCCCTTTGGGCTGCTCCTTCATCCACTTCCACAGGGGGTGAGCATCATCTCCGTTGACGTCGATCTTGCTGTACATATCAAACTTCACCCCGTAACCCTCAGCAAACGCCTTGATCTGAGCGTTGGTCCCGGGCTCCTGAGGGGTCACGCGAGGACCGTGAGGGCCCCAGGGCCATCCTAATACTCCCGGGGAACCCGAGCCCCCACCCCACGTACCTGCTTCCCGAACTGGTTGCAGGGAAAGCCCAGGATGCGTAAACCCCTCTCAGCATATCGGGCGTGCAAGTCGACAAGCTGAGTGTAGTTTACGGCGGTTTTCCCTCACTTGGAGGCTACGTTGGTGATGATACAGACGTCGCCCCTGCGGAGGGTGTGGATGAGCTGCCCTTTCCCGCAGGGCGCGGGCAGAGGTCCCTCACGCGCCCGGGCGAGGCGGGAGGGTTACGCAAGAGCCGCTGTGGCTCAACCTGGCCCGGCGCTGCGCTCCGCCGCCCCGGCCCCTCCGTCCTACCGGTACTTCTCCAGGGACACGTCGTTGCCATCGATGTCGAGAGCGATGAAGTCGTAGATGCTCCTGGCAGAGCGCCAGTCATCCGCGTAGGCACACTGCGGGGCGGGAGTGTCGCTGCAGGGCCTCGCCACCGCCGCTCCCCTCAGGGACCCTGCGAGGCCTCCCCGCGCCCCCGCCAGGCCAGGCCAGGCCCGGGCA
>WBNO01022603.1:104618-120799 GCA_013400575.1 Peucedramus taeniatus
TGCCGTGCGGGGGGTTCGGGCGGCGCTGCGGGGCGCAGGGTGGAGTGGGGGGGACGCGGGGGCCGGTCCGCCCGGCGGTTCCCGGCGTGGGCGCGTTCCCGAGCCCGGTGCTGCTCCCGCAGCTCTGCCACGACCGCGGGTACCTGGTGACCCAGGACGAGCTGGACCAGACGCTGGAGGAGTTCAAGGCGCAGTTCGGGGACAAGCCCAGCGAGGGCCGCCCCCGTCGCACCGACCTGACCGTGCTGGTGGCTCACAACGACGATCCCACCGACCAGATGTTCGTCTTCTTTCCCGGTGAGCGGCGCCCCGGGCGCGGTTCAGGGCGTGGGGAGGCTCTCGGTGACCCCGGGTCTGGTTCTTCTCTCAGAGGAGCCCAAGGTGGGCATCAAGACGATCAAGATGTACTGCCAGCGCATGCAGGAGGAGAACATCACCCGGGCGCTGATCGTGGTGCAGCAGGGAATGACTCCCTCGGCCAAGCAGGTCTGTGGGGACAGGGCTGTGTCCCACTCCGCGGCTGGGGAGGTTTTCCTGTCTGCTTCTTGGCGTTGCTGTGGTTAAATAAAAGCCCCGAATTTCTGTCTAGAAAAAAGCTTTTGCTAGAGCAAAAAAAGCTTTTGCTTTTACTTACAAAGGTAAGTACCTTGCCTTACTTTGGTAAGGTATTTTGTTGTACCTTAGCACAGGCTCTTTTTTAGCACCCAAATGTTTTTAACCAGAGCAGCTGATCCTGGTGGTAGTGGCACAGCAGAGGGCCCAGGAGCAGTCAGGAGGTGGGGTTGGGAAAAAGAGATGTTTTCCTGTTCCGGGGGATGCATGTGCTCGTTCCCAGCCTGCCTGTGTCTGTGTGAGCCCAGGTGCTTACCAAGGAGCAGTTCTGAGCATTGCCAGGGCGTTCCACCGCCTCTGACGGGCCTTTTCCTTGCAGTCCCTGGTTGACATGGCTCCCAAATACATCCTGGAGCAGTTCCTGCAGCAGGAGCTTCTCATCAACATCACAGAGCACGAGGTGAGCAGGGGTAGGACGGTCCTTCCTTGTGCTGGCTGCATTCCTGCTGCTCCCAGAGTCCTTCTCCTGGCCTCTGGCTGGCCTGAGGGACACAGTTGTCCTTTTCCCCTCCCAAACACGTTGTCTTCAGTTGCTGCCTCATCTCAGCCTCTCTCATGTTTGCAGCTGGTGCCTGAGCACGTGGTCATGACAAAGGAGGAAGTGACGGAGCTGCTGGCCCGATAGTATCCTTGGAGTGTCCCTTAGAGTGTCCCTTTGTGTTGTGTTGTGTTTACCCTTTGTCTCTCCCTCCATCCTGCTCGGGTGGGATGAAATTTGGGCTGAAACTCCCTCCTCCTGCCATGGTTCATTTCTCTGTTTCATGGCATGTCTGGAGCTTCTCCTTCACTCCCAGCACAGCAAACTGAGGGAGAATCAGCTCCCCAGGATCCAGGCTGGGGACCCCGTGGCCCGGTACTTTGGGATAAAGCGTGGCCAGGTGAGAGGAGCGGGCTGAGGCAGCAGCTCCCTGTGGCAGGGCAGAGAGGGGATGATCTTGAGGGCATTTTGGAGCTCTTGGTGCAGGAAAAGTGTCTCTTCCTCCTCCTCAGCTCTGTGTCTGCCTTGTAGGTAGTGAAGATCATCAGGCCCAGCGAGACGGCGGGCAGGTACATCACCTACAGACTGGTGCAGTGACACAGTGGGTAAGGATGGGGGGACCCCCTGCTTGGGGGGGCTCTGGGCAGTGCCAGGGGATGTTCCAAGGTCAGTGTGAAGCAGCTGCTTCCAGGGAAATGTCTCAGAGTTTTAAATGGCTCATGGAGGGAGCTGTTGGGGAGAGCAGGGTAAGGCTCCCCTGTCACGGGGGCTGTGCCCGTTGGGATTTGGGGTGTTCAGAGGGACCTGGAACAGGATCAGGTCAGGGGCAGGAGGTGATTCCCATCTCTCCTTCTCCTCCAGGTGTGAGGAGCTGGGTGGCTCCCACCAGCACTCCCACCAGAGATTCCTGCACTTCAGAGGGGGCCAAGGAAATCCTCTTCCCATGTTGGCTCTCTGCAGCCCTCTCACTGGGCTTCATTCCAAGTCTTGCAGCTTGGACTTTGTGCTGACCCCTCAGTCCCATCCAGGACTCAGCCATGGAGACCTGAAGCAATGGGAGGAAATGAGTGAGAAAGGCTTTTGTTTCCCTGTTTTATGGCTCTTTTCTCTGTTTGATATAAAGGTTTGCACCCTCAGTGCTGTAGTGTTGCTCAGCCTCTCCCTGTGGCAAAGATTCTGCAAGTTCCCATGTTTTTCATTAGTTTGGAATCTCTTCCTGCCAGGACTCTGCATCGTGGCTGAGCCCTGCAGAGCCTTTACCAGCTGCCCTGGGCAGTTTGGAAGCTGCAGTTCAGACTGACCTCATTCCTTCCCTGATCTCCTGCCCTGTCCCCTGGTTTGGGACCCTGGTGTTCAGACACTGCAATGGAGAGTTGCTCATCACCCCCAGTTGCACTCATTTGAATCTGTCCCAGGACTCTGGGGGGCTTTAAACTTCACCTTTTGTGCCACTTGGGTTTGGCTTCCTGCAGCTGGGGGAGCCTGGAAGACCCTGAGCCCCAAGACAAACACGGGTCAGAACACACTGGTTTTATTGTTTTTTTGGGAAGCTTGTCAATATGAACACAGCAAGGCAGCATCATGCAGCAGCACAGGCCTGTCAGGACAAACACAGAATCAACACAACCAGGAGGGAGCTGCAGCCGTGCGAAGCTCAAGCACAGCTTTAGCCCCTTCTCTCTCTCACACTCACCCTCATCATCCTCACCCACCCTCACACGCACACGGTACCGCCATGGCAGCAGCATTCCCACATCCCCCTGCTGCCCTGGGAAAATCCAACTATCCTGTGGAAGAGCTGGAGGGCACAACAAATCCTGGGCATCTCCAGCTCTCCCCTGGCCCAGTTCCAAACCTGTGAGTTAACCTGGGTTTATGTACCTTTGCTGAGGCTCTCCATCGACTTCAGAGGGCTCAAACCTCCAGTCCATTGCAGACCATACTGCAGCCTGGTTCTGCAGTACCAAGGTGTCTGAGACCCCCCCAACACCACCTGGTCTGTCTCCCACAAGCAGGAGAATGAAGGAAAAGGCTCTCAGCTCATTCCAAGCTAAAACTCTACTTGTTTTTCTGTGCCTCAGTGCGGGAAAGTCTCATAGCTTTAAAAAAACCAAAACCACTTTGGCTTTAGTCCCTTTGCCAGCAGAGGTAGTGGAGTCATGTTGAAGGCTTGATTCATGTCTTTACAGAAAAGGAAGCTCAAGGTTATACTGGCTGGGGCTGGGGCTGGATCCAGGCTGTGGTGGCCCTGAGGTGGAGGAAGAGGCACTTCCTCATGGAGACCTGCCCCTTGCCCAGTTCCAAGAGCAGAGGGAGTTAGTCCTGGACTTGCAGCGCAGCTTTTTGGGGATGAAATGACTGTACAACCAAACCATGACAGCTCAGCAGGGCTCAGGACTCTGCAGCCAGGCAAATCTGCCCTAAGGCTGTCCACAGCCTGTGGCTGCTCCTTGCAGGGCTCCTGCCAAGGAGGGAAATGCCCATCAATCCAAATGCCTGTCAATCCAGCAATGCATATGCCATCAGCTGGGACAGGACCAGACAGTGCTGAGGTTTTGGGGTAGGAAATCCATCCTGAACTCTAGTTGAGTCAGGTGTCAGTGAGGGACATCCCCTGAGATCCTGGCAGATGCCACAGCCCCAAAGCCAAGCCTGGCTCTGGGTGAGATAGTGCAGGGGCTTCACCCCAACCCCAGTGCTGCTCCAGCTGTGTCCCTGTCCCAGTGAGCTGCCTCCAGTTCCATCAGTCCCTGTGGTGCCATTCTCCTGCCCATCTTGAGTGACTGTTGTCCCTGTGTCACTCCTGGAAGCCTTGGCTCCCTTGCAGCTTCAGCCATCAGGGATGGCCAGGTCCTTTGACTCATCCAACCTTGATCTCGCAGCACACTGTGGGATTCAGGGATTCAGGAGCACAGCAAAAATATAACACCTGGCACAGGCACAGCCCCGGGTTCCTTCCCAGTCCTGAACAAGTGGAGAGTCTGCCCAGACTCAGCTCCCTCCCAGGCAAGGTCCTTCATGGCCCCAGCTGAGCCAGGGGTCCCAGCAGGCTGTGACCCTGTTCCCTGGCTGGGCATTGAGGGGCTCAGGGGTTTTGTGTGAAAGCTCCAGCCAGGAATCAGCCAGGATTCGCCTGCAGCTGACACACCAAACCCCCCCCCGGACTGCCACATGTCTCTCCCACCCCTCCACATTCCAGTTTCCAGCATCTGGGCAGCCTAGGGGATTTCCCCTTTGTCCATCCCAGGGTCCATGGTGGCTTAGATGAGCCGGGGCTGCAGCTTGTGGCTGCCGTGGCCCTGAGAGGTGCCGGGCTGGTTTGGGGCATCCCTGGGGGCGGCGGGGCCGCGGCTCTCAGGGTGTTCCTCCACGTCGCTTGGCTCGTCCCCAGGGCTGCAGCAGCAGGGAGTGGAGCCCTCTGCATCTGACTGGCCCACGCTGCAGCTGCGGCTCCTCAGCCCCTCGCTCCCCTCCTCGCAGAAATGAACCTCCTCCGTGCTGGTCTCGCTCCCCTGCTTGCTCAGCTGTGTCCGTGCCTCCCCGCCGTCCTCCAGCTCCGAGTCGGAGTCCACGGAGCGGTCGCCGGACTCTGTGGGACAGAGGATTCTGTGCCACCCTCCAGCCCAGCACCGTGGCATCAGCAGGAGCTTCATGCAGTAAACCCGGGGTCCCTGGGGCAGGGGATGGGTCTGTGTGCCCTCTGTGCCTCCCAAGGGACCTGTGCCCACTGGGAGCTCCCGGTGCCTCTCACTGACCTGCGAGTGAGTCAGCGCTGAAAGCCAAATTCCCCTTCTCCGAAGGCAGCTCCAGGTAGGGGCTGGTGCCAAGAGAAGCCACAGGCTGGGAGCCTGCGTGGGCCTGGGAGGGAAGAGGGATGGTGGTGAGGGCACGGAGGAGAGTTCTCACTCCCTGGGAGTTGACTCCAGTGAAGGTTCATGGAACATCCCCTGAGGGTCCCCCCCTCCCTGGGGATCCCTACCTGCTCAGCGCCACTGGCCACCTCCTCTGCTGCGCCTGAGCCGCGTCTGCCGGGCTTGGCTGGTGCCATGTCCTTGTGCTCGAAGATGGTGGGGTAGAAGATGATGAGTGCCTCAATGATCCGAGCTTGGTGGGGATAATCCACCAGCGAGGACAAGGAAATTGTGGCATCCGTGGGCCTGGGGCGCATCAGCGTCGGCCCAAAGACGATGCCCAGGTTGCCTGAGGTCATCTTGTTGTCCTGTTCCACTTCCATGATCCTGGGTGGGAGGGGGAGGAACAGCTTGTGAGAGCAAGGAGCGAGAGGGGTGGATGGGCAGGGCTGGGGGAGATGCTGGGCTGGAACACTTGAGCCTCAGGACAAGGAGAGAAGCAGCTGCAACCATGGACCTTCCTCCTGACTCCAGTGAGGAGGCTGCACTCACCTCCCCACCCCAGGGGAGAAAGGGAAGGTGCCCAGCAGCCACACAGGCCATGCCTCTCTCACCTCCTCAGGTGCTGCAGGAGATACTGGAGCGTGGCCATGTTCTCGCCAGGGAGCTCCTTCAGCAGGTCCTTCAGCTTCAGCACCAGGCTCAGCACTACCTGGTCAGTGTCAGCTCCTCTGTCCACCAGCTCGGGGCTGCCCTTCCCGCCTCGGCCCTTGGCATCGCCGCCCTGCAGGCTCTCCTTGGCCAGCCCCATCAGCTCATTGTACAGCCGGAAGGGCATGAGGGGCTCTGGCAGCTGCAGGGAGAAGAGAAGAGATGGTCCCGGTCCTGGGAGCAGCTCCCACCTCCATCAGATCTAGAACGGTGCTGAGCTACTGAGCTGGCAACACCTGCGGCATTTCTACAGTGAGGAAACATCCCTGGAAGTGCTCAAGGCCAGCTTGGAGAGGGCTTGGAGCACTTTTAACATCCATTTCAGAATTCCATGAGTCTGTGACCTGCAGTGCTGCAAACCTCTGCCCAGAGGTGATATTTATTTATCCATCTCCTGGAGCGTTAGCCCTGGCCAAGGAGCACTCGTGAAGTACAAGCCAAAAGCAGAGTTTGATCCACCCGTGGGTGCTCCCTGCTGTGTTGAGGTGCAGGGATTCTCTTTTTTTTCTGGAAAATCCCTGGCTGGGGTGGGCCCAGCTGGAGGTTCCCTAGTAGACAAGGGGTGGCTGGGAGGAGGACAGGGCTGGGCTGTTCTGGGTGGGGGAGGCAGGATGTGAAGGGCACAGGATGTGCAGGGCACAGCCTGCAGCAGAGGTGGGGCTGCAGCGGGGGAAACTCTGCTTTGAAGATTGTGTGAAGCAGAAAGAGCTGGTGTTGACTGCTGGGTGTTCCACATGGCTGGGGATGTTTTCAGAGCAGCCTCAACGGATGTTTTGGGGACAGGCTGCCTCACAGCAGAGCAGGTTCCCTCCATCCACCCCTTTATAGAAGGACTTTAACCCATTTCTCTGCAGCAAGAGGTCAGGTTGGGGCTCAGCACTGATTTCCCCCTCTCTTTCCACTCCACTTCTCTTTGGAGAAACTATGGAGACCACTCAGAGTCCTTGACTCCGGATGTGCAGGAGCCCAAGGACACGGTTTTCCCTGTGAGGTAACAAAGAGCTGCCCTTCTGGGGGGGGTTACAGAAAAAGGCAGCACAAAGAGTTAATCCAGGGCTGCCTGCAAGGGAGAAGCAGCTTCCGCTGCGCTCCTGCCTTGCGGTGAAGGCTGTTGGGAGGATGTGGGTGATGCTGTCTGACACGACAGTTTGGGTACAGGGTGGGGAGTGCTGGGGCTGAGCGTATGCTGGGGTAGCCTGGGGGGCAGAGACACCACTGAGCCCACCCAAGGGTGGTCCCAGGAGCAGAGACCCTGCTGAGCCCACCTCAAGGTAACCTCAGGGGCAGAGACCGTGCTAAACCCACCCCAGGGTGATCCAAGGGACAGAGACCCCACTGAGAGCACTCCAAGGTGACCCGAGGGGCAGAGACCCCACTAAGCCCACCCTGGGGTGACTCCAGGGGCAGAGCCCACTCCATGGGGACATGACTCAGCCCCTGCAAGGTGACCTTTGCTGGCCCCTTCCCTTTTTGGGTAGCCAGTTCCCCAACTGGAAGGGGTGGAGCGTTCCTGGTTCCGTGCTCAGGCACGTCGCTGTTCTGTGGCTGCGACCGCAGTGACGCTGTGTGGGATGAGCTGGGGGGGTCACTGTGGCCCCATCTCCAAGGCCAACCCACTCCCCCCGGGAAGGACTCCTCCCTCCCAACCCACCCAGTCACTGAGCCCAATTTGTGCAGAATTCCTCCTGCGAGGTTGGTTCCTCTGGCCAACTCCCCTCCTTCCCCCGCCATAAGGCACCGCCAGCACCTCACCTGTCTCAGGTAGAGCTTCAGGACGTTGCTGATGTCATGAGGGGAGGCCTGGGACAATTCCACCAGCTCCTTCCCATTCTCAAAGGCCTGGCAAAGCTTCTCCACACGGGTCTTGACACCGTTAACTCGGTAAATGCCCTGTGAAAGAGACAAAAATGGAGCTGAAATGAGGGGAGAGGTTCCTCTTCCTGTTTTCATGGGACAGTGAGCTGTGTGCTCCCACTCTCTCCTTTTGGAGTGGGGAATCCTGTTGGGAAGTTTGGGATATTTCCTTCCAGCTCAGTCATTCCTGCTTCATAGGAAAGCAGGAGGCAGGAGAGGTGATTTTCCAAAGACAGAATTTAGGGTATCTGGGCCAAGCTCATCCCTGGCTCCCTGCCCTGTGGAAATCTGAAATCGAGCCTGTTGGTTTTCCAGAGGATCCTTCCAAGGGCCTGTGGCTCAGCCAGCTGAGGAGGAGGAGAGGGGAGTGTCACTTACCTTTGTTTTCAGGGCCCGCTTCTCAATCTCTGAAATGCATTTCTTGATGATGAAGGGGATTCCATCCGGGCTGCCTTGAGATGCCCTTGTGAAGTCCTGCCCAAAGAGCTGCAGCTTCCCTTGGAGCTTCTTGTGCCCACACTGGATGGCCAAGGTCTCCAGGCACTTCTTGTGGCAGGCCAGGTAGCACTGAAAGAGAGAGGGGAACACGTGGAGGTGGGGGGCAGCCACAGAGACACCAAGCACTGCTCAGAGCTGTGAGAGACAGGAAAAATGCCTTGGGGATGCTGCAGCACCAAGGGAAAACACCGTTCCACCTGAAGCCCTGCCCAGAGGAGAAAAGTCCTCCTGATCATGGTCAGAGCTGGGTTCCACCCCCCGCTGTCCCAGCTCACCTCCTCGCACTCGGCTCCCTGGAAGTACACGTAGCTGTTGCACTCCCGACATTTGGAAGGGGCACGGAGCTTTCTCAGCCGATGGGTCTGGGCAGCCTTGGACAAGCCAACATTCCGGAAAGGCCCTGTGGGAGCTGCCAGCTCCGGGGTGATCCCATTGATGCCTACGGAAAAGGAAATGTGAGGTCAGGCACAGCTTGAGCAGGACTGTCACTGCCACCGGTCTGAGCAGGGCTCATCCCCCAGGAAGGGCAAGGCTGCTGGGGACACCATCAGGAATCTCCAGCAGTTGTTGGGTTTGCCCGCAGAACTACTGAATTTGGGAAAAGCAGCCCGCAGGGAGCTCTGCCGTGGTGGGGGGTGTTTCAGCAGCACTGTCACCTCCCACCCTGTCACCTACTCTGCTCAAAGGGAGTGGTGGTCCCGTCCTTCTCCTCCAGCTCCTCGCTGGAGGACGCAGTGCCATTGGATGACAGCCGCTGGAGCTTGTGGCTGAATTCACCTGTCCAGGAAAAATCCACAGATCAGTGAATCACCTGCAAAGCTGCTTTTCTTCTGAGAGCTCACCCCATCCCGTCAAATCCCACCCTATCCTACTGGAGACTGGGATCAGCATGGTCATTTACAGCAGTGTTCTCACAAGGCAGGAAAAACAGGGGATGGTTCTGCCTAACTGGGAAGCTCTGGGTTCAGATTGGCTGTGCTGGGAGGGGCTCCTGGGCTGTTCCCATATCTACCTGCATTGGAATCCAGGCTGCTGTCAGCATCAGCGACAGAGGTTGGCCAGGATTTATGGACCTGGTGTCCCTTCCTACCTGCAGAGAGAACACACAGTCCATTGAGATTGCTGTGTTCTGGAGAACAGCCTGGATGGCAGGAGAAACTGGGATGACTAGGGGAAGTTACTGGTAGGGTTTGGTGCCTCCAGTGACACCGAGCAAGGAAAGGGGAGATGGGAAGATGGGCAGTGGAAGATGGGAGCAAAATGTCAGAGATCTGATCTAGTGTCCTTTGGGAGGAGGCTCCCAGCCTGTCCTGCTGCTGCCAGCAAAGCCCCTCATACCCTGGGGGTCCCATTCTGCTCCTGCATGGGGGGACATGGGGCAGGGCTCTGGGGCTCCAGACTCACCTCTTTGCTCGGCCGCTCCAGCCCCACTTGGCAACTCCTTGAATCCTGCTGCTCCTTCCGAGCCACCCCCAGCCCCCTCTGCACTCGTGGAGAACTCATTGGCATTGAAGCTGCCCTTCCGTGGCCGAGTAAAGGGAGACCTGGAGAGGAAAAGGGAGTGCAGATGGGAAGGAAGGACACTTGAAAACTTTATCCAGGGCTGCCATCCACCCGTCTTGGGAATCACAGTCTCTTAGATACTCAACAGCCTGTCTCATCCATTGAACGACAAGAGAGCAATTCCCAGCTGGTCCAGCCCCATCATTCCCAGCAGGAGCTGCCTTCAGGAATGCTGAAAGCATCCTGCCTCCTGCAGGAGAGCGTGGGTGGCAGATGACGAAGGGAATGCAGCGGAACTGGAGCATTACCCAGGAATGAACCCTGTCCTCCCTTACCAGGCATTGTGGGACACGTAGGGCTCGAAGTCGTACTGGACGTCGGGCTCGTCGCCGCGCTGCAGCTGCCGCACGTGGGACGCGTACTGCTGGCCCGGGTCGTACAGCTTGCTGCTCTCGCACAGCGTCTGGAAGTTCACGGGCTGCGGCGCCGTCTGCATGTGCATCAGCTGGTAGAAGGAGATGGTGGCCTAAAAGTGACGTGGAGAGGGACAGATGTGAGCTTGGCGGGCTGGCACGTGAGAAGCTCCAGGTTAGGTGGGAAATCAGGAGCACAGAAAAGCGGCGCTTTTCTGAGCAGGAAGGAGAGGGGAGCTCTGCATCCACTCAAAATCCCTCTGGAATAGGGATAGCTCTGCTGGAAGGCAGCTCTGAGCTCTCCAGAGCAGGGCATAGCCACCTCCTGCCCTGGGGACACCCCAGCCCAGCCCTACTCACCGACTTGATGACCTGGTCAGTCTGTTTGATCATTTCATGGATCTGCCGCAGGGAGTTCACCTTGGTGTCCTCCAGCTCCTGCTTCTGTGTGTTTGCATCGGCCACACAGGTGCGATATGTGGCCATGGCCTCTTCTGCCTGGGAGTTGGGAGAGCAAAGGATGGGAAAGGCTCAGAAGTGAGGGCAATAAGAACAGCCCCTTGGACTCTGTCCGTCCAGGCATTCCGGAGGATTGGTTCACCCCACGTGGCTCAGGGGACAGCAGGAGCGAGGAGGCCCCTCCAGAGCTGTCACCCTCCTACCTTGTTCTTGGCTTCCTCTTCCAGCCGCCTCTTCTTGTCCAGGGTTTTGGTGGTGATGCTGCTGGTCGTGTTTTGCTGCTCCTCCTCTGCTTTCACCACCATGTACTTGGCCTTGTCATGCTCCTCGCTGCGCTGCATGTAGGTCTGCTTGGCCTTGCGCAGGTTCCCCTCTGCCTCTTGCTGCCAGGGAGAGCCAGGGTGAGGATGGAGCCCAGCAATGGGGTCACCAGCTTCTGCCAGGGTCCCCCAGCACAGGAGAGGCACCCAACACTGCTGGAGAGGGGTAGGGTGCCCAGCAGCCTCAGAGGAGGTTGCTCCTCAGAGTCACAAGTTGCTCCAGGCTGGGACTGGGAACACAAATCCAGTCACTCACCAGTTTCCTCTGCGCCCGGTGCCACTGCTCCTTGATCTCCTTCCTGCGTTTCTCATGTTCCAGGCGTCTCAGCGTCAGGGGCTGCATGGGGAAGGAGGGAGGGAGGAACAGCCCCATGATTACCTGAGCTGAGCACTCCTGCTCTGCCCTCGCCAAGACTTTGCATGGAGAAGTGCCCTGTGGTGGTCACTGTCACTCCCAGGACAGGTCACAGCCACTGGTTTGTGCCAGGGATGAAAATCCACAGCCTGGGAAGTGCTGGATGCAGGTTCCCTCTGGATGGAGCTAAGGAAGAGCTACCTCTGCAACACCAGGACCTCCAGCCCCAGGAAGCACCGTCTGTTGCCTCACCTGAAGGAAGGTTTGTTGCTGCAGGGTGTTGGCTGCCTGCAGAACTGAGGTCCCGTGTTCCATGTCCTGCTCCAGGGCCAGCAGATAGATGGACAGGAAAGGCATGTTGGTCTAGAGAGAGGGAAAACACATTTCCCTGAGCCCCAGCACCCAGCGTGAGCCCAAGGAGATGCGTCCTTCGGGGAGGAAGAGCCAAAGGCAAGGTAAGTCTGGTGATTGCTGGTAAAAGCCCCATCCTGAATTTCTCCAGGCAGAGCACCGGAGAGCTGCCCCCATGTCCTCCCGAGCTGGGGCACATGGAATGGGCTCTCCAGTGCTGCTAGCTCTCAATCCTGCCTGGCACTTGGGGCTTCAGGGACTTGGGGACTTACCTCTTGACTGATGGTTTGCTTGCAGCTGTTTGCTATCTTCTGGAGTGCTTTGGCAAACTCCATCTCTGAAAGGAACAAGGTTGAAAGTGAAAAGACACATGAGACACCGGGATTTCCCTGGTGCAACCTGATCTCTTTTTGAAAAATCAATCAGGAACTTGAGGAGTGAGGTTCCCACTGTCCTGGCAGCATCAGCCTCCTCCAGGAGGGACCTCAACCTGTCCCATGGCTCAGACCTGCTCCAGAAGGGACCCACCTGCTGTCCCCCTACTCACCCAGTGTGGTCCTTTTCTCCTGGAATCCAATCAGGTCCTTCATGTACTTGGAGATGGTTTTGGCATACTGGAGGGCAGCGTCCACACCCCCCTCACAGCGCTGCAGCATCACATCCACTTCTTCAGCTGCAGGACGGGCTGTGGAGGGACAGACACTGCCTGAGTGCAAACCCCCCCAGCTCTGTGCCAGCCCCAGTGCCACCAGCTGAGGAGTCACGTGTGACTCGGGATGGCAGTGATGATGGGGAAGGTGCTGGCTCCTGCACAGACCCCAAACCCTGCACCCAGACTCATCCTGCTTACCTGCGTCATAGCTGTCCATGCCTGAGGGCACTCCATCTCCTCTAGGCCCAGGAATCCCCCCATAGAGACTCTCCATAGTCTTTGGGAATTGGGAAAGAAGAGGGACTGGTCAGCCAAGAGGATGGGGAGCAGCTGGAGGGGCTGGCAGATGGATGGAAGCCGTAGGTGCTGGAGCCTTTTGGCCACTGCTGGAAGTCAGCTGTGCCCAGGCTGTGCCCGGGAGCTAATGGAACTGTCACTGCAGCAACACCCTGCTCTGGGCTCACACCAGAGCTGAGGGGAGCAGCCAGAGCCCTTTGTGATCCTGAGCCCCACATGGTAGGAGCATCCAGGTATCTGGGCATCACTCACCTGGTTCTGGTCACTGGGTGGAACAGAGAGGATGGTGCTGCTGTCCACCTCCCCCATGAGGAACTCGGACACCCTGTGGGGAGAGGAGCATGGCTGGGTTCAGCACAGGGACAGTGACACAGGCTGTCTCCAGGAGATGACTACCCACACTCCTTACGTGCTGCTGAAGGACACGGCGATGGTCTCCACAGCCTTCTCGAACTCCCGCTTGTCCGCCTCATTACTGGATTCATAGGGGAAACCTGGAGATAAGGAAATGTGGCAGACCTGTTGCCACAAGCACCCATCCCTGTCTCAGCAGAAAGACCTGCCAGCTCATGCTGGTATCAGAGAGGGCTTTGGGGCTGGGGTGAATTAAGGGAGCAGTGGGAAGGATCATCCCTATGGACAATGGATTTTTCCAGCACAGTAGTTTCCCCTTCCTTCTTCCTGGGACTGATGTCCCTGACAGCATCTCTTGGCTTGTGTTTCTGTTTATTCCCGTTACTCAGGGCTGCTGGAAAACTGCTGCTGGACCTGTTCCACTGCCTGCCCTGCCTCATGGCTCCTCCAGACCCCTCTTCAAGCAGGATTAACTCCTCCAGGGGGGCTCTTGCCCGCAGTCAAACAAGGAACCACCACCAGCAGCAGGAACCAGGGACGACAGCGCTTGGCAGGCTCCCATACCATGGGACACCAGCGACCAGGGCTCCTGAGCAGACCCTGGGCCAAGTCCTTGGGGTGGGCAGGGCTCCAAGCCCACTTTCTCCCATCCCTATGTGGGACCAGCCTCATGGCAGCCCTCCTGCCATCCTGTCCCCGGCGGCTGCTGTTGGGTGTCCAGGAAGCTGCGGGTGACTCAGAAGGTTGTGCTGTGCCTGTGGAAGGTGCAGCCGCCCCCTCCTGGTGGGTGACAGTGTGGGGAGGTGGTGCCCAGCTGGGATCTGACGTCCCAGACCCTGCTCCATAAACACGAGAGGCTGCTAGGAGCAGGATCAGATTATTTCAGTGTTTTTCCTGCGGCTGTGCCTGGAAACCCCCAGGCAGGATCTGTCATTTCTGACACTGCATCATCCTTAAAGCTGAACCACACCAAGAGGCAGATGATGCTTTTGCCCTCTCCACCAGTCCATGGGGCAGCTCCACTCCCAGTAGCCCCTTCACAGGCTCCCCAGTTCCCACCCATACCACCGTGGGGCAGGAGGGGAGTGGGACAGAGCTCCTGGCACCACTGTCTCACCCTTGACTTTGGAGATGAGGGTCCCGGCGGCCGTCAGGGTCTCCAGGGTGTTGAGCAGTGGGTACTTGTTGATGACCTGGCGCAGGATGCGCAGGGTTTCACCCAGGCACTCGTGGGCCAATGGCCGCTGAGGCTCCTTGGGGTCTGCAAGAGAGGGGGGCTGAGATGCTGCATCCTTGTCCCACTTCCCTACCCTGTGCCCCTGCCCCATCTGTGCTCTGCATCCCTGTCCTGTGTCCCTCCCCTGTTTAACTCCCAGCCAACCCCTGCCAGCCATGTCCACCTGCCATGTCCCAGACTATGCAGCAAATCCCCCTGGCCTCAGGGCTTCCCAGGACTGGCATGGCCACATCCTGCTTGTCCAGCACCTCCCTACAGCCATGGCCGTGTGTCTCCTGCCCAGCCTGGTATTGGCTGGGGGGCAGTCTGACCTTTGAAGCATTTTTTCCTCCATAGTAACTTTTCCCCTTGAAAGCAGTTTGGGAATTTCCTCCATTTCCTTCCCTCCCTCCTGCCGGATGGACGCTCCCAGCCGGGAGGGATCGGCCTGGTCCAGCCAGGCTTGCTGCATCCCACAGGTTCCCCCCAGGACCCTCCCTTCTGTGGAGAGGAGGTCTCCTGGTCTGGCCAGGAGCCCCGAGTGCAGGGCTAGGGCTGAGGACTGACAGCCTGGTTAGGAAGTGAGGAACCTCCCTCAGGGAAGCACTGGGATGGGGGATCAGCACCCACTGCCCAGCCAGGCAAAGACCCCTTCCCTCCCCATCCCAGCCCCCAGCTCAGGGTTGGAAAGGGGTTTCTGCAAAACCAGGACTGACAATGTGGTGTCATATGCCCCCAGACCACGGGATTGATGCATTCCCTGTGTCCCCTCGGGCAAGGAGAGCTGTTCATGAGCCTGCAGACCACCCAGCCCCTCCTGCTGGCCGCCCTGGTGGGCTGGGGGGCCATGCCCGGCACCCCATGGGGGTCGGGGGGCCCTGGCAGGCGGCTGGCACCGCTGTGCTGTAAACAGGAAAAGGGCGATGAAAATAGCTCGCGGCAGGAAGCCGCATTATCCTGGCTGCGAGCTTCATTCACCCACCACTCACCCACCACCTCCCACTGCAGCTGCACGGTCCCCCGGGGGTCCTGGTGCCTTCAGGCCCAGGCAGACACCCCCACCCGCGGGTGGGTCTGTCCCAGGGTGCTGTGGTGCAGGTGTTTGCCGTGGGGTGGGCACTCACCATCGCGTAGCACCACATCCCGCAGCTTCTCCAGGGCATCGGCGAAGCGGGCGACGTCTGCCAGCAGCTGGGCGATGTCCTCGGGGTCGATGAAGGGACCCTCCCCGCCCTCCATAGGGCTGTAGGACGTGGGGGTTTTGTGGCCCTTGGGCACGGCGCGGGGGGCCGCGGGCAGGGAGAAGCCGGCGGCACTGGCATGGCGGCTCAGGCTGGTGGGGCGCTTCAGGGTGGCCACGGCGCTGGGGCTGCTGCTGAGCTTGGCACTGGCTGGGGGCAGCTCCCCCACGCTGGAGCCCGCTGCCTCCAGGCAATCCTTGCGGGACAGGTCCTGGATAACAAGGGTGAGTGTGAGGACACAGCCAGCATGGGGGGGGGGGAGCCCAGAGAAGGAAGCACCCCCAGACCCCCCATGCCACCAACCTGGAGAACAAGCTGTTACAGCCTTGGGGGGCTGGTGCCAGACCCTGCAGGTGTGTCGTGCCTCAGTTTCCCCACATAGGGATCCCCTTCGGGACCGTCATAGGAGAGTGGGCAGGGTCTGGGCACTAGCCTGGCTGCCCCCATCAGTCCCTCCCAGCTCCTCTGGGTCCGTGTTTGTCATGAGAGGCACACAGTGACGGTGTGGGTAACACTGCTTGTCTACCCTAGCACCCACCGTGATGGGGCTGCCCACCCCAGGGCGTTGAAGACCCCAAAAGAGCAAAATGGCAGCAGGATCCGGCCCGCATATCTCTTCCTCTTTTTCAGTTGCTCCCCTGCTGGGGGAGGAGGCAGAGACAGGGACACCTCCCAGGCTATTGTTTGGGGCTTTGCAGGTATTTTACAGATGGAGGACGCTCCAAATTTCTAGGGGTAAAATTGCACTGAGGGAGGGGCTGGTACCGGCACTGTTCAGGGCTGTCATGGCTTGAGAACCACACACCCAGTGAGAGTCCCTGGGCATGGGGAGGGGACCCTGCAGCCCCTGAGGGCTCAGCTCTCACCAGTGACCCCCGGCACCCGGTGTGACACGAACGCGCGGGGTCTGAGCATCCCTGGCAGGGCGCTGCCGGAAGTGGTTTTGGCACCAGCGGGGCGGACACGGAGCGCCGAGAGCACGAGGCTTCCGCGGGCGAGGGCGAGCGGGGGAGCCC
>WBNO01022604.1:0-85640 GCA_013400575.1 Peucedramus taeniatus
TGCTGGAGTTGGCTTGGAAAACACACATATCTATACATATCTACATATAACTATATACAAATACAATTTCAGTGGTCACTCACCATATCCCAGATGACAGAGTTCATTTGGTCCATGACTGATATGACTGGACAAGTCCATTCTCATTGTCCATGGTAATTAAAATATGCAGTGGCAGTGACATTCAGCAGCCAGTAGTACATTCTAAACGTAGAGGCTGTTCTTACCCAAAGTGAAATACCCCTGAGGTGCATGTTTCCCCATCCCTCTGCTTAACCCACCAAGTGTAACCAGGTCCTTGAGTAAAAACAATCCCATGGATTGCCTTTGCTCAAGGCAGAATTAATCCAAATAGTCTTTCCTAACATACCTCTCATACATACAATAGGGACTTTATCTCTGTCTGCTGTACACAGGGGTTTGGATTGGGCAGGGCCAGCTCGGTTAGTGAAATCTCTGGTGTTAACCATGTAGCCTTTGCTAAATACAGATCCCACTGCTTGATAGTTCTACCATCCCTTGCTTTCAATGTTGTTTTTAATATCCATTGCTCAACTTAAGCTGCAGCTGGTACATGACAAGGAATGTGGTACGCCCATTCAATACTATGTTCCCTAGCCCAGGTGTTTGTAGGGCTCTTCTTGAAATGAGTCCTGATGTCTGACTCAGTTCTCCTAGGGGTACCATGCTGCCACAGGACTTGTTTTTCAAGGCCCAGGATGGTGTTCTGGACAGTGGTGTGAGGCATGAACTACATCTCCAGCCATCCAGGAGTTGCGTCTACCATTGTGAGCACGTAGTGCTTGTATTGACAGGTTTGCAGCAGTATGATGTAATCAGTCTTCCAGGCCTCCCCATATTTATGTTTGGACCACTGCCCCTCATACCACAGGGACTTCACCCTCTTGGCTTGTTTCATTGCATCACACATCTCACAATCATGGATAACCTGAGCTATGGCATGTGTGGTTAAGTCCCCCTCTCCGTCATGAGCCCATTGGTATGTCGCATCTCTTCCCTGATGGGCCCACCTAACTAGGAACAACTCTCTCTTGTGTTGCCACTCCAAATCTACCTGTGACACCTTGATTTTGGAACCTCAGTCCACTTGTTCATTGTTGTGGTGCTCTCATTAGTTTCACACTTAGGCACATGGGCATCCACATGATGGACTTGCACTGCCAACTTCTCCACCCAGGTAGCAATGTCTTGCCATTCTTCAGCTGCCCAGATTGGTTTTCTACTATGCTGCCAGTTGGCCTTTTTCCACCTTTCAGCCATCCCTACAGAGCATTTGCTACCATCCACAAGTCAGTGTAGAGTGTTGGCGACTTCCTCTCACTCGACAATATCCAAAGCCAGCTGGACAGCTTTCAGCTCTGCAGTTTGACTGGATCCACCTTGTCCTTCTGGTGCCTTGTGAAGGTTGACTTAGAGACTAGATGGAGCTAAAGAATTAAGTAGGTATTTATTAGAAAGTCTTAATGGATACACTTTGGGCAGCACAAGAGCCCAGCCAGGCCTACACTCAAGATGAACTCAAAATGGTCACAAAATGGTTGACTGGTCATGGGGTCTTACATTTTTAAAAGTTCTGGTCCATTTGCATATTGGAGTTAATTGCTTTGGCTTATGAAGTCCCATCATTCTTGTTTTTTTCTTTTCAGTCCACCATTGTTTATGCTCTTGGGCCTGAAATTTGGATCATTTGTCTTTGGTCTCCAGCTAGAAAAGGAATTGTTTTCTCTACCTACTCTGTGAAGAGAGCTTACCGTCCCCTAAATGAAGCCCTCCTTAAGCTCCTTGCTGAGTTTCTGATGAGTCTCTGCAATCCTGTCTTCCAATTCACACATAAGCTTTTTCAGGTCTGTTTCCATAGATGACATTTGGGCTTTTGTCAGGCTCTGTACTGGGTCTTCATACACTCAAACTTCCTTGACATAGCGCCTGTTGTCTTATCCTCCTCAATCCACTGCAGTGGTGCTAGGGTATAGGCTTGTGTCCCTAGTTGTGAGAGTTTGAGCCATATCAATGTTGTAGATTTTACCAGTTCTGGACTCTTAGTGGTTTGGTTGTCATCTGAGAGAAGGATCTCTATCATAGCAAGTTCTCACAAGCATGGGGTTCTTTGCTCCATGGTCTTCCAAAGGCCTTGCTGCAGCTGGAGATCTTCTGGGCAAAGGTATCTCTCCTTCACACTTGTTGAAAGCTGTGCCCAGAGGCTGAGGGGTTCAGGCCTCCCTTTGATTCCCTGATCAATACCCACATCATATGACAGGAATCCCAAGTGCCTTGCTTCAGTGCTGTCCAAAACTGTACCATCACCTGTGGTGTCCCAGACTCAGATCAACCAACTTAATATAGACTTGTTGGGCCATCAGGTTAGATCTTCTCTCAGATTGTGCATACTTTCTAAGGACAAAGACTCAGTGATTATTTCTGTTTCTGATTCCTCTGCTGGCTGTGAGGGTCCTGGCTCCCCCTCATCATTCATCAGGCAAATGGATTTGGTTTTGGACTTCCTTCTCTGGACAATTGCTATTGGCTTAGGCTGCCCTTCTGGTTTAACTGCACACTGAGTGACCACGGTGTCTGGTGATTTGTTCTCCTGCCCCTCTGGCTGTACCTGCTGCTGTACAAGCAGTGTGTGATAAGCAGGGCACAACACATTTCATTAACATTCTTCTCTTTAGATCTGTCATTACAGGTTTTTTTTTCAGTTATTTCTTCACCTCAGCTGGATTCTGAATTTATTCAGGGGGAAAGTCCCTAACTATTAGGGCAGAGAATTCCTTCAAGGCTTGGCCTACCTCCTCCCACATCCCACACCACTCAGAATTTTCCACTACTGGGATGGATCTCTGGACAACCTCTCTGGAAATCTCAGCCCTGATTCTGAAGATGCCGTAGGCCATATAAAGGAGAGTTAACAGAATTAAAAACAAAAATGTGGTGTCTTTAACATCCAGAGGCTACTGAACATTCTCAAAATGTGACATGCCAGACCTAAAAGGAGAAAAGGAGGTAAAAGGCTGGGAAAAATTATCCCCTACTTTTCCCCCACAACTGACTGGGCGCAGTTATTTATTCACCCAAAAGAGGCTGCTGAGACCAGGGCAGGAAAAGAGCAGAGAATACACATCCCAAATAATAACTCTCATTGCCTCTAATGTTATCTTTTTGTACATTATTGTCACAGAATATATCAACACAGCAATCCTGGTTTCTGTCCCTGATGTGAAAAAAATACATACCTGGAGCAGAACTGTCAATATCAATGGATAAGTATATATACCTGAGTGCCAGAAAGCTATTATTAAAGCAGGCAGCATGGTGACCACTGAGTGTTGTACCTAATACAAGGTCTTCAGGACAAGAGTGTTATTTTTTCCACTTTATCTCTTTTCCCATTTAGTGCCCAATTTAAGTTGGGCAGTAAATTTGCCTTGGTAGACAATTATAAGTACAACACTCTGGAATGAGTTGTCTCCCCTTAAGGGTTCAAAAAATGCCTTCCCACTAATAAGAAACTATTAAAAATACTATTAGATAAGAAATAACAGTTTACTAACGAGCGGAACAGCAACAGACAAAAAATAATGGTAAATAACTGCTACATACAAAATTGCTAAATCTTGTGGACCCCCCCCAAGAATGAAGTGAGATCTGAAAATGCTGAGGACATCCCCCATCCCATGAGATGGCACTCTGCAGCCAAACGCATGGTTTGAAGGACAAAGGGAAAGGTGGTGTCAGTCATCCTCCCATGCCCATCCCCACTCTGCTTATCTCCCCGACAACTGGAGATCCGACAGGTATTCTTCGGATCAAGGGCTAGAACTCACAGAGGGGCTTCACATTCCTTGTGGCAAGAGATGAGAAAGGGCTGGCAAGGCAAGGTATCTGGGTGAGCTTGGATGATTTGTGGTCCTCTCTCTTTGGTCAGGCACCATTGACAAGTTGGGACGGCTCAGACTGGAGTGGGGCTGCCCCGCTCAGTGGCAGCAGGTGGGGGGTTCCTGTGGAATTTTCCCCAAGGCAGCTCAAAATGGCTGACTCTCTGAGCTGAGGGAAAAAACCGAAAAGAGAAAGAGAACCCAAAAAGTGAAGGAAAGCCTTTGCCTGAACAAAGGTAGCCCGCAAAGCGAATACCACATGGCAAAAGATCTGGAAGCTGCCTGAAGTGACAATTTTAAAAGCATTCACAATGATAACCCCTCCACAGACAGGGTTCTCATTTGTAGGGTACAGTAACAGTTTTGTGGAGGCTGCAGATAGATCAGGAATACAATAACATTATGGATTACCCCAGGACAGAGCTACATTACATTTTTGGTAGGAGCTTTCAATCTCATCTCCTTCCATTTAGCTTCTTAGCTAACAGCTTCAGTCTAACAAGTTAAGAGTTTGACTGTGTCATAGTCAAATTTGAAATATATTTGCTAGTAATTTTTTTTAAGTAACCTAGCATAATATGCCCTACTTGTATTATTTCTGTTAAGAGAAACTCATGATGTAGAATTTGTCTTAGATGAAAATTGGTGTGGGTGTTGGAGTTGTATATAGACTTGCAAGACATGCAAACACAGGGTAAGAGGATACTGATTGGAATGTTCTCAGTGTAGTTATTTATTTATTTATTTGCTGACTACTAGGCATTACCTGTAAAAAGCCTCTCTCCTGATTAGACCTAATCAAAGTGAGCAGGAAGGGTTTGATTAAAATGAACCAATCCTTTATTCTTGGTTTGTGTTCATCCAGCCATGAGGCTAATTAATGCCTGCCAACCTGAAGCAAATAACTCCTCCCTCTATTAATATGATGTCGATGCCTTAAGAACCTATAAATGAAACAACACAGTTTTGAGATAATATTAGTATAGGAGGTAATATAAAGCCTAGTCTTTATTGGAGGCCTCAAGGGGCAGATATAGAAAATGTCCATAAAAGCCCAACTCCAAGGGGGAAATATAATTTTTACAAGTTTAGAAAATTAGCATAATTGATAAAAATCACCAATTAGGAGCACAGGTGGTGATGCAATTCCCCCCAGTTAAAGCCCCTTCTAAATCCTTCTCTCTTAGATGGAAACTGAACTAGTTTATGAAAACTATGTCCTGAAGAGCTGTTTTTCAGCCTTGGTTCCTGAGAAGAACCAAGACAGGATAGGGGCTTTGGAATGTGTTTTGTCTATCTGCCTATTAGGGCAGGGAAGAGCACTGGGAAAACTAGCTATGAATGCAATAATAGGCTAAAAGGCTACAAATAAATGTGTAAAAATACAGAGAATATATAAAAGAAAAAAGGCAAAAAATTACCCAGCATCAATGTGACTGTTGCAGTGGTGATTTTCCATTTTCAAACATGTGGATATGTCTTTATTCTCCTAAAAAGTGCATACACAAGTCATCTGCAACTTGAGCAAGGTCTCTGGCACCAGCAACAGTCACATTCTGGAGGCAGTTGTCAAATTTGACTCCTCAAGGAAGGAGTTGCAGAGCTTTGAGAATGTCTGATTTTGCAGGGTTTTTTGTAAGGAGAACCCAGCTATCTGGATCTTTCAGCAAAAGATAATGGGCCAGGTGATCTCGTCATAATTGCAGGCGTTTTCTCTACCAAGTTTTTCCACAGAAATAAGATCCTTCAGGCACCAGGTGGTCTTCCAGGCAGTAAGTCTGTTCCCCATTGCTCTGAAATCACAACCACACAGAATGACCTAAGGCTATGTGCAGGAGATAAATGTGTTCAGATCCACAGGTGACATTAGGTACTTCCTGAGGGGCCTGAAATATCGCTTGTGATGTTGAATATTACATGCTGTTTTGCTCATCTACTTTACTCAAATCTGCTTTTATAATATCTTGCAATATTTGTCAAGGTGTTGGGGAAAAGAATTGAAGCTTCATGTTTTCTTTATTAGGAAAAGAAAAAGCCCACAAAAGACCAAAATGTTTCTGAACAAGTTATATCTGGTGAGTGGAGAATTGATGTGAATCTGGAATTGGTGGAGGTGAAGGTATTAGTTGTAATCTGGTACGCTCCTCCATCATTTGGGATTGCTGTCCTCCAAAGAACCTCATATTCTATAGTCTTGCTATCTCCAAATTCTTTCCCTGCTTGCTCAAATTTTATAAATCCGAAAATGGACCTGAAACTACATGGAGACCTATCAGAACATTAAGCTAGCCATTACTCAGTCCTAATGCCCCCATGTCTTAGTTTAAAAGCCAGGTGTCTGCCAAGGAAGGTGGAAACCTTCCTTTCTCTCCAAATGATTATAACCTTGAAGTTAAGGGGCTTTCAGGCAAAGATATGGGAAAAGGAATAACAGTTCTTTACTAGAAGAACATATATCTTTATATATACACACACACGCACACACATACACATATATATATACACACACACACACACATATATAAAACGAGGTAAACAAACAGCGACAGCAGCAGCACCAGACAGAACCACAAACCCAGTCCCAGCCTCTCTGGGCTGCAGCGCTTTCCCCTTCGGTGCAGTTCCGGGCACAGCCAGCAGGGGCGCTGCTGGCTCCCGGCTGGGCAGGGTGGGTGCGATGATTCCCCCGCGCCTGAAGGGGGCGCTGCAGAGGTGAGCAGACCCAGGGTGGCAAAGAAAATGTAGCAAAACACCTGAAGCAGTGGCAGGAGCAGCAGATCTGGGTGGACACAGGATGTTGAGTTAAAGTGCAGCACAAAAAAACCTCTGAAGCAGCGGGGCTTCAGAGCAGAAAGCAGTGGGGCTGAGCAGTGGCAGCCAGGCTCCTGCAAACAGCTGGAAGATACTCCCTCCAGAGATGGGGAAGGGGGTCGGGGTCCCAGGTTTCCCCTGATACACCCAAGCAGATGGTGAGAGTCCTTCCCAGTGAGGTTGTGCAGTGAAAAGGTCCCAATTCAATGGCCACTATTGTGAGTACAGGCTTTTGCACGGTAAGGAGAAGCAGTGAAGGGCAAAACTCAGCAGTAGCAGAACTGAATTCTCCCTGCAGCCGCAGTCCAGCACCAAGACCACAACCATCTCTCCTTTGATCCCTGAGAGAGAGGGAGAGTGCTGAAGCTAGCCCTAGGCTCCTAGTCAAGTCTTGAAGTATCTCTGCACTTCCCAAGAGAAAACCCCCCAGCTAAGAGACTTCAGCCAACTGTGCACCTTCCCTCTCCTCCCTATTGTGGCCACAACTTTTGTCTCTCTTACTTATCGTTGTTCCATCTTTTAGGCAACAAATGTAAGAAACATTCCCTGTGCCTTGGGTAGGCCCAGAGGGAAGGGGAGGTGGTTTGAGTGGAAGACATAAAGGGGAAAGCTTAACTGTGGTGAATTGACTTGTGATCTGCCAGGCCAAGCTATACTTGCAGACTGTCGGAGGAGCCTGCTGGGATTACTGCCTCCAAAACACCTCCATTTGGACAGCTTGAGTATGCCTAGGCATGTAATGTCAGGATATTTCACATAAGAAAACCTGCTCCCTTGGAACTCAGTTTGTTAATGAATTCTCTATGTTGTGGCTATTGGCTGTCCTTGTCTTCCATACCTGACCCAGATAATCCAGTCCTGGGTGGTGATTGGGATGTAGTGCATGTCCTGGATGAAGCAGAGCTGGCTTAGCTTGCAGCTCTTTTCCAAGAATTCCCATCTTCTACAGTCTAATCCTAGCTTACTTCCCTATGCAGTGTCTTAATTCTTCTTTGCCAGTAAAAAAACAAAACAAAACAAACAAAACAAACAAAAAAACCACAAAACAAAAAAGGGAAAAAAAAACCTCAAGGAAGAAGCAGATTCAATGAAAAGTTTGAATCTGATTTTTCTTGGTAACTTGTGTATTTTCTTACCACATTCTGTATAAAGCATGTCCCTAGACAGGGCCTTTCACCAACCTGAAGTCTCTGTGGGACACCACCACTTGTCAGTGCCATTTCAGCCCAGCTTTATTTTTGGCAGTAGGGTGTAGTTAGACACAATAGCTGGCATTTCTGCAGTATTTGGTATTTTGAAAAACCCCCTTGGAAGTAATTTTTTTCTTTTCAGCGCATCAATGGAAATGTCCAAAATAGAGAAAGTTGGTTAATTTGGGGAAGGAACTCCAGATGTTGATTTTCCTTTGCATATGCCCAACAATTTCTTTTTAGGAGATAAATGCAGGAGGACATGCCCTCTCATTTCTGCATTCCAGCAGGCTCCCTTTGCATGCCTTGTCTTTTAAACAGATCCTTGTTTTTGTGATCACAGATTAGCAGCAAATCATGTGCCTGTCTTCTTGCTTGGGGGTAGAGTCTTTCTTGGGAAGAGCTGACTTTGCAAATACCTAATTACAACATAATGTGTTTTTTTAGACTGAGGGAATATGCTTCAATCTGTCTGGCTTTGGGAGTTTTTTGGTAATTGGATTTGTATCCTATAGAAAGAACTGTGATACCTGTGTATGCTTTGCTCTATGGATAATTCAAATCAAGATCTGATTTAAAGCCTGCAGCACTTAGCACTTGTCAATGGAATAATTATGTGATTGGTGCCGGGAGGAACTAGCATCTATATTAAAGGGAGAGAGGAGCTTAAGTTAAAAGTTAGATGAGCAAGTTAATTAGTCCTGTCTTTGTCACCAGTGACCTTCTGTGACCTTGTGGTAAAGCTTTTGACTGTCCTATTGACATGTAGGTCTTGGAAGGGTGGTATTGTTTCACAGAAAAGAAGCTGTTATCTAAAAAAGTCCCCAAAGCCTTGTAAGATTTATCTTATTAAACTTTCTGGTGCTTTCAGCTCTGGTATATATTAGCAGGTGGTATTTCTAATGCCAGTTTCAAAATGTATCTTCTAAAGTATTTTAAGCACTGACTATTCTTTTAGGAAATTGCTAGAAATAGCAGTATGAAAGCAAAAGCTTGAAGTATTTTTGCTTTCTGAAAGTACTAGGGTTGATGAGTTTTTAATGAAAAAATCCAATTCTTGCTAAGCTCTGCTATTGGTCTCTGAGGCTATCACTGTTAGTAATGGATTAGGAGAAAAATGTCACTGAACTGAATTCCTCTTTAATATGCCACAATTGAAAGGATGATAAGAAGACTTTCACATTTCAGAAATCTTCTTAATTGTAGTAACTTTAATAACTTTAAATTAAGTTATGGCTTTACATTAAAATGTATAAAATTATGAAGTCCCCACATCACAAAGTAGTGCAAAAATGATTAGAATGACTTTGTTGTGCTGGTGAATTGAGCACAAGATGAGCACTGGCCTATTGCTAAAAGGTGAACCCTATTAAAATTATTTTTAATAAGCTTTTAAAATCGTTTCCGTACTGCTATTTGCATAATTAAAAGGGAGGGAAAACTATTCAGACTAGGTAAAGAAAGAAAAGCCTTTGGGCCTCATATAACTTTCTCCAGTTTGATTTCATTTGCAGAATTAAAACTTGCAGGTACCGCTGTCATAAATTTTAAGTTATAGGGCTTGAAGGTTGTATTGCCTTCAGAGAGGCAAACACCACTGCTTTTCCTATTTTGGATTAGTTTTTAACCTGGCTTTTTATCCTTGTTTTGTACGTGCAGAGTATTTCCATTCTCTAAGCTGGTGTTCCTGAGTGTGTGTTTAGCCGGAACAACCAACATGATCTATGTATGAGATACCCATTTTACATCTCTGTTACACTGCCAGGGTCTTGTGCCCTCACACCAAGCCATTTACAAATGTATCATTAGGATATTTTCCAGCAAACCAGCAGTGTAGCAGGTCAAATGCTGTTAGTGAAATGAAACTCCGAAGTGCATTTGAAAGAACACTGATTACCAGACTAAATAATCCAGAACAAATGGCCAGAGTCTAACAAACGAAAATAGGTAATAAAACCAAGCGTGTTGGGATATTTTGGCAGTTAACTGTTCTTTTCTTTCTTAGATAATCATACAAACCTAGTAGTTATTACACAGTGCTTTGCATGCCAGGGACAATGTTGCTACCTGTAGGAAATCGCATCATTAATATGTTTAGAATTTGGACCTATGAAGGTATCCTGAGCTTGCCAGTCTCTGCTAAGAAATTTTTTTTCAAGGACACATCAAAGAGTTCTGTAAATAGGCAAAAATCATATCTGCTACTGGAAATGGATTTTAGTACAAAAGATTTGAAAACAGCTCTCCTCCTGTCCACTGAATGCTGGCAGAGGAGATCCTTTCATCCAGCCTTGCTCCTACTCCAGCTGCTTGCAGTGGCCTCCTGGGCTGCAACGAAGTCCATGCTGAATCCCTTCTGGATCTCTAAGGAACTTTTGGTCATTTCTGGCACCTGGTGTTGATGTGCTCCTGCCCCTCACCCAACTTGCTGTGACTCTCGTCCTCTCCTTGTCACATCTGAATTTGGGAATCATCTTTCCATATGCTGCAAGGATCACTCTTCTTTTTCTCCTGTCACTTTCTTCCACTTTGCTGTCCATTGCAGCCAACAGAACAGAACAACCTTCCCCTGTAGTGCCCTGCCACAACTCTTTGATCAATGCTTGTGGTGTGAGCACTTCTGCCATCAGTCACTGTTTCCTCACTACAGGGGAACACTCCCAGCCAGCATCTTTGGGCAGAGCAGCCTGTATTTCAATGAAGCAACAGCTTCTTTGTGTCAAGGGCACAGCAGCTCTGGGCTATATTAACATACCAGCATTGCAAACAGGGTAAATGCAGATCTGAGTTTTATAAGATGGCTAATTTGTTCAGAGGTTGTTGCTGAAGAGCACATAATGTCAAGCCATATGGCAGGAAACCTTCATACGAAATTAATTCCATCATTATCTGGTAGGGTCTGCTTGTTGCCATTTTCCCAAGGATCTTTTTTGTCTTGAAACAATCTGTGATATTCACTCATCAACTTTGGAGCACAGATGTGGGAAAAAAGTGTACCTGCTGTTCCTAGTGTGTCACATAAGTGTATGTTTAGAGCAGAAGGATTTTTTACTTTGCCATTAGAGCTATCATGCCAAAACAATGAGTAATGGCTTTACAGAAAATGCATTACAGCCAGTTATCTGGCCGTACATACCAAGGTGAATGCAGTAGGTCTTTTGATGTGTCCAGTGAGATATTTTGGTACCTTTGAGCCTTTGGTAGTCATAAACTAGAATTATTGCAGTAACTTTTCAGCACAGTGCTAAAACGCTAACAGAATGCAATGTTTTACATTTGATTTTCTACCATATTCATCCTCCAGGAATCACTGTTTTGGGATTTTTGTAAAGAACTCTCCTTTGAGAACTAATTATGAAAAATGTTTCTCTGTTTCTCACTTTAAATTACCTCTTAGTCTGTTGCAGTTCATCTTGAAGGCATTTTTGTAATGAATTTTTTTCATGAACAACATACAACCTGTGGCAGATCTGAATAAAATGGAAAGTTTCACCATTTCTGCCAAGAGAATAGTTTTTGTCTCAGCTGCTTTTTTTTGTTTGCTTTTTTTTGTTTGTTGTACTTATTTTCTTTTTTTGTTCTCCTTCTTTCTGTAATATTGAAACTGCTGGTTTCTTAAAAAGATAGCAGGTTTTTATAGTTTGGAGGATTTATTCTTGAGAAATGAGTGAATAGTTAGTTTCCTGAATAAACCACAGTTTCCTGAATAAACCACTTCCATGACCCCAAAGCTGCTGCATTCAAATTACTAAATGTTGTGTTCTTCAGAGGAGAATGGGCTTCTCTGGCTTGCAAATATATTTCCCATGGAATCCAAGACTAGTGAATGATTTGAAAGTTATCTCTTTCTGTGGTCAGTCTGTAGTACAGAAAACAAGTTTATCCCTGTGCTCCAGATGAGATTTCCCTTGCAGGTGTTTGGGTAACACTGGATGCATTTGTAGTATCTGTCTGATCAAACCTTTTACCTAGAGTGTTTTGTTCAAAAGTTATAAATATATGTTATTAAGTCATGCTAAGTGAACCCACATATAATGGAAGCTTTGTCAGGTTTGTAAAAACTAAGCAATGTTAGTTAACACTAACTAATTTACTTGCTAGTAATATAACTAATATAATAATAACAAATAACTATATAATAACTATAACTATAACTAATTTATGAGTTAGTTAACACTAACTAATTAACTAACTAATGTTAGTTAACATTAATGTGTTAATGTACATCCCCCAATTTCTCTTGGTAAAAATGTGACTGCAATTTGCACAGTGGTTGGTGAATATTAACTTATGGGAAGGGAAGGAAGTGTCTCCCATGTGCTTCTCATTAGTAAGACCTTAAAAAAAGGAAAAAAGAACAGAGAGGAAATTTTGTGGGCAACTCAATGAAAAGATACTGGTAGGTTCTGACATAATATGGAATTCATGCAAATCTTTCTGCAGATAGCCATCATCAAAACAAACCCCAATAATGCAAGGATTGTGGAAGCTTCATGAGGGAAAGATTTTTGAAGTCCTTTTGTGTCCATATGTAGTGAATATCCTGCAGCATGGGTCTAAGGTTGGCACCTGCTGTGTTTGGTAATGCTAGACAATAGTATTAGCATGTCATGATTACATGACTGCAGAATAAACCAGGAAGCATCTGGCAACCACGGAATAAAAGAGTTGCCAAGCTGGGCATGAGAAGGAAGTGGAAAATAATTCTTTCTGCTTTTTCTGAGGTTAATACAGGCATTTCAGTAGACTGTTTTATAAATGGACTTAAATGCTAATAGTTATTTAAAGAACTGTTCACATCCCATGGAAATATTTTTGGGTTTTTTTGCTGTTAATTTAATTTTTTAAAGTGGTTGTAATAAGTTTGATCGAGTAAACTGTATGACATTTTATATTTAATTCCACAGAAATACCTCAGGAGCTTTTTCTCTGCAATGCTGAAATCTCCATCATCTCCACTGAACATTGATAAAGTGGGGCTAACGTTGTCAAAATACACCATCTGTGAATTCTCACCCTTCTTCAGGAAAGGCGTTTTTGACTACAGCAGCCATGGGACCAGCTAAGTTTTGGGCCAGGATCGTTATGCTGGAGGAGTATGGTTGGAGTGGTGCCTTCATTTTTGTGCAAGAGGAATGAAAGAAAGAAAAAAAATGTGTCTCCTCCACACCTGGAAAGTTGCATCCAAACAGCGCCAATTTGAGACAGCCCACGCTAACCTGTGTCCTTTACCAGCTCACAAGTTGGTTCCTGCATTCTCCTGGCATGGGGTGTACAGACATTTTTGTGTAAGTTGGTCTGTTAATACTGTACAAAGATTCTGACTCTCATGATGAGTTTGGATCCTCTTCTTGGCAGTAATGCTTCCTTCCCATTTGCTCAGATAATTTGTTCTGGCCGTTCGAGAGCATCTCACGTTTACCATGGCAGTGTGTCATGCTGACAGAGGGTTTCCGAGCGGTCTTTTGGTGTCTGTCCAAGCTGTTCCTTAAAGAACAGTTCCTCTTTTGTTTCTTTATAGCATAGTGTCATGTTTAAGGTAATGATCATACTCCACTGTTGTTTCATTTTCTTTCCCTTCTAGGTATACTGACTATTGACTGTATAATTGTATAGTTTTTCTCAGAAGAATTAAAGGGCCTGGGTAACTTGAATGCTTACAAAAATATATGCAGCAGAAAGAATATAATTTAAACTCTGTCAGAGTCCTCCACGCTTGGTTGTTTGGAGGGAGAACAAATCATTCAGCATTAATAAAGAAGCAAAGGAAGTAATAGTTACTGAATAACATGGTCAGCATATTTTCAGATTTCATAATCATTCAGACTGTAAACGGAAACTCTGCACTGTACAGAGCTCATAGCTATGCATAAAACTGATGCAAAGTGCTATATATTGTATTTTAAATAGCTTCTTCACAACAGTTGTAAAACCTGAGGTTTATTTGCATCAGTTAAAATTTACAGGATTTAAATAATAGTACTATAAAATGACTCAGAACTTAGTCAGACTTGCACATGTATATACAGAACTCATTTTATATTGCTGCAGATTCAAAAATATGTATACACTGTGACTGGAATTGAGTATATGTACATGTTAATGTATAATTGGTTGTATAAAAATCAGAATTGAATGACTTCCAGTTATTAAAATGCATAATGAAAGGTAAGTTTTGTGTGCCATTTGTTCAGAGTGTGAAGCATTTTTTCTGAGTTGACATCACCGACCACTGGTAGGTTGTGGTAATCGAACTATTTAATGTCATTGAAAATTATTATTAAAACCTAAAGTAGCAACACTAGTGGCATTTTTATTTCATGACCTAAATTATAGGAACAGCAGTGTTTTACATTTAATATGATACATCAGTAGTCCTGAAGGAACTGGCCAAGGAAGTGTCTAAGGCACTATTCATCATGTTTAAGAAGTGATAGCACTCTGGGAAAGTTCCCACTGACTGGAGAAGGGGAAACATAACCCTCATTTTTAAAACAAAAAAGAGGAAGACCCATGGAACCACAGGCCAATCAGTCTTACCTCAGTGCCTGGCAAGATTATGGAGCAGGTCCTTTTGGAAATGGTGCTAAGGCTCATAGTAAATAATGTGGTAATTGGTGACTGCCAATAAGCCTTCACTAAAGACAAATCATGCCTGACAAATTTGGTGGCCTGGGAAGACCTTCTAGAACCCCTTCTCATACCTAGAGAGAGCCTGCAGGAAGGCTGGAGAGGGACAAGGGCATGCAGGAATAGTGGGATTTGCCTTAAGCTGTTTTTATTAGATATTAGGAAGAAATTCATGATTATAAGGGTGGTGAGGCACAGGCACAAGTTGCATAGAGAAGCTGTGGGCAGCCCCTTCACTGGAGGTGTTCAAGGCCAGGCTGGGTTGGGCTGTGAGAAACCTGATGAGAAACACCAGGAAGGTGTCACTGCCTGTGGCAGGAGCATTGGAGCTAGAGGACTTTTTAGGTCCTTTCCAAACTAGGCCCTTCTATGATTCTATGATGATGTATAAAGATAACTGGGTTGCATTACTAAGCATTACTGCCACAATATGCATCTCTAATTACAATTTCAGAAGAAAAAGAAATTAGAATGGATTATTTAAATTTTGAAAGTATTTTTATAATTTTGAATCATTTCAGAGAAAACTAAAGTTAGGGTAAAATTTCTAAGCCCTATTATTAGCAGGGTAGGATTTATTCCCTTTGAATATGTCTGACTTTATCTGACTTTAACTGACTTAGGTATCTTAATACATTTTTATTGGGATTCTAAGCAATTCGATCAAACCTGTTGATTCCCAAATGTTTTTTTTTTTCACTGGGTCCTGGACGTTCCTGGACTCCTTCATGCACAGGAACACTGACTGGCTGTGCTTGATCACTGTGAGGGACCCGACCTCATGATCCTTGCTCTGCCCAGTGCCTTTATTACCCCTTTCCAGCCTCTCCCAGGGCCCTCTGTGCAGATTTCATCCTCCTGACCACAAGGCTGTGTCTCCCCTTCCTTCTTCACTGTCATTTGGCTTTGCTTGTGCTTCCCAAATCAGAAAGTGGAGGTTGAGTGCTTGCTGGGTTCCTATAGTGAGCTGAGTAACTGGAGTTTGGTGTTGCATCAGGTTAATGGAAGACTGCTAAGTGCATGTGGCTGTCTTGCTCTGATGCCTGTATGAGTGCTTCAGAGGCACAAATTGGGGATGATAAATAAATTACTCTTAATCTCACTTCAAAGCCAGTGACTATTCTGTTTCTCCTTCTCCCTGGCCTGTTCCCCTTCCTACCTCATTGCAATGAAGTATGATAAAGAATTAATGTCTCAGAGTTTTTAGAAAAAAAAGATTTTGTGTAACTGTAGAGCATTATTTCCTGTGTGCCACTTCTATGAAAGGACCCAGCAGGCCAAAAAATGGTAAACTGCTCTATCTGCTGCACTGATAAACTGATTTCCTGCAGTTGTCTTTCCTGAAAACCTACAGTGAGCCACGCAGATCTCCATTGCACCACCTGGTGAATGCTGGTTATGAAAAGACAAAAGCAAACAGGACTCTTAGAGGTATTTTGTGTCACTTTGGATTTGGAGAACCTGTTTAAGAAAAACTCAACGTGATAAAGAGTTAAGTAAAAAAAAATGAATATTAATTTTTTTTTACTTGAATTTAAAAGAAGACTTGTACTGGATTCCTGTCAACAGTACAAATTGTTTCAGGGAGTACCAGATGCTCCAGTGGTGTAAACCTGCCTGTAACATGGTTGATTTATGTTGTCTGGTTTATCTGACCTGCTGTGTTAAATGTGTACATTGCAAATAACAAAGATCTGTTAATCACTCTGTATACAATGTGATCAAGTTAAAAGCTACAGAGTTGTGAATATAAGCATGAGATTAGGACCACAACCCCTGGCTAAAACCTTCTTGCCTTTTTTTCACCAGCACTTCTTAACCTTTTTTTTACCACCTTTTGCCACCTTCTTACCTATTTTTTTCGTGGAGTTTAATCAATGATGGCAAGCACAGGCTAAGCTAGGACACATCTTTGAATAATTACATCAGTAAAAAATACGATGGCTGTTCATAACCTACAGTCTTTAAACTCAGACTTCATGAGAAGTTTTCACTAGAAGCTGAAATGCATATAGCTAGCCATTTTAAAGATGTTCCAATTTCATTTCTCTGTAGATATCCTCAGGCTCTAAAATTGTCTATTAATTTTATTTTCAACATATTGACACTTTCAACAACATTGTGAAAGTTATTTTCAGGCCTGGTATGGGTGGTGGTTTTTTTTCCAAGTGCCTCAGTAATTGAGAAATGCCTTTAAGTGAAACCTAGCTTATGTATCAGTCGTATATATATTTCAGGCAATGTGTTTAAGTACTTTACTATAATGAGGCTATCACACTTACCCATGCAACTGAAATCATGCCTCCATTAAAGTCACCAAACCGCTTGGCTCATATCCTTGCTGAGCCTACAGCAGTTTTTCATCAATAGGATTGCACAAAAAAATGCTAAAAAGTACACTGGAGATGGTGCTTGGGGTTTATTTTTCTGCGTAACATGATCAAAATGCAAAAAAACTTTGAGGAAAGCCTTCTTGTTGGTCTTGACCCTGCTCTCCTTTAACTGGAAGTGCTTTTCCCCTGAATATGCTGGTGCTCATAGGCAAGAGGCTGAGCAGTCCTCAAAGCCCTGCTGATGAATGACTCCTGGCAATCTCCTCGCTCCTGTAGGTGGGAATAAGAAATAGGTTTGTATTAGACTGTGATAAAGCTTGAAATTTGATATGCTCCCAGCTCACCAAAGCCCCAAAATTGGAAAAAATAAATTATTTTTAACTTACAATTTTCTTATGTCCATCCTTGGATTTATTTTCTCTGTGTTTCATTAGATTCTGGAAAAAAATATATTTGATAAGCTAAAGAGCAAAAACTTCCTGGCTTCCACCCTCATACTGGGAAATAGAAGATATTCCTTTGCAGGACAGGCTTCATGAGCAATTAAGATCTATGTAATTGTACAGGCCTTGGACCAGTTAAAGGCTTAAAGTCTGATAAAGATATATTTTCTTGGCAAAGCTGTAAAGTGAATTTTTTTAATATACTGGGTCCTGCCACTTTTTAAAATTGTTGGTTTATATTTTAAGAGAGTGCTTTGTTATTACTGGTGGCAGACCAGAATGCTGCTGTAGATGTACCTTTTTATTCTTAATACAATGAAAACAAAGTTGATTAGAAACAAAAATATCATAAAATATAATCATTTAAGGTTAGAAAAAGCCTTTAAGATCATCAAGTCCAACCATTACCCCAGTGCTACTGTGTCAGAAATAAACCATATCCCCAAGTGCCACATCCACACATTATTTCAACATTTCAAAGGCTTATTCTGCCATTTCCCTGGGTGTCTTGTCCCAATGCCAGACTACCCTTTCAGCAAAGAAATCTTTCTTAATATCTAATCTACACCTCCTCTGGTGCAACTTGGGAAAGAAACAGTAGGGAGAGTGAACTGTGACCTGAAAATTAATTTTGTGGGAAACAGGTAAACTTCCTTATGCCACCAGTCTAGTGCAGTTAAATCCATAGAAGAGCTCATCCAGCTAGCTGGAAATACCTGATCACAAATGATACTGTTCTTTTGTCTTTTTGAGATTGAGTTTTAGAAGGAATGCGTGGGGAAGCTGTATCAAGGGTGAACATTAATATTTCACAAAATGGAGGCAAGATTTTGGACCAGAAGCTTTAGCTTCGCGTTTGCAGTGTGTAACAAGCCTTAGAAGCAAAAATGCAACTGGCATTGGGAAACCCTGTATCTTTCTTCTTCTTTACAACTTTGTTTTCTTTATAAATATTGACAATTTTCTCCGAAGTTATGCTGACATTGGAGCATGTAGCACAGCTTTTGCTCTCACACAAAGTTTTGGCAGCACTTCAGTGGTTTTTTGAAATTGGTCTCAGAAAAAGAAATAGGCCTAAGAAAAAAGTTTACAGACTATTTCAAAGTTCTTTTCAGTTTCTTTTGCTAGCTTCTTCTATCTTCTCATGACAGTTTTGTCCAAGTGGCTTGTTCTTGTTCTTTGTAAGTTTTCAATTACTTCCTGTCTGTAGTCTTATTTTAGAGAGGGTTTATAAGAATGTGCAGGGAAGAGTTGAAGAGAAAGCAAATCCCTTATTATATGACAAATGATAGTTATCATCTTCTGATAACTTGTTCTGATCTCATGTTTTTCTGTTTCCTTAAAGGCATGGATCAGACATCATCAACAGAAACCACATTTTAGTTGTGTTCTGCAAAAATTGGTGTCCTTGATTTTTGATACTGGGAACTACAACAGAAATCAGAATATCAAAAATGAGCAGATGAAAATTGTTAATGGTGGTGTCATTGTTCTACCTGGGAAATCAGTGTGTTTTCAGGACTTCGGCATCATGGTTGGTTTTTTTTTCCCAAATGTGAATACCTTGGAGATGTATGGGTTGCAAATTACTCCTTTCCATGGTGCAGAGTAGCATACTGATAATAGGAGCAAAATGAATCTACTGATAATGAGAACTTCAAGAATTGTTCTATAGAAACTAATGATGTGTATCAAATCACCTGTTTTTCTCATTGAGTTCAACAGGAGAGAAGGCAGTGTTCTACTGCTGAAAAAACAAGCTATGGCACATTTTCATCCATAACCACCTCCAATTCTCACTATTTTAGTAGCTGAGCAACAGGAGAAGAGTGCTGGACAATGCAGAGGCAGCAGAGCCCTCTGAAAGATTAGCATGAGAGAATGTGAACAATTAAATACATATCTCAGTCTGTCCTGTGTTCAGATCCGTCCTGTTCTGAGCTTGGGAATGTTCCTTAATGCAGTGTGGGTAAAAGAAAATGCCAGTTGTGGGAAGCAAGTGCTTCCAGGGGGTACAGTGGACATCCTCTGGGCTCCAACACAGAAAGGTTGCTGAGCAATGTGTGAAATCAGAACCTTGGACAAGCTTCCAAGCTGCCTAAGCGTATTGATTTTGGCACCTGCTTGCATAAGCAGGTGCTCAGGTTTATGTGCCCAGATGAAGTTACCTCTTAACATCTTAATTATATGCCAGACTCTGGCTGTATCTGTTGTGTGAGTAGTTCAAGGTGTTGTTAGGAAAGGCAATTGAGAATGGAAGTACACAAAAAAATAGCAAGAAAATAAAAACAACCCCAGACCAAACAAACAAAAAGAAACAAAACCAAGTGCTTGTTTGAAAAACAAAGGTATCACTAACTTCTTAATTTGTGGTAACTTAAGATTTGCATAGCATTATTCACTGAATGGAACCAGAATTGCTCAAATTTGCAAAGTCTATCAGCAAATGAGAGCATCTCTCAGCGCAGCTCATTTCATATGCAAGGGGATTTCACTACCCATGTTCTTTTGTAGTGGTGGAACAGGGTTTTAGGGGTCTGGGGCTCTGCTGGGTGTGTTGGTGAAATGTATTTCATTCTGTGTGAATCAAATCAAGGGTGGAATTTAAAAGTCATATTGAGTAATCTGGCCTTTAAAAGCATGATGAGGTTTTACAGGGCAAGTTTTGGCCTGTTTATTAGCATTATCTGGCATCCTGCACACTGTGGGACAAAAGGCACATAATAATTTTCACTATATGATTATGAAGACTGTTGAATTACCTTTGACAAGGCTGCTAAATGAGATTGCCTTGATGATACTCTGGAAAATCAGCAACAACAGGACTTTCTTTGGTTAAGTGATTTATTGTCCAGGCATGAAGGCTTGGGCTGTGGTTATTAAGGCTGCACATAGCTCTCTGCTAGAGATTTCTTGGTGAGTATCTGTCCTGGTTTAATGGACCAGGTATCTGCCAGGGAAGGTGGGAATCTCCCTTGGAATGGAAAATGTGATCCCCTTCCCTCCAAGTTGTTATAACTTTGAAATTATGGGGTTTTCAGGCAAAAATATGTGAAAATGTGAAAAGGAATAACAGTCCTTTACTAGAATATGTATATATATGTATATGTATGTATATGAAGCAGACAAACAACGACAGCAGCAGCACCAGACAGAACCACAAACCCAGTCCCAGCCTCTCTGGGCTGCGGCGCTTTCCCCTTCGGTGCAGTTCCGGGCACAGCCAGCAGGGGCGCTGCTGGCTCCTGGCTGGGCAGGGCGGGTGCGATGATTCCCCCGCGCCTGCAGGGGGCGCTGCAGAGCGAGCTCAGACGCCTCTCCATGTGGGCAATGGCGGGCAGGCCGGCAGGAGAGGTGGAAAAGGAGCTTCTTTTGTAAACTCACAGGATGGGGGTGGGGGGGGCAGCCAGTCCTGGTGCCAATCCTAATGGCAGAATAGACTGTAGCAGGGTCTTCGGAGCAGCAGGCTGGGGCACCAGATATGAGCATACCCCAGGATGTCAAATGAAGTGTACCAAAATCTCCAAAGTGGTATCAGGAGCCGGGCGGACATGCGGTGTTGGGTTAAAGTGTAGCAAAAAACACCAGCGGCAGCAGAAAAAAGCCAGCAGGGCTGGGCAGCAACAGACAGGCTCTTGCAAACAGCCAGAAGATGGTCCCTCTGGAGGGGGGAATGGGTTGGGATACAGGGTTTTCCCCTGAGGCACTGTCATGGTTTGACGTTGGCGCAGTGCCAGTGCCCCTGTGAAAATATACTTTCCCCAGTGGTTACTGTAAGATGTGACCAGAAACAGAGCAAAGCAGGTTCAAGCTTAAGAATAAAGAAAAAAACCACTTTATTAACCTACAACTATAATAGAAAGAACACACATACAAAATTTAAAATGGAGAATGTTCCAAAACATTCCTCCTCCCCCCACCCAATTTCCCACAGAACACAGTGTGACAAAACCTTGGATTCTCAATCAAGTTACCACCTCTCTAATAATCAATTCTCAGTTCATCAAGGGAGAGAAGAGTCTCTCTATTGTATCATAGGCTTCCCCAAGAAACACAGTTGAGACCTCCTGTGTTTCCATATCACACATGGCACCGCCTGGAGAAAATCTGCCATTCTGACAGCCTCCTCCCATACACAGTGCTCTCACCACTGTGAACAGGCCAGAACTGCTTCTAGGGTTCCCCTTTTAAGGATGCTCTGCCTAGTTCCAAAACAGCAACAGTCTCTCACACTTGGGACACCAGTCCCCCCCAAATTCACCCCCCTGGGGCTGAGGGGTCTCAAGAACAGAGATCGTCTTCTTCTCTGAAGACAGAGGGCACCACCACACCCTCCTCATCCTTCTCTGTTCACTTCACTCTTTCACTGCACTCTCTCAGCTCCAAGACATTGCCTCCCCCTTAATGCGGTCTCTGTGTTACAGGAAAAAAAAAATGGTTCTGTCCATGGCTATACAAGAGAAAAATCCAGCCAAAGGCCACTCCACCATCTCCTCCCACCTAGGATTCTTCTCAGCTTCTTCTGACATCTTCTGCTTGCTCAAACTTTCACCACACTGACTCATTTCCTTTTATCCCGTTCAGATAAAGGAGGATTATTGTTCTGTAAAGTTTTCATTGTCCCAGAGAAGGGTTAAAATCCCGGGCTCTGCCTGCCCAGAGCTCCCATGGCTGGGCACCTTCTCACCGCACCCCCACTTCTCCTTCCTGGCCGTGCCGCCAGCACATGATATCAACTTCAAGGTAGCACAGGCACAGTCTCTGTCTCTCTGTCTCTCTGTCTCTCTGTCTCTCTGTCTCTGTCTCTCTCTCTTTCTGTCTCTCTGTCTCTCTCTCTCTCCTGGGGGGCTGCCTGATCTCGGTGTTCCTCCACCCCTCCATCCTGCAGGGGTTCCAGCCTACCTCAGCCCAGGCCGCATGGCTTCCCCTCCACCCCCACCCAGCCCATGGCTGGGCAGGGCAGGTTCAGAGCTCTTCACTCCTCACCCACTGGAACTAAGAGAGAGCATCCCTCTGGGAGTTCTCTGCTTTTAACCCCCTGTGTTCTCAGAGGCATATCCATGTCTTCAATGGCCACACTAGATGTCAATATTCAAATCTGATCACTGATTGGTTTTGGCTACAACTTCCCAAAAACTCGCTTCCTGGTCAACCCAGGACAAGCACCCGAGTAGATGGTGAGGGTCCTTCCCAGTGAGGTTGTGTGCTGAAAAGGTCCCGGTTCAATGGCCACTCTTAGGAGCAAAGCCTCATTCACGGTAGGAGAAGCAGTGAAGGATGGAACTCTGCTGTGGCAGGGAATTGTCCCCGCATCAACAGCAGCACCGTCTCACCTCCAGTCCTAAGAGCAAGAGAGGAGCTGGGCCAAACTCCTCACCCCCCCTGCAAAAATCTTGGGTATCTCTGCCCTTCCTAGGAGAAAGCCCAGACAGCTGCACCCCTTACCCCCATCTTGGACACATCTTTTGTTTCTCTTAAGTACCATTCCCATATCTTAGGCAACAAATGGGAGAAAATTCTCTGAGAGAAAGAAAAAAAAAAGGAAAAATCCTAACCTCCAACAGTATCTCTCTCTGGGAAGGTGCTGTTGTGGTTTAACTGGAGAGATGAGTAAATACCACACAGGAGCTCACTCACTTCCCACCCCTTGTGTGATGGTGGAGAGAATTGAGAAAAAAAGTAAAAACTGTGGATTGAAATAGGACAGAAATGGAAGGGATAGTTATAATAGTCAGGAAAAAGTAATTTTAATATACAAATCAAGTGATGTGCAGTGCAGTTGGTCACCGCTTGCTGAGTGTTGCTCAGTGAATTCCCAAACAGTGGCTCCCGAGCAGCTTTTCCCCAGTTTTAGGCTGGACCATGTGATCTGGAATATCCTTTTGACCAGTTGGGGTCAGCTGTCCTAGCACTTGTGCCCCTCCCAGCCTCTTCCATGGTTTGAGAAGCAGAAGAGTCCTTGCCTTAGTGTAAGCACTGCTTAGCATCAGCTAATTGGTGTGTTATCAGCATTTTCTCATCCTAAATCCAAAGCACAGCACTGTACCAGTCTGTAGGAAGAAAAGTAGCTCTAGCCTAGCCAAAACCAGGACAAGAGACATTGAACTTAAAATAACTGATTTGTTTTGTGAACCTTTGATTTGTCTGTACTTTGGCCAATATTCACCATTCAAGCAGATGCTTTTCTTCCCTTGGCAGATACCCATTCAAGATGCAAGAAATTAGTGGTGGCTGGATGGTAGAGGCAAAAGGGGACTAAGAAAGGCGATGGTGCCACTGGGACACCTCAATACCCAAGTTTAACTCCCCTTCCCCAGGTTATCGTGCTTGATGAAACTCAGGACTCACTGCTAACTTCCTACCACTTCCCACAAGTCATGGTGAAGTAGCTGCTCTGTGGTTTCTCTGCAGGTTACAATGATGTTCCACTTCTCTGGTTCCTTTGCTCAAGCCCTTTTTAAAGTAAATAATTTTTCAGGTGCATTTGTTTTGTTGATTGAATGCATGTGTCATTTCGATCCCTCTTCACTGCCTTGTGCAATTTTACTGTTCTTTTACGTATTGCAGAGATGTTCAATATGTGGGGGGAGAAAAAGGAAGCTGAAGTACCCATTTTTTTTGTATTTCCTCTCTCTTCCTCCAGTTTTGTGATGTGAACCCCCTGTTTTCACCTTCACACAGAAATACACCTTCAAGGACAATTTTATACTGGTTGGTCTCCAGGTAACCTAAAGTTTTGATTCCCTTATTATTAAACCTAAGCTTGTAACTGAAACTGAACTCTCATCTCTTTTCAAATTAACCCCTTGGTGCAAAATGTCAAGGGATTTCCAACTCCATCAAGTGGAAGTCACTGAAGCTGGGAACTTTTTGACACACCAAGGGGTTAAATCTGCAGCTAATGCTATAGATTATGTTGATTTACTAACCTCATTAAAAAATGTCCAAGAACTGATGTTGTTAGGTCTTTTACTCAGGGACAGACTTGAGAGAAAACCAAACAAATTCACAACTGTAAAAAGGAAAAAGAATAAAGGGCCTGGGATTGAAAACCAGCAGAATTGTGTCCCATGTTAACAGGCCATAGGCCAAATCCAACTGCTAATTATAAAAATTCCTCCAGTTCTCTAACCTCAATGCAGCTGCAGAGGGATGGTGCTAGTTGCACCAGAGGGGCCTGGAGTGGACTGGGCAGACTGGTCTGGAGTGGCTGGCTGCAGGAGGGCTCTTGGGTTTAGCCAGCTCTGGGCACGTCCCCCAGCAGCCGGTCTGGCCGTGTGACTGTGCATGCATGGGACCAGCTCAGGTGCAGGGCTGAGTAAGGGCATATCTATGTTCCAGTGGGCCATGCCAGGACACAAGAGCAGTGAAAGGCTCCAAGGCATCCCCCTGCCCACGCTCCCAGTGCGGGAGCTGTTGACAGATGGTTTGCATGTTTGAGAAATCAAAGCCGGGATTTCTGTAGCCATGTGGGGTACCCCAGAGAGCCCCTCCTTGCCAGCCATTAGCTCAGGTAACACAAACAAGACCAGGAAAAGCAGAAAAACAAACTTCCCTTCTGACTCTGTTGCCAAATGCTCCTTCATTGCATGGCGTGGAAAAAAGAGTCCTGGCCAGATGGTGAGGAGGACCCCAAGGGTGCAAGCAGCCCTCGGACGAGTGCTGCCCACCTCTTCTGCCAGCGCTGCGCTGGCATTTGCGTCTTTTCCCGCACAGTTACGATATGGACTGGGAACGCAGCATCATTTTCTGGCTACACAAACCACACATTATTTTGAAAAGCAAACTCTGGATGTGATTTAGCAAAAGGAGATGGAAAGTGGAGAGAATGTGGCAGTGAGTTTGGATTTGCAGAGGATGGTAAATCTTTGGGCATCCAGGTTTTTGGAGGAGCGGACTCAAAATGATTTATATGTATTGTCTCTTGCTCAGTGAAACACAGATTACAAGAAATTCTAGGGTCTGGAGACTGGTTGTCTTACCTTATTTTCATCTTACTCTTGCCGGTTTTGCTTCTACAGAAATGCCTTGACAAGACATTGCAGCAATTTTCCCAACAGATATGATAGTCCATCTTTGGAGGCTTTAGAAGACATTTGTTCAAAGAGGGAGTGTTCACTGTACCACCAAAGAATCACAGAATCACAGAGTTGGAAGAGACCGTCAAGATCATCAAGTCCAACCTGTTCCCTGACACCTCAACTAAACCATGGCACCAAGTGCCACATCCAGTCTTTTTTTAAACACATCCAGGGATGGTGACTCCACCACCTCCTCAGGCAGACCATTCCAGTACTTTATCACTCTTTCCATGAAAAACTTTTTCCTAATATCTAACCTATATTTCCCTTGATGCAGCTTGAGACTGTGACCTCTTGTTCTGTCAGTTGCTGCCTGGAGAAAGAGACCAACCCCCACCTGACTCCATCTACCCTCCAGGAAGTTGTAGAGAGTGATAAGGTCGCCTCTGAGTCTCCTTTTCTCCAGACTAAACCACCCCAGCTCCCTCATTTGTTCCTCATAGGGCTTGTGTTCCAAGCCCCTCACCAGCCTCGTTGCCTCCTCTGGACACGCTCAAGGGTCTCAATGTCCTTCCTAAACTGGGGGGCCCAGAACTGGACACTGCACTCAAGGTGTGGCCTCACCTGTGTTGAGTACAGGGGGAGAATGACCTCCCTGCTCCTGCTGGCCACACTATTCCTGATACAGGCCAGGATGCCATTGGCCTTCTTGGCCACCAGGGCACACTGCTGGCTCATGTTCAGCCAGCTGTCGACCAGTACCCCCAGGTCCCTTTCTGCCTGGGCACTGTCCAGCCACACTGTCCCCAGCCTGTAACACTGCAGGGGGTTATTGTGGCCAGAATGCAGGACTCGGCACTTGGACTTATTAAACTTCATCTTGTTAGACACCAGTTCTGTTAAAGTTCTAAATTAGGATATCAGTTATTACCTCTTACTACACAAATTACCATTTATATAATTGTAAGTCTGTCTCTACTGAGCAACCATTTTTATGGTGATGATCTTAGTATTTACATAAAAATTGCAGTGCACAAGGTAAATTGTGTATTCTAACCTACAATTTTTGACAAGAATTTACACATGCACAATAACTTATTTTTTCTTCTTGAGCAACAGTAATAAGTAATGTGCAGAAACATTCATAACCACAGTCTTGCATGAAAGCTCCATTTTTCCCTCAGTAACCTGCTGTAATTACAGTGTACATCTATTCCGCCATAGGTAGATACACCAGATTTTGTTTTCCTTTTATCCTCATACAATTTTAATGACTATGCCTGCTTAGAATACAACATTTTAAATTAAAAAATTAAAAATTTAGAAGAAGTTTGTTTCCCTGACAACAGTGACAGCAACATTTAATACCCTTCTGTGTGATTTGTAGATAGATATATACAGTTGCTGATACTAGTGAGATAACGTGCCTGGGGCTAATTGTGCCATTACAAATATTTGAAGCCTGAGCTTGATAATGTAGGTCATGGTACTTAAATATGTATGAACTGAGCTAATTTGACTTTCTTGCTGCTTGCCAGCATATTGACAGAACCTTTGGTAATGGAGCTACATGATCGTCACAAAGCAGCTGAACTGTGCTGGGCACAGCTGATCACATATTGATCGGGCATTGTGGGGCTTTGTGCTTTTTTGGATTTGTAATGGCAGCTTAAAGGAAGAGGCTCACATGAGATCATGGGGCTTGTGAAGAAGATCCTGCTGTCTTCTTTTAGACTCATGGCTGTCTTCTGGCTTTTAGTTGTGGGACACCTAAGTTTGGCTTATGAGGTATGTAATAGAGCTTTGCCTAAGTAAGCGCTGCATAAAGATGGCAGCTTTGATTCTGACTGATCAATCTCCAGGATTGGTCCTGAGAGGAATTGCATGTGTCTGGGTTTTGCTCAGAACCATGAACAGGAGTGCCCTGTGGTTGTGTCTGTAGTTTGGGGCTCTACAAAGCAGACACAGTGTCATGTTGTGATTGTCCATGATGGTAAGGTTGGCCTGAATGTAGCCAGAGACAGGGTCCCCTCAGAGTAGCTGACAAGGGCCTTCTGGACTTTTTGCATTTCACATTATTGATTTATTAAGACAGAAAAGATGAGGGAAAATGCCAAGCTGTTTGATATAATCATGGTGTCTTGCCCTGTGGCTGTATGAGAAATCATTTACGCTCCCCGTATGCAAAGTTGTTCTACTTATGGTGATCCCAAACTCTTGATTTTGTCCTATCAAGCATCAAGCTCAGTTCTAGTGAAAGAAAACTCTTCATACACCCATCAATGAGCATTTTTTTTAAGCTCAGGACTCCTGGTTTAGCCTGTAAAGGGCTTTGGCCAGGCTCAGGGGTGCTTTGCCTCTCAAAGCAGATTGCTAGAGGTGAGGAAACCTGATTCCTTGGCTCTGCTCCTCTGATCTCCAGGTAGAGCCTTGCTGGGGAGTAATTCCTGCAGCACTTTGACTCAGGGCAGTCCTTCGGGCTGGTGGCAAATGAACACTTGCAACATTGCTGAGTGCTGAGTTAGGGTATGGATAGAGTTAAATGTTTAATGTTATTTTAGTTTCTCATCTCCACTTCTCATATTCTTTCATACCTCATGAGGCAGTTGCTGCACCTAGTGAAAACTTACAGGTGGTGAAGCTAACACTAGTCCCAACCCCAGTGTCATGAAACCTCAGAAGCAGAATTGTGGTCCTCTCCCTTTTGGAATGACACCAGTGCACCATCCATAAGGCTGTGCCACCTGATGGCTGCACCAGCACAGCATACATGAATTTTCTTGGAGGCTTTGTTGATGGAGAGGTTTGTTGTCCTCATTGCATCAGCAAAATCTTCAGCGGGGTTGTTGAAGCTGGCTTCAATCCTCAGCATGCGCCTGCTGCTGTGCCTTGGGTGTGGTGTTACAGCGTTTTATAGAGTGTGAGGCACTCACCACAAGCTGTGGGGAAATATAATCATGAAAGTGGCATGTTTTAGGGGGATGGAATTTCAGCAGCACAGAACACTGCTCCTGCAGGGCTCTTAGCTGCGAAATGGGCTGCCACAAGTCACCTAATAAAGCTCAGGGCAACGTGCTGTGATGAATCATGTTGGAAAGCAGGAGAAGCAGACATAAAGGGAGAAGATGTAATGAGAAAAAAAAGGCTTGAAAATCCAAGCATCATGGTTCAGATCACATTAAAAGGATTATTTAGATATGAGTAACGGGGTCGGAAATTCTATATCTAACTGGACGAACCATGTGCTGTCCTATTACAGCAAGTTCTGCTTAAAACTTTTTAGATTTAACATGCTGAAATAATGTTATACATAGCCAGCCTTGGTCCATGCCAGTAATTAATTTGAGTGCAATTAATCTGAGTGAAGATGACATCTTTTGTCAGCAACAGGTAATCCTGCCTAGCAAAGGTAAAGTTGAGCAAGCAGTTGAAAGGGAAATAATTAGCAACATTCTCCTTCTCCTGCAATTTGTCTTCACATCCTGTTACTTCCCTGGATGGATGAGCTAAACACAGAGAATAACAAAACAAAAAATAGCCCTTTTGAGCTTCTGCAGCTGGTCTTTCTGGTTTAAAGGAAATCTTTCCTTTGTATATGTTGATATTTCTTAAATTTGATGCTTTGATGGTCCCTAAGGGATTTAGATTGTCTCAAAATGAATGTGGAAATTAAAGGAAATATGCAACATGTAAGACAATTATATTGGTTGAAGAAAGATTCATTACAAATGTCTTTGCTCAGATTTAACACGTTTAGATATATTTATGTCTGTGACTTCTTTGCTGGAGTCTGTCAGAAATGTGGCCCCCATTTGGGTACCCCACAGGAGGCAGCATTTTACAGTTTTCCATGGCTCAGCCATACAGTGCTACCAGAGACTGTCTGGGGAACTCTGCAGTAATGTCAATTAGCCATAAAAGTTCTGCAAACAAGTGTTATGCCACCTCCTTATGCATCCCCTGCTGCTCACAGTGACATGGTAATGTCCAGAGCTAAAAAGCAATGTTGGAGCATCGCTGTCTTTTCAGCTCCTCCAGTGATTTAAGTGGTGTTTTACTGGATATAGTCTCACACGGAAGTTGGGTTGTCAGACTGAACAAAGAGGATTTAGTCTTTGGTATCATTTCTCAGGATATGCTTTTCAAATTGGAATGCCAGTAGTTTGCATCTAATTCTTCTTGAGCTAAATATATTCGCTTTAATTTCTTCATTTCTTGCTTTTCTCTGATGGTATTTCTGCAGGTGATTGGGGAATCCCTTAGCTCCAGGGGATCAGCAGGCATTATTTGCCTTTTCTGTCCCAATTCCTCCATATGTTTATTTATTTACTGCCATTCCTTTGATCTGAAAAAGGAAAAGCACTGATGTCTGAGGAGTGTCTGCCTTTTCTCTGCTGTAATTAATTATCTGTTATCTATTCAGGGTGCTGCATCGATCTCTCCATCAAGGGCTATGTAACTCATGGAGGAGTTTCCCAAATGGAAATCCCTTCCCTGACCTCCCCAAGGGGTATGAAGTATGGATCTGTCCTACGTGTGTGAGATGGAAGAAGAAGCTCAAAAGCTCTTAGCACTCCCATCATGCAAACATAGAGCTGGGTGCAGAAAAAGGATGTAACAACAATCGCCACATTGGCAACAGCCTTGAAAGGGAGATAAGAATTAACACAGCACTTAAATTTAGGGACCAGAGAATATACCTGATCCTTTCTCTGCAACATCACCTGGAAAATAAGTCCTGGTGTTGAGGGATAAGAACATGACTTTCTTTCTCTGATCAAATGCTTTTGTACCAGATCTTGTGGTGTTTCCCATATAGCATCCACGAGTCCAAGATGAGTCTTCAGGTGCCTTTTTCCTAACTGCAATGCATCTCTTCACCCAGGGCTACAAATCTGATGCATGCCATCCATGTGGATGAGTTTGTTGGACCACACATCCATTTGGCTGAATGCTCTCATGGGCTTTTCTGAGCACTGTCAGCAGCTGGGGGCATGCAGATCTCTATCTAATGTTCCTTTGCACAGAAGTACTTCCTCCCTTTTGAAATGCTCTGGGTGCTCCACAGATGAAGGGTGCTCAGGGCACATCTATGCATTTAACTTGGCTTAACTAATTTGTTCTTTAATTGTTTATTATTCAGAAGGGAGCAACTTCAAAGTGCTGTTCTCAGCAAGACACATTCCTCCCTATCACTTGAATATGCCCAAAGCCTGTTTCATGAAAAACTTTGACTTTTTTTTCAAATGTATAGCATTTCAAAGTCACTTTATGATTAGACCACGATCATTAGCAGTTAAATCCATCATGATCCAGAAGTGTTTGAGGGCATATTTTACCTAAGTCATATTGTAGGCATAAAGGGCTCAGCTGCAGAAGGCCTCCTAGTGCACCCTGGCTCCACATAAAAGAAAAATAATGGATATTTTCATTAATAAAAGTGCAGACCATCATATGCACTTGTAATCTCAGAGTAATTAAACAGCTGGAGAGAATGATGATACCAAGATTCACTGTGCTCAGAGTCCTTTTTCTGTATGTTTGAACATGTTGCTAAAAAATCTTGTAAATAATGTATTATTCTCTTGTTTAAAAGCTGCCTTCTGGGGATAAAGCAAATTGCATTTTATTTGTTATTGTGTATCGTGATATATAAAGTGCCTGGATGAACTTTCAAAGGGAACAATGTGAGACCTTGCAGAGTAGCATTTCTGGGAGAAATAATCCAATGATGAGGGCTCAGACTGCGATGGAGGCACTGCCCTGCAGAGGTTTAACTGTTGTGAACTTCTAACGTGTCTTGTGGTGTTGGGGATTACAAAGCACCACAGGCAGTGGGAATTTTTTGGTTCTCTCTGAATATCAGCTTTCATCAAAAAAGTGAGGTTTTTTAACTTCAGTCCTCATGGTGTAAGAAAAATGGTCACAAATGTGGCAGTGCAAGCTGAAAAATCCAACATAAAGAACTCAGGTTGACTTAACATCTATCTTGTGATTAATAGTGGGGCTGACTTGCCAATTTATACTATTTGAAAGGCCAGATTAAATAACCTGTAACATTTTTATACTACCCTTCAGATGTGGATTGAAAAGCCCTTTCAAATGTGAAACTCTCTTTTGTGATTTACTTGTGATAGAGTGTTTCTGTGAATTTGGGCTAATTTGGTCATATTTTCCTATAGTGATTTTTCTTAATTCTGTGTCTCTTTTCCATGAGTGATGGTCTGTACATATGCACTGCTCTCAGTGGGACCTAAAGAACCCTGTACTATCTAGTTATTTCACCTGCCTGAAAGTTAATCTGGAGAAGGGCATGTGTACAGAAAAGGACTGAGAAGTGACATCAAGAAAACTGAGCTAGGAAATCCCCCAGGAAGAAGAGCAGCTCCATGTATTTCCCAGCTGACTTGGCTCACAGGTCTTCAAGAAAATATCCAGCTTGAGAGCAAAACAGAGTTCCTTTCTTCTGTTAGATTCTAAAAAGGATTTTTGCTTGAGTAATGCCAAGCTCCTCTGAGGTAAATGTGTACAGGAATAAAATCATTGAATGAACATAGAATCCTAGAACCCACTGGGTTCATTTAGCTCCAGCCCCTTCACCATGGGCAAGGATGTCCCCCACTACATCAGTTTGCTCATGGCCCCTGGCCTTGACCACTTCCAAGGGTATCTATGATCATTTTATGATTTCTGTGTATAAATAAGCACCTGTTGGGAGAGGTTGTGGTGGTCACTGTGAATTACTTGGCCTAGGAAGGCTTGGAAGTGATCAAACACAATCTCCAAGCAAATCCCATGGCCAGATTCACTCAGCATCTCATCCCCTGGTGCTCTTTTCCCCTCTTGCCTAGAAATAATAGGCATAATTTTTCACCAAGATACAATTTATATGGCAAACAAAATCACGGCAGGAATAAGAGTTAAGCAGTGCACTCCAGGAATCTCACTGCTGCATAAAAGTAAATGTAGCAACAATGGCTGTGGACTGATATTGGCATCTCTGGTTCCAATGTAAATATTTGTTTACACCATCATTTAGGAGGAAATTTTCTGTGAGCTGATGGTGGTTCAGCCCAACTCCCTTGCCAAAATCTTGCTATTTTTTGCTTTACATTACCTCCCCTCAATACACACTCATCTTTTGCACCCCAAAACGGGGCAAATGCTTTGTTAAACCTCAAGTGCCTGACCATCTCCTTGCAATATGGAGCTTCTTTCTGCTTCAACTTTTCCTAGTTCCTCAGGGTTTTCTAGTTCTTTCTACTTAATGCTATGATCCACAACTAGGCTGATAAAGCCTTTGATTTGCAGCTGATAACCTACTCTCCTATAGATGTTATATGTCTGAGCAAACTCTGTTGCCTCCACCTGTCCTTCAAATGTCCCATATAGAGGTGCTGTGGAAGTGTTAAGGGGAATATGCTCTGGAAAGGTGCCAGAGGATTTAGGTGGTGATGCTCTGAAGATGTACTTGAGAAGTATAAAGTGTGCTTGTCAGGTTTCATGGCTATGCTTAAAATTCAACTCATCTCAGAACCTGTGAAAAATAAAAGGCTTTGGAGGAGCACGGGATGTTTCCCCTGGCAGCCCAACATAAATCATACTGTAATCAGCTGTGCTTGCTCCCCACATCCACCTGGTAAAGAGTGTGCTTGGGGAAGGGGTGATATTTAATTTGTGTGCAAGCATAATTAAAGCAGGTTCGATCTGCAAAATCAGCTCGGTAAAGGGCTCCGAGAAAACCCTTTCTGCTTCTTCCTGAACCTTCTCCTGGATAAAGGTGCAAGGCAGAGATTGACAGCAATCCCTTCATCTGCTGAGATCCAGGCACGGTTTCCCCTGCATCAGAGGTGAGCAGCATCACTAACCAAACCAAACTAAACCAAGAGAGTGGCAGAGCTGAGGGAAAGGTGGGATCAGGGGACTTTTGAAGGCTGAAATTCTCTCAGGGAGTGAATGAGACAAGATAAAAGGATGAGGTCACTGACAAGATGAAGCACAGAAGTTGATAAAATACTCAAGACTTTGGAAGATTTATGAGAGCCTAATAAAATGCAGCAGCTTTCCCTCACCAGAACCACAAGAATGAAAGCGTGATTGACAGCACAGGTAAGCCTTTCACCTGAAAGCAAAATTAGGAAGACATGGAAAATAAGCAATCCTAAGGCTTGGAAAGCCTGTGCAAATGATGCTGAGGCTAGAACAGGAGGAAGGTTGTTTCCATGCTGGTCAAATCAGCTGAATTGGTTATTCACTACGTGGGTGGTAAAAGGCTTTTGACAGCCAAATGCTGTGGTTGGTGTTCTCCTCATCACATAAGCCTTAGATCTGGGAGGTGTTCAGAGAACAGTGGATGTTTAGTGCTTAATAGTTCTTAATGGCTTTGCCAGAAACCTGACTCAGGCTTATAGAGGCACTCTGAATCCCTTCTTTGACAGTGCAAACAGGAGCCAAGTCTTCACAGCTGTGATATCCATGTTTCTCACCTCTGGGTATGTAACCACATTTTTTGCTCTGTATGGCAGGTCTGTAAATCACTACAGGACATTCACACTGACAGAACTGGAAAACATCACAGCCCCTTGTATTGTCTTCAGTCCTGTTGTATCTAGGACTAGATAGCTAGTCATTCTCTATGCTGGTTTTAAAAAAAAAAAAGTAATTTCTTAGGTCATCTCATTATTGCAGTATGTACATTTCCCTCAAAAATAATACTTTGGAATTAGTGTCAAGAATGCTAACCGCTCTTTTGCAAGAAGATTATTTATGCACAGAGTAAGGAATCTGGCATGGGCACTGATAAAAATCAGAAATCAGAGAGATCAGGAGGAGAGGCCTTATAAGCCTTTGAGGTTTTCTTTTAAAATTCTTTAAAAATTACAGATCTTCTCCTTGAGTACATTACAGGCCACTGAATAACTTCCATTTATGTCAGTTTGACCTAAATTTTGTCCTTGTTATATCTCAGAGAGATTGCAACTTTAAGTACAAGTAGGCCTGGAAGATGAAGATTCACCTTGTTCTTGAAATATGAATCTTTCAAGAAGCTGATTCAACTCCAAAGCTACATGGTCATAATCTCCTCTCTTGCAGGAATAAGGGGGCTTTGATGCCAAGTTCTTGTTTTAGGACTTCTGAAAGGAGGCTTTGTTCTGCCATATAGCTGAATCTGCTGTGGATAAACAAGGAAGACTAGACACTGCTTTCCCAAGCTTACACTTTGAAGGTGATTTAACTGGAGGTTGTAGATGAAAAGCCAGATTTGCTTAGTCTTTGCCTTTTGAGAAATTACCAGTGTCTTTGAGGAATACTGCAATCCTCTAGGCTTGTTGGCCCTCTGGACAATTGGCAAATTGGCTTTTCAGAATTTTAGGTTGTACCTAAGAATATAAATAGGAGAAATTTGTGTTTATGAGACTGTAATGCTTCCTTAGAGCATGGGGGTAGCCAAGTCAAGGGCTGAAATACTGAACACCCACCAGGGGAGGGAGAACAGGCAAACACCTAGAGCCTTTTGATACTAGAAACATTTTTCTTTCTTATTTTGTGTGCATGCAAAAAAGTTAATTACTTAACCAAACTGTTCTGCAGTTTGGTACAATAAGATAATGGCCCTGAAATTGAGAGAGGGGGCATGAATTTTTGCTTATTATCAGTGTTCACATTGTTTTTCTTTGCTGTATTTTGATTTCCAAACCCAAAAAAGTAAAGTTTTGTCATGTCTTATGGCATGGATCAGCCAGAGAAATACTTGACCTTTGGCTCTTGCCGAGGGCAAAGAGGTCAAAGGCTGTTGTTAACATTCAGCTTGAACAGAAGAGAATTGCTGAAACTGAGATGATGACAAAAGCCCATTTCTGCTGGCAGAGGCACAAGAAACTCCTTCAAGACTGTTGTGTTTTGACACTGGCCAAATGCCAGGCACCCACAAAAGCTACTTTCTTGCCCTCCCCTGCTACAGCTGGGCAGAGGAGAGGAAAAAAAAATTAAGAGTTCATGAGTTGACATAAGGACTGGGAGAAAACACTCCAAGAGCAAAACAGGTTCAACTTAGAAATACAAAGTGAATTATTAATAACAAAATCAGAGGAAGATAATGAGAAGTAAAATAAGCCCTTAAAAACACATTTTCCCACCCAACACCATCCTCCTTCCCACTGACAGCTCAGGGAGACAGGGTGTAGCGGTTTTGGTCAGTTCATCACCCGAGGTTTTCTTCCACTGCTTAGAAAGAGGAGTCCTTCCCCTGCTGCACCATGGGGTCCCTTCCCATGGGAGACAGTTCTCCATGAACTTCTCCAGCGTGGGTCCACTCCTCACAAGCAACAGTCCTCCCAAAACTGCTGCAACATGAGTCCCTCCCACGGGCACACAGTCGTCCCAAAACTGCTGTAACGTGGGTCTCTTCCCATGGGGTGCAGTCCTCCAAGGACAGGCTGCTTCAGCCTGGAAGCAGGGCCCTCTCTCTACCAGGTCTCCCACTGGATCACAGCCTCCTCCAGGGATCCACCTGCTCTGGGGTGGGCACCTCTGCCACGGGCTGTGGGTGGATCTCTGCATCCCCCATGGATCCCCACAGGCTGTGAGTGGATCTCTGCATTCCGTGGATCCCCATGGGCTGCAGGGGCACAGCAGCTTCATCATGCTTTGCCTCAGCCTGCAGAGGAATCTCAGCTCCAGTGCCTGGAGCACTTCCTCCCCCTCCTTCTCCACTGACCTTGGTGTATCCATGTTGTTTCCCACACATATTCTCACCTCCTCCTCTTCTCTGGCTAGAAAAAAAACCCGTGTCCCACTTTGGTTTGAGTTTCTTCTTAAATATGTTATCACATAGGCATTACCAACATCTCTAATTGGCCCAGCCTTGGTAAGCAGCATGTCCATCTTTTGAACCATCAGGGTTTGGCTCTGCCAGACATGGTAGAAGCTTCCAGCAGCTTCTCACAGAAGCTCCTCCTACCAAAAACCATGCCATGCAAAACCAACACAAAGACCTTTGCCTCTTGACCTGTTTCATCCCAAAGTGCTGTTATTCTGCAGTCACTGGACTTACCTCTCTGTACTTAATAATGCATAGCTTTGGAAAACACTTTGTATCTTGCTTTCTTTCAAAACCAGGTCTAAGCTTTTCTCCTTCAGGGCTGCAGCAATGCAGTGTCCCAGGCAGAAATCACTCAAGCACCTTCCCTCTGTCACCAGCCAGTCCTTCACCTTCCAACCCATGGACAAGAGCCTGTGCCTCTGGCCCAGCAATGGCAGTGTGCAGTGGCCTCTCTCTTGCAGGAACAGGCTGTGTCAGTCACGGCCATGTGTGGATTGTTCTCCCATCTTTTGCATCCTGGGTTGTTTCTTCAGAGTTTGCTTTATTGTTTGTTGAGCACAGTGAGCTCCTCAGTTTATTTGCTGCATGCAGAAGGATGTTTATCACTGGGCAACACATGCTTTTCCTTTGCAGCAAAGACTTTACATGACCTTCTTGGTTTTCTGATTCTTCAAGCATCTTTCTCAAAATAGTGAAGGGAGGCTGCTTTCCAACCAATCATGAAAACTTTGTCATGTTACTAAATTTCCTCCACTTCTACAAATGCTTTTTCATCTTGTCTGTTCTTACCCTTACTCCCTTTTTACCTGAATCTCTATGGATTATACCCCTCTTTTGTTTTGTTTCGGGTTTTTTTTTCCCAAACCTTTCTGTTTTGTTTTCTTCACACACTGAAAGTAGCAAGCCTAGTCTCTTCTCATGTTCTTGTACACTAAGCATGTTGGGTTCCTTTTGATTCCAGATGTAAATACTCAGCCTTTCCTTTATAGAAAGAGGAAAAGCCCAAGCCAATGTGGCAATTAGAAATCAAGAAGCTGATTGATTAATGCCCAATACAAGAGGTGCACAAAAGTGCTTGCATTAAGCACTTACCATTACTTACTCATCCTGCCCAGGCAGACCTTACTTTTAGCTCCACATCCCACGACAGAGGAAAGATGGAAAAAGTATCCTGTAAGCAGACAAGTTGGGGAGAGGTGGAAAATGAGGTAGCACCACCTGTTTTAATATACTCTGCTGCCACAGAGGACCTCAAAAAAGTCAAATTGCTGGTTCGCTTCCTCACTCTTGAGGCATTTTTTGCAAGGTAAGGTTTATTACCTGAGCAAATATTTCGCATCAGCCTCTTCCAGTAGCTGTAGTCACCTGTGAGCTATGCTGGGATGCTGCTTTTCTCCCCTCTGGTTCCTGTAGGGATACATGTAAATACTGAAACTCACACTGAGGAAAGGCAGCACTCATATCATCACAGAATGGTTTGGGTAGGAAGGGATCTTAAAGGTCACCTACTTCCACCTTCCTGCCATGATGAGGCACATATTTCACCAGATCACGTTACCCATTTTCATTGGAAGGGCTAGCAGAAGGAAGCAGTAATTGTAGATGGTGGCCTTAATAAAAACAAAATAGATTTTATTTTTACTTTAGTTCTTTAAAACTGAGGAAGGAGGTAATAATGGTGTCTGCTGTTGGTTTGCCCTGTGTATTTTGTGTCCTTTCTCCTGTTTACTGTGTTGGTCACTGTCCATGTGACGACCAGAAGTGTTTTAGTGCATAAAAGCCTGCAGCTGACAGCAGTGTCATGTATGAGATGTAGAGTCACAGCTTCTCCTGGCCTTCAGACCCTTTCTTATCCAGCTCTGACTTCATGCCAGCTGTGCATGTCTGTTCCCAGATCCACAGTTACATGAGACAGGGCTGCACCAGGCTGATGAGAGCTATGGAAGGATGAAGTGGCGTCAAGTTGAGTTGGCAAACGGGGAGCTAATTTGGGAATGGTGAAGGAGCCTACATCCAGCTACCTTCCATCAAAAGCACCTCTCAGCTCTTCAGAAATCTTGATTATTCCCTGGTACAGATTCCTTCTGTTTGTGTCAGAGGCTAATAGTGCCTCATTTTTTTTTTAGGTATTATGTTGTTTTAAGCATCTTAAATATCTTTGACTATCTCTTAGTTGGCTCCATAAGAGTTAAAAAAAAGCTTAAAATAATCTAACTCATCTAATGGATGAGATAGAAAGTTCATTGACTAGTGACTTGGAGATGTGTGAAGCTTATCACACCTAAATTAAATTATACCTTGACCCCATTCCCTTTGAGCACTGTCATTTTCCTACAAGAGGTTGTATAAATTGCTTTTTCATTTTATTTTATGTGGCAAAAAGTCAAGACTAGGATCTATTATGCTGCAAATCCTGAGCAGTGGTGATGGGTCAAAGCAATATAATGTGAAGGTTATAATCACCAAGCATGTGGATTAGCATGAGTGAAGAAAAGAATGTATCTGCATAAGTGCATCCTGACACAGAAGTCTGTTCTCTTAAGACTTTTTTTTTCATATAGGAACTCCTTCTTCCTTGATTATTTCAGTCCTTGATTTCCCATGAGTGACACAGAAGGCAAATTAGGTTTATGGCAGAAAGTCTTCTAAAGATTGCATAAATCTTTATACGAATTCTTTTAATTAAATAGATGGGATAATCTGAACCAGTACATACTGGTGAAAGTAAGTCAAACCACAAAAGGCAAGGAATGAATTTTGACTCACTTATAAAAACATTAACACTATTATCAGAATTTGTTTTGTTCCTGGCCCAAGTATGTGGAAGAAAAATGCTCCATTGGAAATAATGGTCCATTATTTCCATAGTGACCAAAGCTCTTGCATTGCAGGCATCATGTCAAGTGACTCAGTAGTGCCATGCTCCAGATTCAGTGTAGCAGCCCTGTGCTCTCCCAGTGCCACACATTTACAGGGCATCTTTCTGGAGGCAATGGGTTAGTTTATCATAGTGAACCTTAGTTTTATATCTCTGAGGGTAGCCATCAGCCAGGACACAGGGTAAAGATCCCCTTTGCAGAGCCTCTTTGTGCATGGCAACAGCAACATGCACTGAAGTAACTCAGCAATGAGTTGTTGCCCTGTTTGTGCTCACATTGCACCCCAAACTGCTCTTCTACATCTTCCCAAGACAACAAAGCACAGAGCTGAGTGGCTGTGTGGCAGTGCCAATGCTGAGAGAGACAGGAAGAGGAGGCAGGAGATTATATTGTTGCTTGGTGTTACTCTCATCTGGATGCCTTCCTGCTCCCAGGATGGACACACCTAAATTTGTGAGCCATGGGCATCCCAGGGAAGGCAACAAGATAAACTCAGGGCTCACTCAATGAAAGGGTGTTTAGTTATCACGTTTCCCTTAGGGCAAAATGAGAAGAAAATCAAGCCATAGATTTTTAATAAAATAGAACTTTGACTAGTTGGTTAGGATTTTAGTTTCTTTTGTTCTTTTATATATGGATACATAGGTATCCATATACATGACTCCCATAGGAATCTGACACACTAAAAAGCTGGGACCTTATCTTTTGAGTTGAAAGAGGTGAATGTTACACAAATGCAAACTGTTTCTGAGAGCCAGGCATTTTTCCTGATACAACATTGTGGTTAACACAGGGCTTACATCTTTTAAAGCACTGACTACTGCTAGTCCCCACAACAGCTGTGGAGTGAGTGAGCATTATTGCCCTACTGCTGTTTAAAATGAATAGATTTCTCTTGGCTTTTTTATAGCTTTCTTTGTGGACAAAAAATGGACAAGATATGTTATACATGTCTGAACAGATCTTTAGGAACAGTGAGAAGATGACAACTGACTCCAGAGCCTTGGACCAGACATTTTCCTGGAAACAATTTGTGTGGCAGTTCAATCACATTTATGTTATGTTGCTCCCTAGTGTATGGAGTTTTTTGAGTTTGATTCCGTAAAGGAACACGACAAGAGCTGGGCTAAGGCTGCTCATTCAAATCTGAATCCCCAGTCGGGGGTGACACCTGGCCAAGTGTTTGCTTCTTGCAGGACAAAGATTTTGCTGAAGTTGAAAAGCTGCGCTGGCTGTGTGAAACTGCTCCCTCGTGGATTGTTCTTGATCTCAGTGTAGGTTCCATGTGACTCCAGCTCCATGCCCTTCACAGGTGTTGTCTTATCCTCTCTCTGAATCACCTTACAGACATCATCAGCAAATAAATGCATATGAATTGTACAACATTAACAGCCTGAGTGTACTATTCATTTTCAGACCTGTGCTTGCCACCTACCACTGGGTTTTATGGTGTGCATTGAGTTGGTAGACAACCTGTGACTTTTCTGGTCAGTTTTGAAGCACTGTGAATTTTGGGACTTCTCTTTCACATTTTCCTGCTCCTCTCCTGGCAAGCTTTTCCAAGGCTGGCTGCAGAGTGTAAGTAGTGTGGGGAGATCTTGGTTTACCTTAATTTTTAGCTAATCAGTGATATTCCTTTCTGGCCTGGGTTCTTTCTAGCATCAGTGCTGCCTTCTTATTAATTGCAGCCAATTAGCACCATGGTGATGCAGCCAAGTGTCAGCTGGTGTGGGCTTTTCACCTTTTTTTTCAGCATAATTAGAGAATATTCACTGACTGTCATGTTGCTTATATGTCTTTGTGGTGTTTTCTCTGTTATGCAGCTGTGTGTTATGGCTCTCTAGCTGAACTTTGGCTTTTGCATGGGAAAGGTAGCTGGGAGCAGAGTTTGTTCTTGATGCTAAATAAAAATATGTCTTGAGATGTAAAAGGGAAGGATTACATATAGGAGATTGTTGCTGGGGAGGATTTGCAGGCAGATGACAGGTGTCCAGGACATGCACAGCACCCAGTTTCGTGATCAGAGCAAACACATTGTACTGATGCAGCGAGTGGGGCTGGGCCACTTGGGTATATTATTAGTGTCCAGAGCTGGTTTCTCTGTTCACTGTGAGGGATGTTAGGGACCAAATGAGCATTGGGAGGTGCAGAAAGAACTTCCATGAGGCTGAGCACCACAGGAGAAACCCAAATCCTGGTTATGACTTGGCAGCAGCATCCCTCAGCCTTTGTTGAGAAATGACCTGGAAAGGGCTGGCCAGGAGGGATTGGCCAGGAGCTTTTTCACAGAAAGATCATGCTCCCAGAGACAGTAAATTATTTTCATGGTGTTTCCCGAAGTCTCAAAAGCAAATGACTTATTTCTGATTGCATGAAATGCCTCATTCAAATTATTTATGCAGCTAAATTCAATGAAAGAGAGCTTTCTTAGGTAGCCCGTGACTTACCAAAATGCTGGTATCTTAAGCATAGATTCAGTCCCATTTTTTCTCCCTGTTTGCTTCATAAGGCAAGAACAACTGCTACCTGCTATAAACCAAAAATGAGAGAAGGGAAAGTGCAAACCACTGAAGCTCTTCCCTCTTCCAGCACCAAATCATGAAGCTCATGCGCTGCCCAAGTCCATCTGCCCTGCCAGGCATCTGCTTGCCACTGCAAACTCTACTGTTAATAAGCACTCCTATTTTTCCCTTGTTTTTCCCTTAATTTGGAAGTGGAGTCTCATGCAGGGTATAAGTTAGGGTTCACTTCCACTATGTGCTTCCCTCTATTCTCTCTGTGATCAGAGGGAGCAGATAGAAAACCTTACAAAGAGAACAGACATCCCATCCCTGGCTGCAAGGCTGGATGGGCCTCAGATGTTATCCCTCATATTCTTATTGCAGTTAACTGAATTTGTCCAGGGGATTTAGAAAGAAAAGCTGCCATTGCCAGGCATCCTATACAGGGAATATGTCTTGATATGTTTTCACTGCTACTTATGAGAGAAGGAGAAAATGCTTAATTAGGGAATGAACTGTCTTTTAGAAGGTTAAGTTTCCTGCGAACATATTTACCAAAAAGAGAAAAAAGTGTTGCAAAATCTGACAAAAATCTCTTTTCTCAATGTGAATGAAAAGACAAACAGATTAAAAGATGAGTTCAATTGCTTGATAGACCTAGGACTAATTTTGCTCTAGGGAAATATCTGCTTTCCCTCCTCTGCTGATTCTCTTTTCTTTTCTTCTCAGGTAGCCTGGGAAAGCAAGGCCCATGCAGGTAATTCTGATTTTGTCCCATAAGATCATTCAGTGTTTGGCTTTGCTCCAAAAGTCTTTATCTCTTATCCAATACCTGTTCCCTGGAGTAACACAGATTATAAAACTGGGAAATCCAAATACTTTGGGGGGAAAATGGGAGTTTGAGCATATGCAGCTATGAGATATGTTGCAGGTATCTCAGGGTGAAATAGAAAGCATTTGTCTGATGCAGTGCTACTTTACACAGGCATAGACTAATTTACATCTCAAATCCTGAAGTCAATGAAAAGTTAATTCATAATGCTGGTATTGAAGACGATTAATCCAGTTTGGTATATGAGAGAGGAATTACCATTTTTAGTGAGATGAGCACCAGGACCTGATACTCCTCTGTGCATTCCTCTGCTTGAGATTTAGTTTTGAAGGTGGTTAGGAATGTTTACCTTTTATGATTGGAAAATAGCACTGTATAAAGTGTGGCAATTTTTTTCCCTTTATGAGGTAAATTGCTACATTCCTACCTAGCACTTTGTGGAGAGTCTCTAATTCAAATTGACTGCAGGCTGGAATGCCAAGTAATAAGGTACATTTTACATATTTATGCATGTATGTGTGGAATAGGAATTATTTCATGTTAATTGAGATAATGGCAGGGAGTCATACAATGTGGACTACTATTTTTTTTTGTTTTTGTTTCTGATATACTTAATCTACCCTCCCTGAACTTGAAGATGCAGATATTAGTGGATTCCACTTGCAGTGAAACAGCAACTCTGATGTGTCTCTAATATCTGCCAGCATTTGGCTGGAAAGAGGGAATGATTTTTGCCTTTGAAATGCTGCACTCAAACTCTGCTCCAGGCCTTGCTTCAAGTTTATATGTGAGAGAGTAATGGCACACAGCTGCCTGCCTGCAGTGGCTCACTGGCTCTGGGGTGATCCTGCAGTCTCATCTCCTATGTGTCTCTAGCAATGATTTCATTTTGCTCTTGGCAGTGAAGACTCTGGTTGGTCTCTTGCAGGGGCAGCAGCTTCTGCAGTCCCACCCCATGAGATCTCCTTGTGTGCAGGTGGGTCCATCAAGGTGGCTCATGGCCAGCCCGGCATGACACGGGGCCACTCTGAGGTTGTGCATCTTTTGGGTGCACAGGCAGGACAGGAAAAACCCGGGCATGGGGCTTCCAAAGCAATCATGTTTGGAGGGGTGAGAGTATTAGCAGATGTTCATCAGAAAAGGAGTAATCTCACCATCAGGATTTCCTTTGTGAAAGCCCCACTCAGGCCTCTCAGTCCTGGGACTCTGTGTGTCCCCATCATGGAACATCCCAGTGGAGTCCAGCAATGAAGATTCACAGGCACATGTGTGCCTGAGATCCTTTTTCTTGTGTTAGCTTTTTTTCAGGCAAAAGCCCGTCCTTGCACCAGAATTGTGGCAGTGGGGCTAGAAGGTTTAACAGTTTAGAAAATGTATTCTAAATGTTACAATGGTTTGCTTCTTGTTCACCCCTGTTCGGTCCCTCATAATAGTTTCTCCCGAGAGCTTTCTTGGCTTTTCTGTGCAAACCCAGCCCCAGCAAACTGTCTATCACACCCATGACCGAGAATGTTCTGTGTCAGTTATGATATTCCCCATCAATTATTGGTTTCACCCCCCAAAATCCTCCTCCCACCACCTAGGCCCGATTCGCTGCCGGGCCGCCCCGCGGGGCAGGGTGGAGGCCCTGCAGAGTGGGCAGCCTGGATTTTAAAAGAAGTTCTCTCCTCTTTGTCCCCAGCTTTCCCGCATGTTCGTTCAGGCTGCAGAACCCCTGCTCCGGGCAGAAGCGCTGCGCTGCCGACTTGATGTTACAGCACCTCCTGGCCCGGCCGGCCCCACTCCGAGTCAGCGCCGGCACCGCTGCCGCCTCTGCCGCGTCGGCAAGCCACGCCAACTTGCCCTGCGCCCGCACCATCTCCAGATGCAGCTGGCGCTGCCGTACTGCGCCTGCCGCACCCGCCAGAGCCCGCACTCACTGGAGCCCGCTCCATCTTCGTGGTGACACCGGAGCCGATCCACCCCGCTCCACCATGGTCTCGACAAGCTGCGCTGTGCTCTGCGCGGCACCCTCCGCTCCTGCCGGGCTCCTGCCGCCTCTCTAGACGGCGCGTGCCTCCGCTCCACCCCGACGCCACAGCCAGAGCCCGGACAGCCAGAGCCCGCTCGTCCCACTTCTCTGTGATCCCGGCAAGGTGGCGGCGAGCTGAGCAAGCAGTGACGACCTCTCGCCACCGCCTTGACACCAGACCACAGCGCAGCTCCTCCCCGCAACCACCCTGGACCGTCCCATGCCACCCTGGACTGCTCCCACTGCTTCCCACCGCTTCCCCACTGGCTGCAACTGTTACAAATTGTGTGCGGGGCTTCCCCCTTGCAGCGGCGCTGCCCAGCAACGCCCGCGGGTCGGCACAGCCCTGCTCCCAGAATGGGAAATAAAGCAGCTTGGAAAATCACATAAGAGAGCCCTCCCTCCTTTCCTTTATCCCTATCTCCGGTGCAGGTCCACGGACCAGCCATATCGGCTGGTCTCAACCCCATCGAGCCTGGCCGAACCGCCACCTCTTTTGCCTGCTGAGGGCAGAGGCTCGGGGGGCAGCTAAACTTGACATTCACCGAGGGGAGGCAGAGGTTGGGGCTATCCAGCTTCTAGATTCAGTCCCCCATCCCGAGACCAAGGCGAGGCGTCACAGAATGATAACCACGAGGTATTTACAGGACAAAACCTGGGTATCTACAAGCGTGCTGACAGATGTCTTTGGAGCCTTTGCCACTTGTCTGCTGAAAAAAAAACCAAACCAAACCCAAAAAAATGCTATTTTTGTCTGAAAATTTACAGCAATCACTGGCACCTCCTTTGCTGTATAAAGATACAAGAATAGCTTTTTAACCTGATTTAGTGTTCATTAACACCTTTTAAAATTATGTTTGTGGCCAAGAATTTACTTATATGTGGCACTTCGTCTACTTCTTAAGCTAACAGATCATCTTTTGTAATCTTTTGTGTTACTAAGTCCCCCCAAATGGGGTGATACTCATTTACATTACATGGGCCTCATGTCTCAGAAAGCATTTCTAAAGGCCATACACTTTGGGAGATGTGATTATTTAGGATCGTACCAGTCATAGGTGTTATTTACCATTAATAAATCAGACATTTTTCAACCCATATCCATCACCACAGGATCACTGAAGAGAGCCACAGTTAGGATTTCTCTTTAGTGAAAGCCATTAACAAGGTGTACCTGTGGAGTGAGGGCTGCTTTGCCATTGGAAATCCTCACTTAAGTGGGAATGAAACTTTTATTCTTCCTTGCCCTGAAGGTTACAGCCACAAATCTGTTTCACGTGCAAGAGTAGTGTGAAATCACTTAAATGAGCCATGGAAGGGCTGAGTGGGAGATGCAATAAGCAGGTTGTTGAGTTGGCAGTGTTGCTATTGTGCTAATGTACTCATGGAAAATGGCTGGTTCTGCTGGTAAAGTGGGCCTAAGGTATGCCAGACCATTTGTCCCCACACCCAGACCAGAGTAGGCTGAAACATAAGGTGTTTGAGGGATAGCTGATCTGTCCTTTTGAGTGAGCCCTCCACATTGGCTGCAAGCTCATTCTCATTCCAGCCCCAGCAGAAGGCTACTCCCAACATTTTGTCCCATAAATGAAAAAAAAAAAACAGTGCGACAGATTTATCAGGCGGCTATTCTGTAGCGGTGATCCCTGCTCCAAGCTTGGTGTTCTCTCTGGGCAGTACAATAATGAGTAATTAAACACCCCTACCCTTTCAATTAAAGTTCCCAAAGTGCTTGCTAAGCATGAATTACGGTAAGGCTATGAGAGGCAGACAGCAAAATCTAAGCCTCAGTTTGCAGACAAGAAAGACCCAGTTTGTCAAAGGAATTTGATTTAAAAAGCAGTGTGAAAACTGTCGCCCCCTGCAAATCAATATTCAAAACACTTGAAGTAGGACCAAGTTTGTACTTTAGAGATCCCCTGTGCCCTGTAACCATCACAAACAAAAGTCTAGTCCCAAAGGTGAAGTAAAAGTAAATTTATTACTTGCTTAACCATTTTGAATAATTTTCCAATATATCTTGATGAGGCACTGTAATTACTGTGTGAGTTTAATTTAGAATAGGTATTTACCAATCAAATTATATCTGCCAGAGGTCTTGAAGGGATGGAAGTTATCTTAAAAGAACCCTCAGTATGTGTATCAGTAATATTCCAAAAATCAATGTTGTCATCGAGCCATATTGACCTTCTTAGAAGCTGTGATTTTTTAAATTACATCTCTGAAATAAGATTAAAACTTTTCATTATGACTATAGAGTTTCCTTAAAATAAATAAAAAGCAGCAAAGCATTTCTTATTGATCTTGACTCTTGTAATAACAGTCTTTAAATCTGAACAAATCCAAATGAAAAAACACAACCCGGCAATCCCAACAATCCTCCTCCATTATCTTGTGCATCAAGGGAAGTTAAAATTTAATACATATTTTGTAAATGTTTAATTAACGGTGGGATTTTTCCTGTTGCCTCTTTTGGTGTGCCAGCTGTAGAATCCACCTTTGAACTACTGAGGCCTCAGCAGAGATGGTTAATAAATGCTATTTTGGCCTCTGATACAGCAAGTAATGCTACTCCATTACTGCAGTCCCAGACACCTCTTGCTCGTTAACTGTTGTTCTTCATTAGAATGCATAGCTAAGAATTTTTTTAAATTAAAAAAAAAAAAACCTACTGGCAGTGGGAGAAGGATATAGAAGGAAAGTTTCAGATCTGCCAGGAAGAAGGAGCATCCATGTGCTGAACTCTGCCCTGAGCTCTTACAGAAGTCCAAAGTTACATAATGCCCAAGGCATTATTTATGACAGTGTTCAGAGAAAGTTGGCAAAGAGAAAATAATTGATCCAACAAAGTTTACCTGTTTTTCAGGATTTCTTTGGGGGTCTTAGCTACTCTGGACAAATGTGGTTGTTGAGGTTTTTCTGTACATGGCTGAGATGTCTCCAGGTTGTCCTGGGGCAGACCATAGGTATAATGTTGCTCCTCTGTGCTGGTAGTTGGTAAAGCTATAAACATAAAAGACGTGATGTTAAAATAAATCATATGAAGTAGAGGTCTTTTTCTGTTTTTTCCCTCCAGGGTGATATATTCAGGAACGTTGAAAATACTCACTTTCAGTAGGCAATTGACAAATAGATGGGGAAGAATAAAAGTTTAATTTTTTCCTTAAAAAATTTTGCTTTTTTCAAAAAAGCTTTTTTTTCTGCCTAAATATTAACTTTAAATCTGTTCTCTGATAATAACTTTAAAAGACTGTAAAAAGGTCAAATGAAGGACAAAACATGGGAAGAATATTCTGGAGGTAATTAAAAATGTGTATGTGTGACATTTGGGGAAAAGGCTTAGTGGTGGACTTAGCAGGGCTGGGATAATGTTTTTGCATTTTATGATCTTAAAGGCCTTTTCCATCCCAAATTATTCAATGAGTCTAAAAGCAAAACAGGAAAAAACAAGAGCATTCGAGAGATGATGCTGTCATTCCAGGACAGATTAATCAGGGAACCAGGAGGCATCATCAAATGGGCTTCACCAAGATGTAGGTTTTGATGTTTCTCCTTTTTACTTGCAACACCAAATGTTTCTCAGTTCTGCAGTGCTTTGGCTGAGAATTCCTTTGCTCAGTGCATGTGGCAAGGCATAGCCTTGCTGCAAAAGAAAAGTACTCCAGTGGTCTTCCTAAGAAGCCAAGGAAAGATAATTACATGTCTGGAAAACAATTCCCAGCCAATTGGGTCAGAATTCTTTAAATGCCTTTGTGCCTGGGGGTCTTCATGTCCAGACCTACCCCTTGGTGGCTCCAGCACATCCTCAAATGTGCGACCACCACTGTGGGACCACTGCAGAGTGAACTGCTTATTTTTCAACAGACCAGCTGTCGCCATCCTGGGCTTCATTTCGAATTTTTTTGCTTTTTTCTTAGTACAACTGAATTCCCCAGATCCCAAGATCCCAACATGGTGCAGAGACACTGCTTGTGGTGTATCAGATTTAGGGACAAAGGATGATATGCTCAGGGCAGCAGCAGGCAGAGAAATCCTGTGATAGTGACAGGCTTTCAGAACTGATGGGGTTGGAAGGGTCTTGTCTTGTGTTTTGAACTAGGTTTCCACATATTGTCATATGAATACTTTATAGTGAGACCAGCCTGTTTTACAGCCAGGTGTTTGGATATTGATTTGTACCTGTGACTGCTCTCCACTCCTTCAGCCTGTCCAGCCTTAGCTCAGTGTCATCTCAGGTGAGTAAGAAGTGCTCCAGCTTTGCTCTCATCTTCCCTCTCCATCATCCCTGTCCTTTCGTTTGCAAGGTGTCAGCACAAAAGAGTGCCAGTGCTGGTGTGTTGTCTGTTGCTGGTGTCACAGGTGATGAAGACGCTCTCCTCATCCAACCTGGCAGCATGGATGCTCATACTTACTTTTGGATGAAATCCTGTCCACTGGGGGAACCACATGAGGGAAGGAAGAAGCATTCTTCTCCCTACCACATGCAAAACCAAAATTAGATTAAAAAGCTGAAGAATTACTTAGAGGATCCTTTTTTGCTGATTCATAGTTGTTTTCAAGAGCAAGGACAGTTCATTTTGTCACTTTCTGAGCTTTGCTTACAATTTCTGCATCTCATTATAGTGGAAAAACATCTTTAAAATGCTTTTTCACATATATGCGTGTGCATGCTTTTGAGATCAATGGTTGTTCTGGGTTTGGTTTTTCAGTGAATTTTCTCCAACCTGCTATCTGGAAGAAGGACAATGCGTTTTCTGAAAGACAAATGGGGGCAATCAGAAAGCAGCTCCTTCCTCCCCGGAACCCAGGAGCGGGACTGCGCAAAACCCCAGCCAAACCTCTGGGGTAGCCCCCCTAATCTTTTTTTCATGGTATCACCTGAAACCCACCCCCAGCCAGAGCTTTTTCAATGGAATGTTGTGACACCCAACTACATCTTTTGCCTTCTGATTGTCCCCATTTGTCTTTCAGGCAATGCATAGGCCTTCTTCCAGATAGCAGGTGGGAGAAAATTCATGAAAAACCAAACCCAGAACAATGGTGCAGTTGCAAAAACGAACTTGAAGTCTTGAACCAGGATTATTCTCAGAATCACTGTTGGCACCAATGTCACTGTGCTGGGACATGTCTTAGCCAGGGTGGCAGAAGAGTAACACTGACATTTTATGGTGGCAAGTGTGAAGCATGAGGAATGAAAATGGAAACCTTCCGTTCAAAAAAAAGCATATCTGGTAGAAAAGGATGCTTTGAGACCTCTCACCAGAAAGCTATGTAGAAATTGCTGTTTGTGTTGAATTCTTACCTGGATCATCAGGGACACTGATGCCGGCAGAAGAGAGGAGAAAGTATGATATTTTATTCTTAATACTATTCACCACAGCACATCAGGCAGAGAGACTTCTGTGAGCACTGCACAGTTTTCTCTCTGGATCTCCTGCAGCATGCTGAACTTAGTATGCTCTTTACATTCCTTTTGGGAATTTGCTGATCAAATCATGGGTTCATACTTCAGAAAAAGCACACTTGATAGCAAAATTCATCCTTGCTCCAAGATGTTGAAGTATTTGGGTGGCATTTCATTCCCACAGAGTGTAAACTCTTTGCAGCTGGGATAATATTACAAGGATTGGGATACTATCAGTAGGAGAGTGTCGCATAACAAAATCCTGCTTCTCGGGGTTTAAAAATACTGGAACAACACAAATAAAATTAATAGGGAGTAATCAGTGAGCCCCTGTGAGAAAAAACACTTGCACTTTATGGTCTCATCTTCAGGAAATGAGATGTGAAGTGAATTATAGAAAGTATGAAGTGTGTAGTCTCTGCCCAGCTGTCTTGACCCACTCCATGGCCCCATCACATCTGGCACTGCACTCACAAAACTGAGACTCTTCTCCCACCACAGAATTTCCAGGTGTGGGTCTGAGATCTCTTGCACCTGGCATTTTACCTGTTGTTTCTAGGATGCTGCAGCAGCCCCATTATGTAGCTCTTGGCTGGTTTGCTCCCTCACTGTAGCAGTATAGCCAACACCAAGTAGCTCTCTGGCAAGAAGCAGAAGGGGAAGTTAGGCAACTTGGCTTCCCTTCCTCAGAAGAGCACACACAGTTCCTGCCTGTATTTAGGCCCTCTGCAGTGAGCCCAATGCAACATTCATATCCCAGCTGGTGTATGCACGAGGATAAGCAGACACTGTCTTCATAGGGAGGTTGATCAGAGGTCTTGTGGATGCTGCAAGGCCCAGCAGAGTGGCTGAGAATCACAGATTCAATGGCAAAGCCCATCTGCAGAGAAGTCAACACTGGCTTGTCTGGGCTCACCCCTCTCAAAATCACAGAGGCTAATATGCACAGAAAGGAATACAAATCTGCTGAAAATTAATCCCAAGGTGAACAGGCAAGTGCCAAATGTTCCTGACGAATGTTGTTGATGTCATGACATTATGTAAGCTAGCAAGTGATTCTTATCCCATGGTTTTGTTTTGCCAGTATTCAAATTTGCATAGCAGCTTTGAATCACATAGACAATTGAACAGTTTTGGCTTTGCAGACAGATTGTAAAGTTTCACAGAAGGCATTCTGACCTCTTCTCTCTGCAAAGGCTGCTTTTCTCCTTAGACATTCCAGCAGTGGTCCCAGTAGTCATCTCTATGTTTTCATTCTTGCAAATATATATCCTCTCATCATTTCTCTCCTTTGCCCTATTTTTTCACGAGTATCTCTGCCTTCAAAGGCATACCTGGACACTTTTCTTGTTTCTCTGCATCTGCTTTAGCAATTTGTTTTCTTCCTCCTTTTCCTCATATGAATGTAATTCCATGAATTGCTGGAGGACACATTAGTGTCCTCTGCTTTACAGCAGCATAAATTTAGACAAGAATTTGAATTGTACTGAAGACAGCTTAAAAGCCTATACATTGTCTGTGTTCTTTTCTTGCCTCTGCCCCTCTTGTCTGCTTTGGCGTTTGCTGTTTTCAAATGGGCCAGATTTGCACCAGAGAATGTTTTGTTTTCCTGGAGAAGGCAAATAGTTCAGAAAAGTCAACATTTTTCTGAGAAGACATTCTGCATCTTAAAGATATTGTATAATCAATGGAGACATGAAAAAGCATGCAAAATTTGCAAGGAGCCATAGATTTTAAGAACATCAAAATATATTGTGTTTGATTCCCAAGAGGAGCCCTTATTTGTGTGAAAAGGGATCCTGTAATTTTATTATCTCGTAGTAATTCTCCTGTCTTCCATTTCATACCTTTAAAAAGGTAGGAGGATATAAGCAAATCTGTTCATTTGCAGTTATGTTTTGTTTTGGTGGTTTAATTTAAGTGGCTTTGAAATGCCAATTGAAATTAGTGTGAAAAAGCTGTAACATTGTAGAGATAGTTTTGAAGAGGAAAAGGTCCTTTCCACATTACCAGCTTTAGTAGGGAATTTCCTTGTTTGTTCTGAGATAATCTTTACATTATGCCTCCATTGTTAAATATTTAAGGACCCAGGCTGCAAAGAATTGATTAAAAAATTTGGCAATTTATGTGTGCCATTAAACTTCATTTTTGCTGTAACATAGCTTGCTAATTTGTTATGATGTCTTTGATTTAGTAGCCATTGTCAGAAGCATTAGAGGAAAAGGTAAACTTTAAGCTCGTTGACTTGATTACTAAGTTGATTTATTCCTTCTTTTGACCAGTTTACACCCATAGTTATAGCAAGAGCTATAACTGCTATGTAGTCAATACTTCAGTTTCCCCTGTACTAGGAAATACTTTAGGCCAGGCATTTTTGTGATCAAAGCTTTCTGAACAAATGTTGCAGCACTATAACAATTACCTCAATTTTATTTTTTAAAATTAATTCAGTACTTGTGAGCTACTTTCCAGAAACAATCACACATATTAGGTCCATATCAATAATTTATTCTCCTTATTAGAAACTATGAGGACCTTAGAGAGAATTGTAGATGTGAGGGTTTAAAATCTACCATTCCCTCAGAGAGACCATGGGGAGGGCACACATACTGTGAACAAGGCTTGGGGAAAAGGGGCTTATTTTATAGACATAGAGTTAGATGTATACAGTTGAAAATTGCCTCTTTGCCCAAAGTAAAAATAGATTTGTTTCCAGTTTTTTGGAGTTCACATATGTAAGAGTAATTTAATCTGGAAAAGAGAATTTCAAAACTCAATATTTATGAATTTTAAATATGTATCTAGAAGTACTCCTAATAGATGTGGTGGGGTTTTTCTCCAGCAAAAATTGTTACAAAATACTGCATGACTGCATTTATAAGTGTTTAACAGAAGGCTAATTGTTGATAGGTCTTTTTATGCCACAGGTGCTACAAGCAACCTAGCCAAATGAAAACCCAGTGTGGGTCAAAAAGAACCAAACCCTTCTGGATTTAAGGACAGGTCAGTGAATGACTGTGGATTCACTGTGTCTTGCAGAACCACAAAGGAAAAACTGCATCATTTTGGTTTTTTGCCCAGGATGTTGTTAGTGCCTATATAAGACTGTAATTCTTTAATATAATATCTGTTTTTTCGCTATGCTTTATATGTATATTTAGCCTATCATATATCTATTTGTTCCATTATTTCATAGTAATAACTACTTGAACACTAGAAAAGTAGAGATTGATAAATGTGCTGGAGTTGGTGAGTGGGGAAAACTGTGAATGGGGTCTAATGCAGGCATCCAAATTGCAGTTTGAAGTACCTGTGAGAAAGTCACTACTAGATGTTTCCACACAAAAAGATATGCAAATCATTCTGACTTGCTGATCTGGTCTATAAAAGCTGGACTCTCTTGCAGCAACTTTGGCGATCTCACTTAGGAGTGGAAGTACTGCTAGGATCTCACAATTCCTGAGGAAGTTCTCCAAATCATTGCTGCAACAGGGGTGAAGCGATACGCGGAATAAACAGACTCCACAACTAGGTTTAGTTATGGAGTGGGCGTGTATGTCAGCGCCTGGCACAAGCGAGATAGCTCTCGTGAAAACTTGTGCCCCGAGCCTCGGGCTGTCCCACAGCTTTATTCACAAAGGTATTCCATAGGTAAGAGATTGCACAACTTTTCCATGCATATTCAGCCCCTGGCCCGGCCTGTCCTCGCCTCGTATGGTGATCAGGTCCACGCCCTTCTGGGCATGCCTTGTTTGTTGTGGTGGTCTCACAGGGGTCTCTGGTGGTCTCTGAGGCTGAAGATTTGTGATCTTCCTCGTGGTCAAACTTTTGAACCTTTTCTCCTTTCTGCATGCGCTTCTTGGTCCCTCGGTCCTTATCTGGGTATTCCGTGGTCTTAATGAGCTTGGAGACAGAGGGGTTTCTTTATCTGGGCTTTTTGTATCTCTTGATCTTCTCTTGGTATTGTTTTCTATGCAAGAAGCCTCAGAAATTTGTATTTTCCTATGCCCTTTGTACCATGGAAGGGGTTTCTTAAGTAAAAAGGTTAAACTTCAACCCAGATTTCTACAGACTAAACTTTAAATGCTCAATTCATATTGCTATTTCAAGCAAACTCCAAAATCCCTATTTCAGGGGCTCCCCAGCAACTGTGAATCTGGATGATGGTAACATATTAGAGCAATTGGTGATGTATCTTTCTCAATCACTATTCTCTTTCTCATATAGTTATGACCAGGTATCTTGCTTTTTTTGTTTGCTGCTGAAATAATGGTGTTTTGAAGGTGTGTAGGCTGAGCCTAATTTAGGCATTTAACATGCAGATGACAGGCTGGCTCTTTGATGTACACACTTCTCTCTGTGGACTAGCTAAGCCTCTACTTCTCTACATCAAAGGAGATTTTTCTCCCCTGACATGGTATTTCTCACCACTGGCCTTTTCACTTGTTGCTATAGCTGGGAGGGAGGTATATTATCCATTTCAAAAAATGAAGAAAGCAGGCTCTGCTGCAAATCTGCTTTGGTGACTTGATCTAGGGGTGTCCCACTCCTGGTTGAGGGCAGATGCTCTCACAGATGCCATGGTATATCATATCCCTCTGCAAGCAGCCCTTTTAATTATAGAATATTTATTAAGCTAAACTTCTTTAAGAAAAGTTTTGGGCAAATAATTAGAATCAGAATACCTGTACTGAAGAAAATCAGAAAAATAACCCAAGCTTGCACAGATACTTGAAACTTCCCCCGTGGCCCTCAGGTCCTGAAACACCAATTTCACTTCATGACCCCAAGTGTGCTGCAGAGAGTAGCCCTCTCTGTGGGCTCCTCACTTCCATTTATATTCTGGAATTCCATTGCTTTTAGAGTGCTGCCATGTTTCGAATGCACCTGATTTGATGTTCTTGTCCTGGTGAACCTTTTATTTTCTCTGTGTCAGCATCCAGAAGATGTTGAAGATATTTCTGGACATTTGTATATACTACTTGAATTGATAGGGATCCCAAGGGCCACAGGACCAGAGGCATAAATGGGCAAGTTTTAGACTGGATATTAGGGAGTTGAGAAGCAAGAAACACAAGAAAAGGCCTCCTAGGAGGTGATCTATGCCTCAAGCCTGTCATTTTAGGAAGCATTTAAATAATGACATTAATAACATGCTTGAACTTGTAATCAGACCTGAAGTGGCCAGTTGGTCAGGTCACTTCCAACTGAAAACACTTGGTTCCATTCCATTCCATTCCATTCCATTCCATTCCATTCCATTCAATTCCATTCCATGCATGGCCTGCCATAGATAATGTTAGGAAAAGCATTATTCGTACCTTTTCTTTCTCTTAATTCTGAAGTGGTGTTTGTCTTGGTTTGAAAGACAGGTACCTGCCAGCAAAAGCTGGAATCTCCCTTTGAATAGAGAATGTAAACCCCCTCCCTCAGATTATTATAATTTTGCAATTGAAGGCTCTCAGGCAAAGATTTGGGAGTGGGAATAACAGTTCTTTACTAGGAATATTAGACAAAGCAAAGGCAAATACAAATGTAATAGCACTAAGAGACAAGCAAAAAAACAAGAAACAACAAAACCTCAGAAAATGCCCTGACAGAGTCAGGGATGTGACCTGACACCCTGGGTATCAGGGCGGTGAAAGCAGTCCAGATGAAATCCTCCTTGAGCAGTGAATACAGTTCTATGAAGTGAGATAGTCCTGTATGAGAGTCCAATGGTGAAGAAAAATGTGTTCAGTCTTCCTCTGGAGAGAAATCCAGTAGAGAAAGAGAAAACAAGCAGGGTCCCCTGGTACTCCAGTCCTTTCGGAGCGGTGTCCTCGGACCAAACTGCTGCTCACTGCTGTTCCACCCGGAGAAACCTGCTGCCTCCTTTGTTTAAGTCAAGTATCCATAAAGTACCCAGCCATCAGTTACCTAGCAAACCACCAGGAAAAAAATTCCACAAACACAAAAGAAACAGATACAACCCCCAACAGTGTTTCCAAAGAGCAGGCATGTTATTTTCCTATCAGTTACTGACTAGGGCCTCCTGACCAGGTTTCCCATTGGTAGGATTTAGGGTATTCTACCAACAACCACTGAAAAGCTCTGGGATGCAGAGTCCTTTCCAGAGACATTCTCTCAGCAAAAAGAATTACAAAATTATTATTGCATTGATGACTCCTTGGCAAGGTTTTCAGAAGGTTTTTTTTTTTGCTTAACTCAGTAAAGCCTGAAAAACCATTCCTGTTAACACTTTCTTGAGTCTCCCTGACATTTTCTTTAGTGCACTGTTGTTCTTACAGATGCATACATTTATATGATATTGCTCTTTTCTTATTCTTACACTTTAATGTTCTGTTCACCATCATGGTTGTCTGGTGATGACCGAGTATGTTTGCTGGCACTAAGAGCTTGATGCATTCCGTGGTTGACAGAAGGTAAAGCATTTAAGGTCTGTCTGAAAGCATTTCAGACACACCTTAAAAGCTGAACATGGTCCTCTATTTCCAACTTCAGAAGAGAGGCAGGGGAATCTTTAAATCTTAGGAATGAGATGGAAGCAAACAAGCAATTAACAAAACCACAGAGTGTGAGAGCACAGTGCTGAGCAGGCTGTGCTAGGGGCAAGGAAGGCTTTGGAGGAATTACTCTGCTCTCTCAGAAGTGCAGGCTCCTGCCAGCAGTCTTAGCTAGGGCTAAGTTCGAGAGAAACTAGTCAGAACAGTCATCATGAAAGAGCAGAAAGACTTGATATTGCCATCCTTACTAATGTGAAAAAGCAGTCTGGAAAAAAACCAGATTTTTTGACCTCTTCTTCTAATAGAAGTGAGAGACTTCTATTAGAAGAAAGATGGCTGAGAAATATCCCTTATGCCCTAGAAAACAATGGCTAGAAAACAATCACCCCTCAGAATCCTGACTATCATTATCTTCCAGATGCCAAAAATTAAGTGTCCCTTTCTCCTGCTTCTTCCACATTTATACCCTTCATGTTTACAGAAAAAGACTGGGAAACAATACTGAAATAAATCCTAGAAATCAGAAACTATGTGGCAAATATAATCACTACTGTATTTCTTTAGATAGTCTTTTGGTGGTTTGGATATCTAGCTCATAGGTTTTTATGTGTGCTTGGAATTAGCAATATGCCATTAGACACAGTATAAAAGAAACCCACGGAGAACTACTCAGAGTTTTTTTGTGCACAAAATGTTTGTGAGAAAACACACTGTAAAAACACAATTTGTTTTCAAAAGAATTTTTAGTGGAGAATGTTGATTTTTTAATCCAAAGTCAAGGTACAGTTTTCCCTCACAAAAATTTTTTAAAAGCTGAAAACATCCTTCATAAAACTAGATAAATCTGCACTGTGTTCTAGCATATTTGTGTTTACAAGAAAAATCCCATATCCTCTCATGCTGACCTTGGGGACATATGCCAAGTTCTCTAGAGAATCTAGAAACTTCTGTTCTGATTAGTTTTTAAAATGGGGTTTTGTAGTGCTAAAGTCTGGACAACAGGTCCAAGCCAGGGCTGACTTACAGATGAATCCTGTGCATTATATAACTAATACCACCTATGCTAGTTATTTAAAAATAGATAAACCTTGTTTACAGACTCACCAAACCACTTATGCTAGCTGTTTTAATGCCAAACTGGATGCTTTAGAGATTTCTGCATGATCTTGTGTAATTGTCTGCATGATATGCTAAGAAATGCTCCCAACCAGTATCACCAAATGTTTGTCCATGAGATATTTTAAGAATCCCTTCCAGCCATGGCCTGGACTCTGGTCAAGCCCTGGTCCAGGGAGTTTGGGATGTGTACCACCAGATGTTTCTGCACAGCAAGATATGCAAGTCATTCTGATTTTCTGATTTGGGTTTGTAAAAGCTGGACCCTCTTGCACCAACTTAGGAGTGGATGCACTGCTAGGACATCCCAATTCCTGGGAAAATTCTCCAAATCATCGCTGCAACAGGGGCTCCCCAGCAACTTGCAGATCCGGATGGTGGTAATGTATTAGAGCAATTGATGATGGAACTTTCTCAATCACTATTCTCTTTCTCATATATTAATTATTTGGTATCTTGCTTATTTTGTATGTTGCTGGAACTGGGTGCATAGCAAGCTTATTGTTTTATTAAATTTATAATTTTATTTCTGTGTTGCCTTGATATTAATAGTAAAAAAAAGCATTTTTTCCATTGGTGTATGTGTTCTTCCTATTGCACCATCATCTGGCAAAACAGGCATGTGTTATTGAAGGTTTTTGCTTAAATTCACTGTTTTATTCACTTCTTTTTGGCAGACCAGTGCTGAAGAAGCTATGCAGGGACATATGATGCAGAGAGAGGGATAGATATCTTGGAGGAAAAAGGAGATCAAGGTAAGAAAATCTGGGAAGACAAGGAGCAGCATCCACTCCCCCAAACACTGTTGTAGATGCTTACTGATACCTTTTTTTTGTGAATTGCTTGTGTTTGCAGACTGCCTGGACCATTACTCCAATCCCACCAATCTATGACACTACTGCAGCCCCTCTGCACAGCTAGGACAGTATTTCAATTCTAGTTCCCTCAATGAGCTGCTAATGTTGCTGTGACAATTATTCTGTAGCTTATTGAAAAGGGAAGAGTCACAGTTAATTAAAGGAAAATGAATATATGAAATATTTACATCTGACTTTTCTTTTGTTATTGCTAATCATTTTGTTTGTTTGTTTGTTTTTCCTTATAAGCAGCAAACAAAATGCTCTGTCTGTGAAAGAACATATTGGATTTCTATGTCAGGGCTGCTTTTTATAATTAGTTCATAGTCATAGGGAAAAAGATATTTATAAATCCAACCTCCACAAAAGAACAGCACAGAGGATCAGCTGAAGCCAAACATATTTGCATTATGTAATCGTAAAATGCTCCTACTGAAATGTTTTATTGATTGCTCAATAATGAAGGAACAAGACTAAGTTTCCAAAAATGCAGCACCAAATCTATATGGACAGATAAATATAATTGATTCCTTTCATTGTGGAGTGTTAACATAGAAAAATATTAGGTTATCTGCAAGGAGCAGTCTGAATGCTCAGATTGGTATTCAGTAAAAGCTTTGTATGGTACCAGCACTTCAAGGTGGCTGTTTCATATTTTCAGTCTTATCTGTCAACAGCTCTGCATAATCCTCAGTGGGCTGATCAATAAGAGCCAAAGGTATTGTGTTACAGTGTGATAATTCCTCAGAAAAGGTAGTGTGTGTTTAAGCTTCTTTGGTAGCATTGATGTCAGTGGGCAAACCAAGAGGTAGTAATTATCCCTCCCTCAAACAATGATTATTTAAAAGTTCTCATGGATTGGCAATATGCAAAGCACAGAGCTTGTGGAGGTGAGTGGCTGAGGAGTAGGTACCTGGCACAGTCCCTTTAGCTCCAACATTCCCCATCGTGGCCAGGGAGATTTCTGGCCTGCATCGTCACAATTCCCTGTGGTGGGGGAAGAAACCTGACTCCACACTGACTTTTGATGTGCATCATGGGTTCACATGCTGCTTCAAGGACTGTCACCAAGCACATTGTAATGCCCAGCACCAAGGGTTGTGATCTGCATCCTCTGGGGTCTCAGTCTTCAGAGTTGGCACGGCAGTGCATAATAGAGGAAGTGAGTTCATGCTTGGCCTCCCTTGCACAAGTGCTTTTGTGGGCCAGCAAACACTGCTGCCAGTGATTTGCTGCCAGTACTGGTTTTCAACCCCAGAAAGGGTGCTTCTGAACCAGCTGTGTCTGAACTCATGCCCCTGTAACCATGAAGATGAGCGAACCAGCCCTGAAATTAATTTTGAACCTTCTCCTCTGAAAATCCTTATTCCATATACTTCTGCCAGTGTCCTAGATAACATTCCCCAGCAGTCAGGCACCGTGAGCTGGGGGGGATGATGCTTTGTGCCTTTTGCAGAGGTAAAATATTCACTTGCATTGATCCACCCATTGATTTTTCAGGCTTGTCTCAGTCATGTGACAAACTCCCCCATGAGAAATCATGAAATCCTCAGGTTCCCTTAGGAGCTGCAGTGTGCTGTAGTGCAAAGCATAGAGTTGCTGCTGAATGATAGATATCGTGAAATAAAGAGAACTCAGATTTGAATGTGTTGGCTTATTTTATGACATGAGACTTTATTTTTAAGAACTTTCAGGTTCCTCCATGCTTACTTAAGCAAAGGAGGCAGCTTTCCAGATAAAAATAAATTTATTCACTGCTGACCATAAAAAAAAAGGAATTAACAGCAAACCCAGTGCCAACATTTTTCAGACTGGGGTTCCAAACAAGAGCAGAGCAAGAGAGTCCAAATTCAGACAGTCAGCAGGGTAAGGGCAGCAAAATCCTTGTGCCAAGCAAAATATCACAACACTGTCCAGAGAAGCTTGGGGAAAAACTATACCATCTGGACAGAGTCAAGTTGTGCTGTCTGAAAGGAGACAGTTTAAAGAAAAATCCATTTCTGTACTCTCCAAAATACAAGATGGAGTGATTCTGGCACCTTGCTCCCAGCCAAGGCAAGGCAGCACCAGAAGACCTGGCCACCAGCCAGCGCTGGTGCAGAGAGAGGAAAGCCAGCTTCCTAGCCATGTAATTCCTCCTTCTTCCAACAACAGCATGAATCCCTTCTGGCATGCTGCTTCCCCATCCTTCAGGGTGAGAACTTTTAATCCTAAATCAGCTGATAGGGAAGATGAGGAGCTGAGCATTCTGCAACAGCAGGGAAGGATTTAATCCCTGGTGAGATTTCAGGTTTATATTAATTATTAATATTTATATTAATATCTTGTTGACACTGCACATTTTTTATCCCTTTTTTTGCTACCCTTTTTTGCAAGCTGTTTAGTTTAATTAAAGCTCCCCAGCATGGGTTTCCCCCTGAAAGTATTTAGTGATGCCTTGAGGTCTTTTAGCGAGCCAAATATTAATTTCTCTAAATTAAGCTGGGTGCCTGCCTGCTCTTTTGCCTCAGGGAATGGGGGGTTTCTGTGCTCTCCCGACCTATAATTCACTCCCTATCCCTCTGCTGACAGACATGGCAACATAAAACCTTCATCTGTTCCTTGGTGCCCAAGGTCTGCACCCAGAGGTGCCAAGGGATAAGCTACAAATTTTCCAGAAGAGAGAAGACATTTTAATATACAAATCTTCTCCTAAGAAGATGTGATGTGGCCAAACACCCAAGGGATAATCTGGTTTGTCTACCAGTTTTTCTTAGAAAGCAAACACACAAAGGAGAAACCTTGCTCTGAATTTATATATCTATTTACAGATTTAATACCAGCAAAGCTAGTGAGCAAGTGAGCACCCACCCCAAGGTCAGAGCCTGCCTGTTCGCTTCTCCCTGCCTCTTGTTTATGAAGTTTTCCTTACTCCCATATTTATAACTACCACTGAAAAAGAACAGCTGTCTCCTTCTGTGATTGAAATTCCAGAAAAAGCCTTTGATTCCTCAAAATCTAATAATCAATATGCTGGGATCGATTCCCTCCTCATCCTTCCTTGACAGTACATTTAAGAGAGGTCACAGCGTGCACCAGCAGGACACACAAGATTTGAGTGTGACTATTTGGTGTTTAGCAAAACTGAGGGAGAAGGAAAAAGAGATGAGTGGAGGAGCTAGTCAAGATCTGATATGAGGATCTGTTGGGGACACCGGGCCTCTCAACAGCAAACTGAACCAGAGCCTCAGAGGCATTTGAGTTAAGTAGGGTCTTGAATTTAATCTTTGATGAAGGCTGGACCTGGTATGCTAGAGGAAACTACCCTCTCTAGACCCAAATCTCAGATGGGAGACACTCAGACAAGTGTCTCCCAAGGAAGGAGGGAACCTTCCTGGAATGGAAATTCCCCTTCCTCCGAATTGTTATAACTTTGAAAATTATGGGGCTTCCAAGCAAAAATGTAGGAAAAAGGAATAACAGTTCTTTACCATAAAAAAAAAAAAAGGACAGAACAGAACAAACAGCACCACAGTAACAGACGCTTCCCAAACACCAAGCGCCCTTTGGTGCTGCTGTGACCACACCGGGCAGGGCGCGCCCGCAGCCCTGGTGAGGCCGCGGCTGCAGCGCACACTCTGTCCAGCAGGGGGCGCAGGGGGCTCAGGCGTGGCAGGGAGGCTGCAGCCCCTCACCCGCGGCCAGCAGGGGGAGCTCTGCTGCGAGCCCTCACGGGGGACCTTGGCGGGCTCAGACCAGATGGGGGAGGGGAATTGCCCCGAAAGGCCGGCGGCGCCAGCCTCTGTCAATCCTGCCCCTGGCCAAAGTCTCAGTCAACGGGGATGGTTGGGACCTCTCTCTGTCTTGTAAGCAGCGGTCACAGGCAAGAAAGCCCAGGACAAAACTGCTCAACAACTGTCTGCACTCCCAGCATGGACAGATTGCACACACATGGCAAAAAACTGCGACTCACTTGCCCTCCCCTCCTCCCAACCGTTCTGGTGATATGCCAAAGCCATCAGCTACTCTTTTGTTAACTCAATTACCTTGCCATCCATCCCTGAGGCATCATCTCCTCCTCCCAGTGTCTTTTCAGATGACAAATGGGAAAAAATTCACTGAGAAACCTAACCCACAAGAGGGGGACCAGCCGCTGAACTGCAGAAAGGAAACTGAGAGCAGTGATGCTGGGTGAGTGCCACTTCTGGGAAATAGTCTGTAGGGATCCTCTTCAAAACTCCATACAGGCCTCTGCTCCTGCCCCAAGGATTTAAAGCAACAGGTCTAAAAAAAAGGAGATGATTAAGGAATGAATGAATGAATGAATGAATGAATGAACGTACACTCAGGTTCCATCCCTAGCTAGAAAGTACACAGAGGTGTTGATTAGCTGTTGATTTGAAATGCTGTGATTGTGATCTAATTGAGAGTTGGGGGAAGACGTATTTTTGGCCACAAGAAGTCTGATTCTTAAATGGCAATCACTCTGCTTATGTCCATGAAAGGCTATGGATTTGCCGTAAAGGAGCTATAATATGGAAGGTCTAATCTAGTCTACACATGCATTTAGAACTTCTCATTTCGCGGGCTTCTCTTTGGGAACTTTAGCTCATCTCCAGAAAACCAGAGATGGGAGCAGCTTCATCATTAACTTAGGGATTGTCCTAATGAGATATTGGGTCAAAATCTTTTGAGATGCTTCAGATGGCCAGGCCATTGCACTGTCCCAGGGGCAAAACCAATTTACTGCTGTGTTTGCATACGTGGCAAGGGAAGGCTTTTCTGGCAGTGGTGAACTCCTGGTGCCTCACTCAACTGCTTGGACTCTTGTGTTTAAGGACATTGGCATCCACATAGGGTTACACTGAAAGGTTCCACTGTGAAAGCAAGAGTTTGCTGAAAACTGTCTCTACCTTCAGCTGTAGCATTTTACTCTTCTGTCTACGCAGTGCAAATTCATTAAAATTCATAGTCCAAATTCAAATTCATCCATTCATAGTCCCATATATGCCTTTTCCCAAAGCCGTGACATCACTGTCACCAAGCCATTACCATTTTGAAGAACTTTGTTGGGGTACTGACATTCCAAGTAAGGCTTTTGGTCATGCCTATGAAACTCGAGGGTGTTTTGCCCAGCCCACAGGCACCTGCTGGCTGCAGCAATCTGTGTACAAGCTTTGCTCACTCTTAAATTTCGTTTTTTGGCTTAATTTAGACTGATGGCTCAAGTAATGGCTTTTTTCAGGAAGCCTTGAAAAGCTCTGTGAGCAATGACAGCACAAGGGGGAGAGAGCCCAAAAGAAAGGTATATACTACAGAAAACCTAAGAGCAAAAAGTGACACAGCTCTATCTCTTTATAATGAAGAAAAAATTAATTAAAATACTTGTAAGCCTAGAAAGAGCAGTTTCAAATTTAATTACCTATTTTGCCATAAAATGAGGAAGCAATATTTTGCAAAGGCTGAAGAGCTGTGTAGGCACCTGCTTACTGGGTATGTGGCAGTCTGTTTTGAAAATAGAAGGAAAATTCCTCTAATACCTTCTTATGTGAGAGAGCTTTCTGCCTGTTTTTTATTTGCTGCTGCTGGGCTGCCATTATTTTAAGGCATCCTGCCGTGCAGGAGAAAAGGCTCAGATTTGTCAAAGTGGTGATGGCAAAGCCTAACATGGCCGTGCTGAAGCCTATTTGTGCTCCTTAATGTTTCAGAGGTTTCCACATGAAGTGAATCACGCCAGAATAATAATGCCACATCTTGCAATTCATTCTCATCAGTTTTAATGAAGATAAAGGGGCTCACTTTTTTAATCCATTTGTGCTTAACAAATTAAACATGCTGCTGAATGGTGCATGTGTACAGAATATTTGTCCATATAATGTTCATTCAGGTGGCAAAATTAACTAACCTTGTTCCATATATTTTTATTTTTGAAATTCACCCTGTGAATTTTCTGCCTTAAGATGGCCTCACAGCTATACAGTTGGTTCTGATCTTGCTCCCTGCTTATTTGAAGTTACTGTTAAAAATTTTACTCCTATTTTTGATGTTGAAGCATCACTTTGCTTTGAGAAAGTATTTTTGGAGTCCAACAGCCAGAGGAAGTGAGTGAGAGGGAGCAGAGGTCAGGCGAAAACCTCATAGGAAAATCTCCCTCATTTGCTGCTGCAGCAAAATCCAGCACCAATCAACAGATCTCACCTACAGGCAGTTCCCCATCTCCTTCCTGAAGCTTCATTTCATGGCCCTGAACCTACTGGTTGCCACCAGAGTGCAGCAGCCACTTGGGAGAGTGTAAACTTCCCACTGTGCCAGGAAGTTGGCAGGTTGCTCAGGTTTGTTACCAGGAGATGCTATGGAGAAACTTAGGGATGACACCAACTTTGCCTCAAGAAACACAAAGAAAAGCAAGCAATATCTGTTACATTAAACACCTTCATTCTGTAAACCACTGAAAAGAATAAGTTAATAAATACAAGACAGAAGGTCAATTAACACTTTAACAAGATTTGTTTCTACAATAACTGTCTCCAACAAATAGCCAGGGAAGAGTTCCAAATACTTGGTTGTCTGGACCTGTGACTTTGGATAAAACATAAAGCAGAAGTGGAGAAACCAATGGGCAACAACTTTTGAGCTGTGCTGGGAAATCATATTTACTACTGCAATCTGGGCAGGAAGGCAGGCTGTGCACAGGCAGCAGCAAGAGGACTATCCAGATGTGTCCCCAGAGAAGTTGTGCAATGGAATATGTACAGTTGCCATGATGTCAATCCCTGCTTACTTTTTTCTGACACAGGGAATGAATGGCTATAGGAACCACCGGGTGATAACTTGGTTTTGGCACTAAGCAATGCCACGTAACTCAACATGGATCTCTCTATAATAACTTTTGACTTCTAGACACTCAATGATGCCAAAAATGCTATTTTTTCTTTCTTTTTCTTTAAAGAAAAGGAGACTTCCCTAACTCAGCTGTTTGTTAACTTGGAGAGTGACCCAAATATCTCCTGGAAGACAGGAGACAGAGAAAGACTCATAGAACATCCTGAGTTGGAAGGGACCTACAAGGGTGATCAAGTCCAACTCCTGACTCTGTGCAGGGAACAAGCCCAAAACCCCACCATAGACCTGAGAGTATTGTCCAAAACTTCTGAAAATCTGTCAGACTTGGTGCTGTCTGAAGAGAATGGTTCCCTGGGGAGCCTCTTTCAGTGCTCAAATGCCCTCTGAGTGAAAAACCTTTTCCTGACTTTTAAACCAAACATCACCTGACTCAGCTTCAGTCCATTCCCTTGAGTCCTCTCGTTGATCCCCAGGAAGAAGAGTTCAGTGCCCCTCCTCTTCCCCTTGTGTGGAAGCTGTAGACTGCAATGATGTCTCCTGTCAGTCTCATCCAGGCTGAAGAAGTTAAGTGACCTCAGCTGCTCCTCATACAGCTTCTCTTCCAGACCTTTCACCATTCTCATGCACCTCCTGAGGATGCTCAAAAGACTTGAACAGCTCAGCTTTTATTTTCTTTTGTTATGAAGGGCATATCCTATATTCTTGAAGACAAAACAGTATATGCAAGTGTCAAAAAGGAGAAATTAGAACACTGACTCCAGAAAATGCAGTTTTTCCCTCACCTTCTCTCTTTTTCTTGTAGCTTTGTTGCTGAAGAAAGATGAGCACAGTCGGTGGTAATAACAGTCACTCAAAACCTTGGACCAGGTGTATCATCATCTGTCTGTCCCAAATATTTCAAGGTTTGTTTTGGTCATGGACTTGCAGCAGTTGATTAAAAAAGGCCCTGATTGGGCTGGCAGAGATAAGCTGCTACCTACATGAGGCAGAAGAGGAGGCACAAGAGGAGAAAGGACAGGCAGGTGAGCAACTGGACCACAAGTGTCCCACTAATTGACTTCAAATATTGAAACATATTCAAGGGCACTGACTTACAGCAATTTACACTTATTTGTAGGGGATATCTTGAAACACCATCCATTAGCAACACAGACAGATCTGCAATTAGGATACAGAGGTGGGCACTCTGGCATCACAGGGTGAATTAAAAAAAAAAATCAACACCCTATTGAACAAGGACAGATTTGTGTGGCCACAAGGAATCTTTAGCTTGATCTTTTCTTTTTTTTCTTAATTACTCCATAAAACAGTGAATATCTTATTTCATTCCCAGATATATTTTTATTCCCACTGTGAGGGCCCAAATTAATGAATCCCAGCAGCCTTTTCTGTTGTGCTGCTTTGTGTTGTCATTATAATATCACTGCCAATTTACCCTTTTAAATGCCAAAGTTGTACGTCTTGAAAAAAAAAATTGCAACTTTGTCTGGGAGGAGGCCCAAGTCAGAGTCATCTAAGAAAAGTCTGTTAATCTCTTCTTTCTCCAGAGTGAAATCCACAGCAATTGAATTGCATTGCCACCTGCACTTCTCCCTCTGTTTTGATGCAGAGTTTACAGAAATACTGTCAACAATAACACAATTGGAATAGTTATTTGCTGCCAGATCCTCGACTCTCCTGACAACAATGTGCCAGTGTGGACACTGAATGGCATCTCTAGAATCAGCTTTAACACATTCATAGTGGCATCTCCTGGAAGCTCTGGGACAGCTCAGGACAACTTTTCTAGGAAGCGCCACAGACATTATCAACTCAGTAAAGATGTCTCTATGAAGAGGAGCCATGGAAGAGAAGTATTTTATGAGAATTTTGGAGTGAAAATACTCTCCCATATTTTCACTTAAAAAATATCTTAAAGCAGTGTCAAATGTAGTTGCTGTAAATGTTAGAGAGGGAAGTTAGGAAAAAGAGACCATCACAAAGACATTCCCTACAGGTAACCAAACAGTACACTGGCTGTATCTTGTGAAGAAGAGTGTTTAAAATAAAAACAATTTCTGTATTTTGTATTATACAGAGCAGGTGTTTGCACTGTGATTGGGCTAAAGAAAAAAAGGGAAATGTAAGCGATTTGCAGGTGGGTACAGCAGACTTTTCTGGGGGCAAGAGTTGCTATTCAAAGTCAGTGATAAATAACTCCTGATTGGAAGATAACAGAGAACATACAGGACTGGAGATAAAATTCAGTTTCGGACAGAAGGTGACACATCAACCCCATATGGGTATTATGAAATTATGGTAAGAACGAGGACTATGTTTGTCCGTCATCCCTGGGGAGAAAAAGATTGGAGAAAAAAGATCAAAGCCAAGATGTCTCTTTGTACTGTAAGAATCTCCATTTTAGACCCTCTGCCATCCACAGGATATTATTTGTTTTGGCAGAAGAGGACCAGGACTCGTAATGAAAAAAAAATTCCTACTTGATTAATCTGTCCAGAGAATCAATTGTTCATCTCCTGAATATGTGAGAGCCTGAAGGGGCAGGGAGGTCTTCAGAATGAGAGGAAGATTTATCACTTAAAGGTGAGCATTGCCCTGAAGACGGTGTAAGGACCTGAGATTAGCACAAGAAAAGAAACGGAGAAAGTTGAAATACATGTGAAAACAAATGTTTTAGAAAGATTGGGAAGATCAAGAAGAGAAGACAAAGTGAAAAATGCAATTGTGGAGGAGATGATGAAGCATAAATGGCTTTCAGAGAATAGGAAGCTCCAGTGGGTGGATCAGATGGTCACGACAGAAAAGTAAAAACAGCCAAAACAAGTGATGAGGGGGGACCTCTGATCTTCCAAGAGCACCAGGTTATTCACTGGAGGATTGAGATGCTTTGAACAAGGGATACAGTCAGAAAAGTGTTGAAAGGGGTCAGAAAGGAGAAAGAGATGACGTCAAAGGCCAAAGAAAAATGACACACAGTATGGTGCTGGTGGAGACCAAAGTGGGATGTGTTTCATGTGGAGGGAATTTCCATTAAAGCAAGGAGTGGCAAATTTTAACAAACCGATGTATAACTTAGATGGGGGAAAGGGCAATGCCACAAGTCTTGGATTTACTCTCTTCTGGTCCTCTGTTTTCCCAAGCAGCCATGACAGTTATCCTGGAGGCTTAACATTACTGCACTCTTTATGGCCATTGCAATGAAAAACTGCTGGAGTTTTCAAGAAGCTGTCCTGCCATCATCCTGTAATGAGACATTTTTAAAAATGTTGATTTTCTGTCTGATAATTTTATCCAGGCTTAATTAAAAGCAACCACAGAGAGCAAGAGACTCAGAGAGAAGATGAGAGGGAGGAAAAATAAAATTATTTGGCCTCACATTCCAGGGACCCAAGCACAATTTGGCAACTAACTGAGGCTCATGAGAGATTTAAATTTTTTTTTTCTTTCTAAATTATAAGTACTGAGTTTATAATTATAGAGATACAGATCCTTGGCATTGTCATTTCCAGCAAGTCTCATTACTTATCTTGCAGTAAGTACATGGCTGTTAATACTAATTCCATAATGGCAGTGGAGCAGTGAAGTCAAATTTAATAGTTCCTCAGTTAATCATTAAAATTAGCCTATCTCTGTGGATACTGGATCTTCTAATATTTCCATGCAATGCCATTGTGGGTAATAAATGAGATGGCAAAAGGGGCTTTTTAACGTGCTATCACCCCGTGGAGGCCAATAAGACTACCTCGATCCTGGCTCAGAAATGTTGGAGTGGGCTGTGCAAGCCAATTCCTCTCTGCAGTAGTTCACGGGACAAAATCTATTTTGACATATCCACAAGATATGCAAAGGTCAAAGATGGAAAAGCAAATACAAGATAGCCAGAGCACATAGCATGTGTCTCAGTTTAGAGACAAATTTAGGAGAAAAACACTCTGGAATGAGTGTTTTCTCTAAAGAGAAGGGCTTCAGTAATCCCCTTTTTGTGCCAATGAAAGAAATGAATACCAGTAGGTGAAAGTGAAAAAAACCCCAACTGTTTATTAACAAACAAGGTGCCTGCACAGCACAGGAAAAAAGATGGAATAAATGCTAGATATTGAACTTTCAGAACCTTATCCCCCCTGCCCCCACCCGCAGCAGAACAAAAAACTAAAAATGCCCAGGGAAGAAAAACATGCTGGCTGCTGTGTGGTGGGGAAGGCAAAAGGGTGGCCTTCTCTTTGTCTCAGGGAAGGAAAAAAGGCGTCCATGCAGCAGCCCAGGCAAAACAGATGGGAGCCTGTTGAATTTCTGGCATTGGTCTCCTCCTCATAGCAGACGAAGCTGGTGGATTTTGGTGTCCTTTCTCTTGCTAGTTCAGCTTTTCCCAAGGTCTCAGGCTGGCTGGAGCAGCCCCCGCCTGTCCCCCTGCAGATCCCGGTGAACGGCCTCGACGACCACCCAACTTCGGACTAAAACCAAGACAAACAAGGAGGAGAAAACAAAACAGAAGCTACTGAAAGGATTGCCAGTGCAGCTTCCAAGCCAGGGAACGGAAAAAAGGAAACCTCTTGTTTAAGTTAGGAAGAAAACTACTCTAGTGAAGCAACAATCTATCATCCGTCAGCGCTGCACCCAGCACGCTCTGCAGAGAGTCTTTGAACAAAGCCCGCGCTGAGTAAAGCTACAGCAGCCATAAAGCAGGTGATTAGGGAATAGAGTATTATAGAGTAATACTGTGATGGCTGAACAGCACGCCTGTAAGGCCTCACAGACTCTGACTTGATCGGCCATACCCGTGAGAAAACCTGCCAGCTCTTCCTGAGAAAGGAATCCTGTAAGGGTGGAAAACAGCTAGTTCTGATGAGAAAAAATCCTAAGACTGTGACAGTTACTCACACCTGTATACACTATCCTTGATTGTAGAAGAGAAATATGCAAACAATATCTAAAAAGAGACATTAGCCGGCATGTCAGCACCTCTGGTGTGCTGACCTGACCAATCAAACAGGGAAGCAACCAGTTACTGACCAGTTAGGGATGGGCACGATACTTTTGTCAAACCCTCTATGAACTGGGAGATGGGAATAAACAGGTAGTTTTTTTTGTTGCTTGAAGAAATGTCTTGTCTCATTTCTATCTCTAACACGAGGTATTAGTGACAGAGTATCATCATAAAATCACCCCAAGACAGCATGCTAATAACTACATGGTAGGGAGAAGGAAAAGAATGGCCTTACAATGGTCAGGTTGAGCTGCACTGTGGTGAACTCCACCAGGCATAGATTCTTGCAAATTCTTTCTGGCTTCAGTCAGATTTTTTTTCAGTATTATTATTCAACATTTTTTATTTTCTTATTCCTGTATTGGATGCTTTTACCTACAAGATTAAATGCTTTGGTATGACTTAGAGATTAAAGCCACCTCAGAAACAGGGCAGGGAAATTTGGAATGGTTCAGTAAAGTGGAATGGTCTTATCAGCTTAATGAGGGAATTCTTGTTCATGAAGGCTTTCACCAGAAAAAAACCCCGGAAATAAGTATTTTATCATTGAAGAAACTGGATGGGCAACAATAAAAGAGAAAATTTTGTTCTTTATGAGTAGATGACTGGTGGGAGATTACAAATTTTTAAAAATAATCACCATCATCTCTTCTGAAATGTTGATTCTTAAAAGCTGCAGACAGATTTTCTTAAATAATGGGCTCTGCTTTCTAGAAGAAAACCACTGTGCTAAATGACTACTCATTTAATAAATTCTCTGCCTTTTAATTTGATTGCTTCTTCATGACCTCCTGACTTTAATACCATTGCCTTGATAAGGAATACTGAAGGAAGGGACGGAGAAAAGACTGAGGGATCTTAATGTGGGAAGAGATGGGATGGAGTTGAGCTTAAAGCATACAATAAACTGGAACCCAGGCAGTGCGTTACCGAGGCTGCTGTAGAGCTGAGCAGAGGAATGCAGTGTCAAGAAAGACCCAGGCAAATTGGCAGCTGTCAAATATGGGAGGGTCCTGAGAAATGAAGAATAGAGTAGTTGTATATCCCATGACTCAAAAATCCCAGGGATCTCCTATAGCATGTCTAGCCCCAGACATCTGATATTGGGATTGCTCTGCCTTTAGGATCAACAGTGCCAAGATTTATCCTTTGGACTTTGGGTGCCTGAAGCTGATCTTCTCTTGGTTAAATTGCATATCCTCAGACACCTTGACTCCATAACAAAATCTGGAAGAAAACATCTGTCATTTTTTGGTGTATATTGGACTGTACATTTTTTGTCTCTGAAGGATCCGTATCAACTCAGGCCATCCAAATGGTCTGTGTTGTTGAATCTGATGTCCTTTGCACAGAAGACAGCAGGAGAGATAAAATTCAATGAATATAATTTGTCCAAACTGGAACTCCAAATATTTTTTTAATGCTTTGACAGCAATTTCTTTAGGAGCAGATGAGTCAGTTTCTAGTCTGAGGATGAATATCTTTGTAATGAGATATGTGGTGATGCCTCTGGGGTTGAGAGAAAACCCTCCTACTCAAAGCTCCCATTGGTGAGGCTCCACAAGGCTTTGACCTCAAACAATAGTTAAGGGTGTTTTCTTTTGTGGCAAATTGCTATATCTTGTTCAAAGTCAGATGGTTAAGGGAAGGAATAGAACTGTTGTGTGAATCTCTTTGTAAAGACTACAAAGTCTTTAAATACAGACTTTACTTCTTGCTCTTTCATATTTTTATTTGAAGATTTACTTTTTCAACATTCAATCATTCTCTAAATCATTTCAGGGTGTCTCGTTTCAGCCCACCAATAGCTTTACATTTTCTTAAATGAAAATCTAGGAGAGCTTCCTAGAAACATTAAAGTTTTCTGGAACCTGATGTTTTCAAGTTTTCTCAGGGACTTTATCCAGAAGGGATGAAGTGCAGATAAATCTGTCAGCTGCTTTAAGATGCTCTGAATTAGTTTTGTCTTGCAGGACAGTTTCCAGCACATGTCAAGCTTGGTGTAAATTTCTGGTCTGTGGAGTCAGTGCATCTAAATCTTTCTTCCCAAATAAGCAAATATATATTTTTTTCCCCTGTGGGTTTCTTGAATGCATGTTGCTTGGATCTTGCTCTTTGCTAGCATCACAGGCCTCTGGAGCCTTCAGTCCACACTTCTTGAGTCCCCTGACCCCTACTAGCATGAGCCCAAGGGCTCTATAGAGAGGAGTGTCTTCGGGGAGTGCCATTTCATCATTTGGCCTCCTCCCTTCCTAGTTCTGCTACAGGCTCACACACCAAGTTTGAGGAACAGCTTTGACTGAAAACAAAGCTGAAAATTTAAAGGAAAGTGAGAAAGCATCCAATTCACCAGAGGGAAACTCTGCAATTAGTTTTTTTGAAGAGGTCTCCAATGAGCTGTAGATATATGGTGTAAGTGTTCAGGAAGTTGGTAGCCTGACAAGCAGAAAAACTGCTCTAGTCCAAGCTAGTGGGAAAGAGATTGGCCCATCTGTGAACAAATGCCATGGTCTGGGGGCTGTTCCTTTCCCATTCTCTTTTCTTAGGCTGTTTTTTTTCTTCCTCTTCTTCACTGTCATTTTTTAAAATGCCTAACAGCCTTTCTGTAAGAGAGAAATTGTTCAGAAAGCATGACTGGATTTAAAGCATTTCCACTATCTGCTTCTGATTTTTTTAATATTTCATAACTCACTGGAAACATGACTCTTACCTCATCCCCCCCCCCCTCCCAAAAAAAAAAGAAAAATCCATTCTTCAGTTCCCAGCTTTTAGTGAATGGAAGATAACATGCCACACTCACTCCAAGCAAAATATTTACTTCTTCTCCATATAGTTAATTACAGCTTTTTTCTCTATTGTCCAGGAGTCCCATACACTTGCTGCTAGTTTCTCATTGAAGCCTGCAACTGAGAAAATAATTTTTTATATTCATTAAGTGAAATCATTACACACTGCTCATCTTTCTAGACTTCAAGTCTTGTGTATTGTTGGTGCATTATAACATGCACTTTTGATTAATAAGACTGAGGAGTCTTGGGAAATTAGCTAAAGAAGTTGTAAATGCTACATTTCTGGAAATGTTGACTGGAGGGAGCTTTGAGCATGTTGACTCAGGGAGCTTCCACCTCTAGTGGAAGGTGTGGCAGGGGGCTTGGGCAATCTTTAAAAAGAGATTCCTTCCAACCCAAACCATTCTATGACTCTGAATGGTTCCAAATGGTATTTTATTTCTTGCCAGAAATGGCAGACAGAAAGTGCTGGGGTTTTCTTTGCTATTACCTACCCACATTTCCAGAACAAGGAGTTAACACCTTCCCCACCAAATTAGGGCACCTGGCCTAAAATGATAAACACAGAGAGAGTTTCACTTCTTATTTTCTTTCCTGTCTGATGATTGCTGTGCTGAGACAGCTGGAGAGGAAACGCTTTTTCTCCAGCAGCATGGGTACCAAATGTCTCCTGAGAGGTGATAGCTGCTGTTTCTGTCTTTCAGACCACAGGCTCAGATGATATGAGGATTGTGACCTCTTTGACCCCCACGCTGGGTAAAAGGTGCTTTCTCATCTCATGTAGTGTGACCTCCCCTAGCTGATGCCCAAGGCATGCTGTAACCTACCTACCCATTTAAACTCAGGCTAGAAGGAAAAGAGTACATGTGTGCCAGTTCTTAATGCCCAGTAGATATATTTTAAATAATGGAGCTTTGGGGAGGAAGGGGGAAATCAGTTAGATAGGAAACCCTGGGCTTATTTATCCTGTTTTTTCCTCACTCCAGGGCAGACGTATGCCTGTCTGGAGAAATGATGAGTGCGTGTTTTAAGCTCTCCAGGAAATAAGGCCCAAAGGACTGAAATATAAATTCACTTGATTAAGGGCTGATTAAAAAAATTTTAAAAAGCAGATTAAAAATTAAACAAATCACTTTTTGAGAGCTGATCCACTGCTTACAGATCCCCTTCCAGTATTTAAAAGTGCATTTAAGTGCTAGTCAAACGTCCACAGAGACCAGCAGTCACACTTTAGTTTTGTCATCACATTTCTGGCTGATACAGCATTGAGTGCATTGTATATTCCCCAAAATAACAATGCACTGCACATCCCCCAAAATAAGGAGAGTGAGAAGGATGGGAAGAGAGATGTGGTGTTAAAAGACTAGGATGATGGGTTTGAAATCTTTTTGGTCTCTGTGTGTTTGAGCACGGTGTGAAGTTATCGACAGCAATCAGGAAACATTGGCAGTATTTGATGCTTCACTTACGGCTCAATATCTAAAATGGAAAGACTGATTAATTTTGAAGCATGTTGTAATCAATATGGCATATTTTATGAATATTGCAGCTAATTAGCCATGACTTGGTTGTTTAGTGTTTCAAATGAGGAAAATGATCATGTCAATGCTCTAATTTAATAGGAAAAGAATTATTGCCTTATTTTCTGGTATTTGTTTTGGTTTATGCATATGCATCTTTATTTCTGTGTTTGCGTATACTCCTTGATTTAGTGAATATGTGTTTTTGCAAGCTCATGTTGAGCAGAATTTGTCTCCGAGTCAAAATTGACAGAAAAATCTTAATTTGCAGCAAAAACTCTTTTTTTTTCTTTTTTTTTTTTTTTTAAGGTTTTAAAAGGAGAACAGAATACTTGCACAGAGCATGGTCATACTCCAGCAGCGGGGAGTAGTGCTGTTAGCTTGCTTTCAGCACTGTCTTTGCAAGAGTCGGTGCAGCCTCCAGCACTCATACCCTCTGTTACCATCCACAGCTGCACACAGATAATGTCTCAAAGCCCAAACTAACCATTTCTTAGGACTTTATATGTGCCACAATATTTTAATGCCATTATAAAGTGCCCTACAGCAATGTGATTGAAGAGTACGTGCCTCATGCCCTGAGTGGTCCTGTCATCTTGAGAATCCCCTGCCTGGGATGTTCCCGAGAGTCCTTTTTCTCAGCTGGGTGATCCAAGAAAGAGTCAGAGCTGCTTGGCTTTCGTTCTCAAGGTTGTTTATTATTTCTTACCTATAACATGTTCTCCCTGACCAGCCGAGATGCTCTCAGCAGGTCAGCTCAAGGCACACTGCCCGCCCTCAGGGCAGTGGTATCTTTTTATACTATAAACTATGTAGACATTGTTTACAATTGTTCCCCAATACCTATCACCTATGTTAGACAGTGTGTTCCTACTCTAAACCAATCCCAAAATGCCAACATCATGAAGAAGATGGAGACCACGAAGAAGAAGGAAGGAGGGCAGTACACGCCCAGATTCCTCCACCTTGACCCCCCTGTACACTTCTTGATCCCCCTGTACACTTCTCATATGAATCTTAACATTCTATTTCTCTACTCAGTAATAAGCTACTCATTTTATTCTACTTTCCCTGGTTTGTAACTCCTCACATAAAGTTGGTAACTGTTTCCATGGCTCGAGATTGAGGGCAGAGGGGTCTTGGACTCTGTGCCAAGTTCTCCGAGCCCCCTTCCCAGGTCTCAGCCCATCCAAAGCAGCAAGAGAGATGTCCTGGCTTCCCACACTGTCACTCCCAAGGCTGTTAGATCAGCGGGGGGTGTCTTGTGGCCTCTTCAATTAGCTGACCATGCAGCACACACCAAGGGTGCCCCAAGGAGATCTGTGCCCACTGAAGATGTTAACTCTCCCTGCAGGGAGGCATGCTAATGAAACGGCATGCAGGACTGAAGTGCACCCTGTCATCATGAGTGCTGTCAGGGTTAGGGGCAGAGCTAGATGCCCCAAATCAGAACTTTCACAAATTTCAATTGCTAAACCCCAAATAATCCTGATCAGGACAATGTGATCCAGAATCAGAAGAACACAATATCTCTGATGCTCCCAACTGAACACAAAAAATGCTGGGTCCTTCCTAAGTATCATCTACATTTAGGGATGCCTCTGTTAGAGAAAGGGGTAGACCTGCCTCTCTACTGTAGAGTTCACAGAGAGAAGAGTGAGTTCTAGCTCAGAGGATTAACCAAGGCCATGTGCCATACCACCTAACCAGGTTATCATCTACCCTGTGGGTGTAGATGCCTGAGGAGAGCTTTGCTTGCACTGTGAGATGAAGGTGCTTAAGACTCATTCTGGATGCACTCACATATCTGTGTGGATGACCCTCTGGGTCCTACTTCACCACAGTTACTGAGATCCAGTGGGTCCTGGAGTAGCCAATGATCACCTCACCCAGGTTCAAAGATGGATATGGCTTTGCCTTGCATGAATGCCTGTAGCATTTGTAGGGACACTGTAAGAGACCAACTGAAGAATGGACCCAGGGAGATGTACAAAGATAAATGAGCTCCTTAATTCTTGGCCTTCTCCATTCTTCTAGTCTTTAAAAACATTGCACAGGAGGTTAATTTGCCTCAAATGCCCCCAGCAGGAACCTGACCATGCTGAGACACCCTGTCTTGTAGCATACCTTGTATCAGGTTTTGTTTCTGTCACAAAGTTATTTATGTTTGGTGGCTGGAAATTAGTTGCCAATGAGTTAAAGTATATACAAACCTAATGCAGTCTTACACCCTCCCTGCAGCTGTATTTGTCTAGCTGTCCCCTGGCAATGAGTGCTTGCAGGGCCTCTCCTAATGTTCCCAAAACCTCAGAAAAAGCCTATTTCCCCCAAAGAGAATAAAACAAGGGCAATAATCCCTGGCTAGCATGTACATGAGCCTGCCTGGGGTCACTCAGCAGCAGCCAGCATAAAATCTCTAAACAAGCATTGTGAGCTTCCAGCTGGTGTCTTCTTGTCTTTGGTTTCACAGCTTAATCTGCCAGTCCTCCACAAATTCTACCCTGTAAGAAGACTTGGAAAAGGAAAATGTAAAATAGTGAAGAAAGTGACAAAAAGGTTTCTAAACATTTGAATGTCAAAATTTGGGATAGTCCTGTTACTTCTCAGCAGAACATTGGAACTTTGGAGTGGCTCCTGTTGTTATTTAAATGTGCATCAGGCTAGTGGGGGATCTAATCAGGGGCTTTCTAATTGTGATAACGTTGCCCGGAGAAGCAGCAGTCTCTCTGAGATGACAACAAACTTTGAGGTAAGCAAAGAGAGGAACTTGCCAAAAGAGAGGGGTTGTCATTGCTCCCTGGGAAGCAGATAAATTAGATTTTCCCTCCTTTCAAAATGGGATTCCTTCACCCACATCCACGGGTTACCAGGATGGAGCCTGAATAGTGAACAGTGGAGATGGGCCCTGAGGAGATGATGGCCACTTCCAAATATTGCTTTCATTGTAATGGCCTGGAAATCATGTGAAATTGTGGAAGTTTTTCTTTTTTCCTCTGACACATTCAAACTTTGTTAAGAGGATTTTTTATACAAATGGCCACTTTCTCCTCTCCTCTCCTCTCCTCTTCCCGAGTTCCAACCCCTTTGGCACAGGCAGGGACATCTTCCACCAGCTCAGGTTGTGCAAAGACCCATCTAAACGTTCCTCTTGAGATCTTTCTGATTTCTGCAGTTTTGATAAGAGTTAAACCATCCAAATTGTTTAGTAGTTTTATTTGCATGTATCAATTTCTGGAGAGGCAGGAAGTTTATATTTGAACGATGGATTGGCACACCATTAGCTCTGATTGAGATGGCATCTTTAAATGAATACTGTCATCTTGCACTTAATTAGAGATGACTTAGTTATTTTGCGGAGCATTTCATGTCAGGATGGGTTCCTGATGAGCTTTTGAGCTTCTTTCAAGGGAGAGCATGGAGAAGGTGATTCTGTGTTGTCTGTAGATATATAAAAGCAACAGAAATTTGGAAAGGAGAATGTCACTGAGGCAAGAGAGCAGAGAAGGATTGAGAGGGGTATGAGACCACAGCCTCCATAGTACTGTTGGCTAGCAGGGTAACCACAAAACAGATCTCTGATTTGTCATGACAAACAGCTCTAAAAGAAGAAGGGGTGTTTTTCAAGGAAACAAAATTTTATTTGACCCACTTTCTTTAGAGGGAAAAATAATAAAGGTAAGATGTCCATATAGTTATTAATTTCCTCTTCATCAATTTGATAGCATTTGTGAATGTTCTGTTTCCTCATCCTTGTGATTTGAGGGTTATTTTGAGAGAAAAAGTCTATGAGTCTAGGAGCTGCATTCCAACATAGAATTGGGCACCAGGATAGGCACCCCCAGCTCTCTTAAGCATTGTGGTCCCTGGGCCAGAGGACCAGGGACCTTGGGACTGCCATTCACTCTGCAAGCAAGAGATTGAGTTCTCCATGCACGCCCAGACTGGCACAGGCAACAACTGGCTCTGACCTACAGAGACCTTTCCAGGCACTGGAATCCCATATTTTGAGAGTTTGCCTAATGTGAAAAGAGGAAAGGCTGGGTCTGAGCCCAGAGCCCAGGTTCAAGCCCAGGCCACGTCCAAAGTGGCACTTGGTCCTGGTGGGGTCAGTTTAATTCCTGCACAACTTAGCAGTGCATGTTTAGTCACAGATTCCCCAGCTGTGCAAAGACAAAGTTTAGCTGAGCACTAATAATTTTTAGTCATTTAGTCATTTTTAGTCATCAAATCATAATTTTAAAATTCTGATTGTGTAAATTAATTTCACACATACATACTGGCACAGTACACTGGAGTGCAGGCCTTGTAAGCTCAGTAAATGCCTGCACATTCTCTGGCTTTCTCCACGTTGAAAATGTTTCCTTTCCCTTCCAGAAACACCAAAGCACATAAATGTGTTTTATTACCCCAAGGCAAGGACATAAATCATCCAGCACAGAAGCGTAAGGGAGGAAGGATGCAGCATGGAGCACATAGCTCCTGGGTGCAATGGTGTGAAGTGCTATCACACCCAAGGCATTGCTGGCACACTTTCTGAGGTATGCTTCCTGTTTTCATTGCAAATAGCTAAAGGTCTCCCTAAATTCCCATTAATTATATACACGAGTGTTCTCTGCAGCATGGCCATATTTATTGCTAAAATGTGTTTGTGCCACTAGCCTTCACTTATTTTCGTCCTCATGACGTTTCTCTGCTGGTGTTGCGTGGGCAGTTTTTCTTCTTCCTGGACCACATATCATAGGGAAAAGTCCAATCTTGATAGATATTGGACTAAAAACTTCTTAGAAATCAGCTGCAGAACCTATTTTTTCTCTCTGCAGATCCAATGTTGTGCCAGGGGGAGAAACAGACTCCAAATGCACCATATTTTTTCCTGTATAATGTCAATTTGATATTGATTTGACTCCTTGGGGGCTGTTTCCTGAATGCAGGGACATGTGATGACACAGACCCTCCAGCAGAGTTACTCTGACCTCTCTACATCTTTCTCATGCTCTGTGCCAAAAAAATGTATTGTGGTAGGAGGATTCCTCATCACTTCATGGAGCTAGAGAATTGGCTAAGGTGATTTATGTAAATAAAATAGAACCAAGCAAAATTAAAATAAAATAAAATAAAATAAAATAAAATAAAATAAAATAAAATAAAATAAAATAAAATAAAATAGTGGATGCAGAGAGTGAACCTGGGCAAGGGGGTGAGTGTTGAACTGAAGACATGCAGGCTCACTGGTCAGGAATGAGCCCCTGCATGGCTACCACTGCAAAGAGAAGTAGGAAATGAGGGACCGATGCATGTTGAGGAACAAGTTGTTTGATAAATTACTAGGCAAATCTAAACAATTATTCTACCCTTCCTATCTCTTGCTTTTCAGTAATGAAGTTTGATGTTAATGAAATCAGCCATCCAATTTTTTCCCCAGCTTCCTGGAGGAGGAGAAATGGCAAGGCACAATGAGGGAACCAGGGTAAAAACTAACTCCATGCATGGTTTCATCACATGATGCCAAATGCTCCTCTTCATGGTTGGAGTGGGATTTTTTCACTTCATTTTCAAAGAGACATGTTTTTCACAGTGCCACCCATCTCATCTTTCTGTGACCCCGACCCAAGAACAAAAAGAGCTCTCTGTATGTTGATAATTTTGGATAAATAAATTTAGACTTTGGGAAAACTGGATAAAATGTAGTCATGTGTCTGGTGTAATGAGGTTGAGGGATGACTTGCAAAGCTGTGTAGTTCTTGCTGGTGATTTTGTGGTGCTGTAGAGGATTGCAGGGAGCGAACTAGCCCAAGACATATTTGCTATGTGACATATCCCTTCTTAATCCCATTCAGGTCCCTCTGCATTCCTGGAAAAAACGAAAAGCTTAACTGAAAATCATTAGATTAAATAAATAAATTAAAAGGGTGTAAAAAGCCAAGCAATAAATAAACCACCAATTCTTGCCTTTCTCCCAAGTGTTAGCATAAGTATGCAGGGATATGAAACTTGCTAGTACCACTCCTTGCACACCCTTACCCTTCAAGGTCAAGTATTCTCTCTAGAATATATGAAATACTCAGACTCACAATCAAACCAGAAGTGTAGAGAGGCTGTCAGCTTTCCTAAGTGATACAAACTTTGCTCTAATAGCAGCAGTAAAAGGGACTCCACTGTTTTGATTCTCAAGTATAAGGAGTTTCTTGCTGATCTGGGACAGTAACTTCAGGTTCACTTCCTAAAGGATCCAAGTTCTCCATGTGTTCTTCTGTCCTCTGAATTGAAGTCCTCTCCCCTTGGTAGCAAAATCTGATTCAAAGGATGCTTTTTATGGATGCTTGTCTTGGCTGCTGCAGCCCATGTCCTGGAGGGGAAGCTGAGGATGTTTAACTGCAGGTGGAAGCTGGTGTTAATCGAGGGAATGCTTCTGGGCTGGAGGCAATGTGTTTATTGTGAGACTAGGAAACAGGGTAGGAGAAGGAGTCAGGAGCAGGAGGGAGAGTCAGGAACGCTGTGAGAATGGGATGTCTGTCCTTGGGAGGAAAATGCCTTCCTGTCACCCTGCCAGCCATGGCTCCCCTGCCCATTACAGGGTGGGTTAAGTAAGCAGCAGCAGGACTCAGATGAGAATTCAGAGGGTTTTTTCAACATGCTTTTCTTTTAAATTCTCCCTTTATGCTCAGCCATTCAAAGAAAGCCATAATTATTTTAGTATCTCTTTTCCTTTTCCTACTCAGAAAATGCACTTGGCTTTGCAAGTCTCAGGAGTTGAGAAGAGACAGAGATGGGAGAGCTGACCACAACAGACCCAAGGCATATTTTGGACCGTATGTCATCATGCTCAGCATATAAAATGGGCTGAAAAAGGGGAGAGTTTGTGTCGCCCCCAGAGACAGATCACAGTTACCTCTCTAGGAGGGCAGAAGGTGTCCAATCCATCTTGTAGGGAATGCTGGAGGTCAGCCTGAGTTCCTCTGATGGAGATATCCAGAGGGTCTCCAGTTCGTGCCAGACACACAGCTGGGGTCAGTAATAGTCACCCCAGTCTGTACCCTCGAAGGGGTCAGCAATGTCAGGCCGATGTTCAGACACGCTTCAGAGGAGTCATCAAAAAAATCAAGGCAGAGTGTTCACCCACATGAGGGGTCACCAATTGTCACCAAAGGGGTATCAGGGATAGACAAAGGTGACACAGAGACTCCATCATCAGAAGGCATGAAAAAGTACTTTATTATCCTATACTATATTATCATATACTATACTTATTAAGAAGCTTGTCCCCTTACAGACAGTCTGATACAGCTTTGACCTAATTGGTCAATCAATCCAAACACCATCCAGTGTCCAATTAAGAAATCACCCTTTGGTAAACCAATCTCCTTAACTCATTCCACATGTGCACAACAACAGGTGCAGCAAGTGGAGATAAGAATTGTTTCTCATTCTTTTCTCTGATCTTCTCATAGCCTTCCCTAGGAAAATGCCTGGGAAAGTCTGTGCCTGCTCTCTGTGGCCAGAGAGCTGCTGCCACAAGTTTGTAGTTATGATATTGGTCTTCTTAAGTATAATTATGTGTAATGAATTCCTTCTTTTCTGGGGATTGCTGATCACCTGCCTGCTCATGGGAAGTGCTGAATTGCTGCAGCCTGAATTGCTGCTAGTAAAGTCCAGGGTAAAGAAGCAAAAATGGCCTTTGCATAATATCCACAGATGTTTTATTCAGCTGTGCGATGAGATGTTCAGAGTCCCAGAGCACACACATATTGAGGGTCCAGGTTTCTCTCTGACCCCAGAGGTAGGGGCTGAGCCATGCTCCCAGGCAGTACAAAGATGATGGCAAATAGGGGAATAGGGAGGGAGTGGCTCAGGGACTTAGGAACAGACATAGGAACAGGGGAAGGAGCCAATGGGGTTTTAACAGCTTTTTGAGGGAAGCTTCTTGTGTCTCCCTAACTTAGGGGATGCCCCCCAGGGCCTCCACAGTGAATGAGTTCCTTATTATTCTTTCCTTATGTGTGTGATTTTTGCTTCCCTTATTAAAGTGTTCTTATCTCAATCCACAATTTTCTGACTTTTACCCTTCCTGTTTTCTCCCCATCCTGCTGGTGGGGGAGTGAGTGATTGACTGCAGGTGGCCTGGGGACTGGCATGAAACATCTTGCAGAAGTGCCTGCCCACCACCTAGGGCAGTTTACCCTAGAGAGCTGCATGGTGTGACCTTCGACTGTAGGGAATATGTTAAAGCCAGGACATGAGTGCTTCCCCCTAGTTTATGCTCTGCTGCTTGGCTCGATGACAGGCAGCAGCAGTGGCCAGAGGAGAATACATGGCATCTTAGGGGAAAAGGAGACTAAGTACCAATTTCACTTTTCTTGTTAACTATTTGTATTTTTTTTCATTTATTCCTGCCTTTTTTTTTTAGCCAAGGACATTTGGTAGACCTTCTTGATAGACAACAACTCTATTTTCTACCCAGCATAATCTGTGCTAAATCCAAAGGTTTACTGTAAATTCCAGCCACTCTCTTTGTTTCTATCATTTGTATTTGTTTGTCCTTTTCTCATGCTTGCAGCCCGTAAGATGCCTTACCCAAAGGAGAAACAAGATATTTTTAAGTCATGCTCCCTTACCAACAATGATGAATGTGGCTCAAGGTGCAGATGTCCAACAAATAGGAAGGTGCTAAATGCAACAACAAAAAATGCATCCTTTGGACAGGCAACTGGCCTGTGGCACCGACTGCTCTGCAGAAGCAGTGAAGAAAACAATTTAGCAAGGTTCAGGATAAATGCCTTCAAATTTTGGTTATTTATGTGGAGATAAGGTGTATAAAGCAATACAGTCATACACTACATGCTTGTTTGCCTTCTTCTGTGTAAGAAATGTGGGAGAGAAGAAACATCTGGCTTTCTGAGATCCTGCCCTTGTCTCCCTTGTGTTCTTCCTTCCCATCACTGCCTCTGCTGGATGCAGGCATCTCAGTCTCCTCCCTTACCAGGCCCAGAGTTGATGTGTGCAATGATGTAATTTTATCCAGGTTTTGGGACTGCTCTTTTTCCTTCTCTCCTCTTAGCCCTGCTGTGCTGAGGCTCATGTGAAGGCTCAGGGGGTGATAGGTCACTAGAACTGGTACTCACTGGTGTCCCGTGGTCTGTATGCTGCTTTCCCTGCTCTGTCCCCCCTTGTTTAATATTAGGGCTGCAAATCCCTGAATCTCTTTGCTTTCTATTGTCTGGCATGAAGATATACCTTTCCACAGCTACCAAGGACACTTCCTGCTTATGCTTGGCCTGCTCATAGCAAGGGTTTCTTTGGGTGGTTTGTTTAATGACTGACACAACCATGACTGGATTTTTCATGCCCTACACATTACATACAGATAGTAAAGGCAGAATAAGGTAAATCAAATAATACAGTTGGGTATTTTTTTGGTATGAGGTGCTGCATCTTACCTGAAACAAGTTGTTTGTTTAAGCTTGGTTTTAGTTTCAGCTGACTGGAGACAGTGAGTGTTGGGTTGTGTCAACTGAGTACCCGCAAGACAGGCTTTTCATGTTTGCTTTAACAGGATGCCGACTACCAGAGGCTCAGGCTCATGATGAGGACCAGAAGATCATGGCAACCCAGCATCACAGAGGCAGCCCAAGATTTGCAGATGTCATTGGGACATCATCTCTTCCAAGCAGCTCCCTGGGGATAGGGGGCTTAAGAGAGGTGTGTACTATGTAGCAGTGCTGGGCCAAAACAGGGACTTGCTGCCCACAACCCCTTTCTAATCCCCCATGGGAGCTATTGCTTTCCTATGACACTATTATTCTTCCAGCCATTTTTGGGATGGCACCAAGCCCAAAAGCATATCCCATTTTTAAGTCTTCTTTGCTTCGGGGTTCAGCAATGCAAGTCAGAGTTTTAGCAGAAGTAGTTTCAATCATGCTGTCTCCCTTTCTTGACATACAAGGCCAGTCATTGCAGGGAAGGTCTAGCAGGCTGTGTCCACCAGCAGAAAAAAATGGCTAATGAATTGGGTAATTCTGCTGAAGCAAAGGAGGCAATGCTTTATCTCAGTCCTTTTTTCTCCATTCACAGCAAGGCTAAAACAGCAGGAGGCATTTTCATTGTTCACAGCTCTGTATCTCTTTTCTCTTTTTGGCTAAATATAAGTGTTGTTATTGTTTTTGTTTTCTTGCCTTTTTTTTTTCCTCTTTGGGGTCACACTGCTGGGGCTGCCACATGCTCTCCACAGCTGGATCAAAGTCCCTGTCTGCCACTGTCTACCATTGCCTCCTGCTCCCAAGCATATGGGTATACCCCCATCATCCTCTCCCTCCAATTCTCCAGCATCCTGCTGAAATGTTGGCCTGAACTTTGGACAATGGCTGTTCTTTCAGAGCCCTTGGCTGTGAGATAGGATTAGTGGCTGGCTAGCTCAAGCTCCAGAGATGCTGTGGTGCTCATTGGGCTAAAAAATTTTAGTTTGCCCCACATCCAACTGTATATTAATATAGTCAGGCAGTTTCAGTTTGATACCAGGCGAAAGCACCAATTTTGTGTAGTGGTTTTGGTTCACCAATTGTAAGATTTCTCCAATTTCGAGATTTTCCCGGCCAATGCACCAAAGAATGTGGTACGCTCACTTTCTGCTGTGAGACAGGATCAGGAGAAAGGCAAAGCAGGCTCAAAACTTTAAAAGGGTATAAAGAAAATTTTATTAAAAGTAACGAAAAGAACCAAAACAAACCCCTCAAAACACTTCTCCTCCCCCTACAACCTTTTCTTTCCCACAGACAATGCAAAGAAACCAAACCTAAAATTTCCAGTCAGTTTACTACCTCTAAAATAGTCTTTCTTCAGCTCACTTAAGGAGAGAAGTCCCTCTTGTTAAGGTTATGGAGACTTCTCCACAAGAGGAAAGAAAACATTTCTCTCGTGGTCTCAATTTTGTCACGAATAGCAGCCGCCTGGGGATCCCTGCCATCGTGAAGTCCCTCCCATTTCCACAAGCCTTTCCACAGCTTGTCGATGGGCCTGCTGACTTATGGGGTATTGTTTTAAAGATAGCTGTTCAAAGGCAAAAGTTCTCATTATCTATTTCTAAAATCATCTTCATCTCTGGGAACAGAGATTTTCTTCTTCCTCTCCTGGAAGCACAGGACTACTCTTGTCTTTCTCTGTACAAACTTCTTATGGGATCACAGCTATTTCAACATCTGCTTATCTTAGCATGGAGGCCTTTGCTCGATATCAATTTGAACACTTTCATCTCCCCCATAGTTTCATGTGTTATAGGAAAA